>BCHH01000016.1:74642-182188 GCA_001599595.1 Beverwykella pulmonaria | reverse complement strand
AGGAAGTTCTTTCTGGCGTCTTTACGCTTCTCGACCTCGGCTTCATCCTCTTGTTCCGGGCTCTCACGAGATCCAATAAGAATGCCATTGCCATTTCGTATCAATCGTGCCTCAACAGGCGTCTCAATGGGCGTCTCAATTGGCGAAGTGATTTCATTGACATCGCGAAGCGCAGGTGCTTGACCCTGCAACCTTAATCAGTCCTGAACGGTTTGTGTCCAACACATATCTGGGCCTACCTCGGTTACTGGAATCGGGGCTGCAAGGGCTGTGAGAGCGAAAGTGGAGATGAGGAGGGAGGGACGCATGTTGTCTGTTGTTGTGATTATTAAAATCTAGTATGTGTGGGTTGTTTGGGGCGGTGGGTGAGATGATAAGAGGCAAAAGCAAACAGGACGAAGGAAGCAAAGCAGGCACAGCCTGTAAGACGAAGACGATGCTTGAAAGAGTGAGTTTGGAGTGGATCCGGATCCTCTGCCGAATCTAAGTTGGGGGAAGAGGACGACTTTTATCCATTTGAACGAGGTTTGGATGCGTCAGGTAATATTGATGGCTTGAGCAGTGATTGGAGAGCGAGCGTAAATGCTGGGCTACTGCGTTGTTTTGGAATGATGCATTGTGTATGCCAAGGATACTACGCGCCCGGAAGGTCTAGGCTAAGATAGGTTAGTACGGTACTGTTTATAGCTTTTGCCGCCGAGCGTCCAACGGTGAAACTAAAGCTCTTTCATTCAACGCCAATCAATTGTTGTGGACCCCAATACATGCGCGTGTGGTATACCAGCCGTAACCGCCTGGCCCCTACGTCAGAAGTATCTGATGGATCAGGGGTTCAATCTGAATCAACATTACACAGCGCTTGCACTCGTCATCCCCGCCAGCGGTCAAAGATGCAGGCTTTTTCGTGTCCTAAATCTGTATCAATCAGCAAGGATTATGCGTCGAATCGCTACCTACACACTCGAAAGCGTCTTTTAGGAAGTACCTATTGATAGGGTTATCGGGTACTTGTTACAAGCCAGTACAAAAGTGCACTGTTGAGGGCCTACTCTTGCCCGAACCGGCTCCTCTCGGAGTCCGGTTAAACTCCGAGTGCATACAATTGAGACTATCCGTCTTTCATTCTCCGAATCGAACACAAATGTTTGATCTATATACTGACCACTCTAAACTCAACATGTATCCACAGATCGAAATAGCAAGCAGTCTAAATACGTCATTCAAACAGAAAGAGTGTAGATGGCATAAAATTTTAACCTTTGAACAAAAATACTAAATCTAACCAATTTGGGAGACAATAATGGTATACGCAATGCCCCACATTCCACCGACTTGTTCATATCCATCCCGCGGGATGTGTAGGCTGGTGCGATATAGGGCTCGATGGGGGGCTAGGAAGAGGTCGGGATTCGACCGGAAGTGGGGATTTGATAGACATGGAAGATCTGCGAGGAAGTGGTGAATTGAGAGATAGTGAAGACTTAAGAGGATATGGGGCTTTGGGAGACAGTGAAGATCTGCGAGGCCGCGGGGGGGTGAGTGATGGTGAGGATTTGGGTGACGGTGAAGTTTTGAAAGAAGGTGCGCGTGGGGATAGTGCGTTGCCTGAGAACCTCCAACCTGCTCGAGGGAGCCATTTTATTTTGATGTCCTTCGCGTTCGCTCGCGGTGTCCCATTGGCCTTTGATGATGATGATAATGTAATTTTCCTTTGCATCTCATCTGGAAGACCATATAGGAGTGATGCGATGGCGGATGTCTTCCACACTCCCACATGTTCCTTCTCGATCGAACTTCGAATGACAGTTGCAACCAGGAAAATGAACGTTAAGCCAAGCAGACCAACAGGAAGTGATAACCATACCCATCTAACATCGACAAAACTCTCCTTATCGAAAGCAGGTCCACTTATCATCTCTGTATTGCTCGGTGCTGATCGCAGCAAGTTCGTCAATGAGACGGCCATCTTTTCCAAATGTGTCGTAATGTTGGCGTACAGAAAAGGGTTATAAGTCATATTTCGTGTGAAAACACCCCGAGTGATATACTGTTTGTATCGCAGCAAGGCTTGAGACTCATCGGAGGTATTTGCGAGTGTGTAGGTCGAAGGAAAGATATCGTCGAACAAGGAAACAGTAAGAAGTTGTGTGTTATTGTCGATATGGTACTCAATTCCACTCTCATGTCTCACGGTGACGTTTTCGTTATAAGAGTAAGAGGTACCATCCTGTTTACCATTCTCGTCGAAAGTCGGGGAAGTCTCCCACGGCAAAGGTCCCACGGTCTCATTGACAAAAGTGTCGATAACCTTCTCGGTGTAGCCTCCCTCTGAGTATGTCGATAACATCGTTTTGATGCACCATGAGAGGATACATTCGTGGGCTATGGGAGTCGTGTTTCGCAGGATATTGCTCAGATCCTGGCCAGACGCGATGACGATGTGGGCTAGTGGATCGCGAATGTTATTGAGCTTAGGTATGTATCCAGGGAGCTTTTGTCGGGTGAAGATGTCGTAGAGGGGCTGAGCGCGCATCAGTAATATTTCTTTTGCGTCTGCTGTATCGCTAGAATTGATGTTGTAGCCAGTCATGAGAAGATTGGTTGATTTGAGATACCACCCGCACGAAGTTCCGTTCGGATAGTCGGCTTGATTGTCTGCATTTAGGCCAGGAACCTGAATCCAGTCGAGCGTTGTGTTCATACATTTGAATTCGAGGCGCTGGGAGACCTCTGTGCACTTGCTGCATATACCGAGAGTTTGGTATTCTGGCCATGTACAGTTACTGCTGGGACATGCCAGCGGTATTTCCCCTCTTACTCCTCTGCCAAAGGTTATGGGTAAAGTTCCATTGTCGAAGAAGAAATGATGTGCAACCCCTAGCATGCCTTGGTCAAGCTCGATATTAACGTCCCCATCCCGGAATTCCGTCCCAGATCCGTAAGGTTCGTAGCCAGTGGCTCGGGGAATGGAGCCAGTCCCTGGTTGGATTCGCCAATGTTCAGGATATTCGACAACTTGCTGGAAGAATGGATCCAAAGCGAGTGAAAAAAGAGTCACTGCTGCGCCAAGTGCTGCCAGAGATTTCCCCTTAGTACGCACAAGCAAAAGAAGTGATCCCCAAGGCCCACGAGAAGCATTATCAAATATCTCAAAATCCCACATCTTTTTGGAACTTGAACCGTGGAACCAGCTCCATTTCAACTGTCCGAGGGCTTCTGACACAGGCAAAAGAAGAGCGGCAGACGCGACCTTTGACAGGACTGAGATGTACGCGTTCAACGTAAGACCTAGGGGCCAGTTCGGTATGCGTTTGTCTTTGTAGAATAGTAGCATGCCCCAGACACCAACCATGCATAGAGCGCTGAGCGACCAGCTAATAATCTCAAGTAGCCACCTCTTTACAACATTCCGTGATGCGCTGTACTTCCACAACCTTTGCTCAATACGTTGAGCAAAGTTCGAGGCGTTCGGAAGATCTTCATTCCTGTCATTACCCTTGTTCTCCGCTGTACCGGGCGTTATGGGGCTTCGGTCGGGCTTGAATAGGGCGTCCGGTATCCCAAGCCCCACCTGACTTTTCCGACTCCAGTCAATGTCGCCGTTTTTCATGGTCGCTGGAGAAAGAGGAGAGAAGGCATTTCGACGAAAGCGAACACGTGGCCTTCCTTCTGGATCGAATCGGAGGGCAGGACGAGGAGTCCGAGGCTTGGTCCAGCGATGCGGTGTCTCCAGACTGAGAGATGGGACAGCAAGATTTCTCGAGGGAGTGGGCGATCTGCCCGAATGATAGGACGGTGGAGCTGGTGAGGCGGGTGAAACGCAGTAGATTGGTTGGTCTCTTGCGCTAACTTCGTAGGTAGGACAGGTATAATCTGGACCCTTATTCGACGTCGGAATGATTCCATTGGGGGACCAGATTGGGGAGGCTGGATACTTAGACATGATTCGTCGAGAATAAAACGAGCGGAGTACCAGGCCTGCTGATTCCACTGACTTGACGGTAGGCGGTGCAAAGTGTTGCTAGTGTGTAGGAAAAAAAAAGTATCTGTGGTAGCACTTGGTACTGTGTTGTTTGATGATTAAAGTCGATGTGAGTCGTAAATGTTTATATAGAACAGTTGCAAATGAAATGCTGAATTAAGGGAAGCACGGGCCCGCGTGCTTGGTTAAGGAAACAGAATGCTGAATTAGGCGTAGGATAGGTACTGCGAGCTTGATAGTACTCGTCGAACTGAGTGGTATATGTGTAGAGGGAAGGAAAGAGTAATGAGAATTAGGAAAACAAGGCTCGGCCGGATGCCATAAGATCTTTTGGCGGGCGCGATGGCTACTAGTAAAGACGGCCGGGTGCGGCGGAGTCTATGAGGAGCAGCGACAACTACGCCGCAGTGGAGACCGCCAAGGGACAAGCCCTTGACGCCTGTAGAAGGATCGACAAAGTAGCACCAAGTGGTTCACCTGGTGTTGGTTTTGATTTAGGCGCTTAACGCACAGACCTAACGACGCTTGCCTCTTAGCCTTTGCTTCGTCGGGCATTTGTGGCGTAGCGGCTCGGCGGCTACAAGCAGGTGCTGAAACCATGTCTGTAACCTGCTGCAAGAGATGAGGTGTTTGTGTTAGTCGACCAACGAGTCAAAGTCCTCTTTGAAAAGGCGTCAAAGTAGAGTAAAACGCAGTCCTATATTGTAATACCCAAATAGTTTTAAGAAGAGGTGTGTAAGGCTTTTTCTACTGTGGGCTGTTGTCTAGTGGGCACTTTTTACATAGGTAGTATATCATCATCAAGAAGCTTTCTATTGGAACACTTATTACTTGCAAAACAGATCTTTACGGCTACAATATTGCCCCGCTTTCTGGCCGCCAGAGCTGGGGACAGGGAGTATATGCACGTCCTTCGACAACTTAGCTCGGCTGCTGACTCGGCTGTCGCTTGGAGCTCTGCCATCCTGTATTTTGACCTCTGCATCTACACCCACCACCTTAAGCGCAGTATTCTCCCTGTAGGAGCAATATCCTGTTGGATCCCAACACAACACTACTCTCTACATACCATCAGCAATACAAGTTGCGTCTGCTGCCCGCACGCTGCGGATGATGCAAAAGCTTGTGCAGCAAATTTAGGCTAAGTTGCGGAAGCAGAACGGCTTCCTCGGCGCTTAAACAAACCCGAACAAATAAAGAAGTCTCCAAAGCGACACATCCGAGTCCCGTAGGACTTCTCGGGCTCTCAGGCGGTGTCATATACCTCGCAACATCATGAATATTTACTAAACACAAATGTGTCGACAGCTTAATGTAGCAACCACTGTATTGCAGATAACAAGGCGAAAGCATACAAATCTAATTAACGTACTTTACAAGCGAGTGGCCCACCTCACCAACTTTATCGACCTTTACAACCACATACTTCAACTGTACATTTAAATACTACCGGTATCAATATAACAACTATTTAAGGTTAATTAGAATCTACAGTACCCTTTTTACATATTCGTGAGTTGTGCCCAGGCTCTTTGCAACGGCTATAGCGCGCTGTAGCCCTTTGACTTATACCTGATTACGCTGCATCTTGACACCTTTCACACACTAGCTGCTGCTCAGCCTCTCTCTGAGAGACTATCTCTGCACCTTCTGCTACTATTAAGCTCCCTTGCTTCTGTATCCGTTTCCCTTCATGCTCTCTACGTTTTGTGGTGGTCTCATTAGCCTTCTGAAGGGTTGAGACCTGGTCGCGCAGCAACACTAGCTCATGGACCATTCTCTCAGCGCCCTTGGTAAGCTAGTCGAGCGACTGCAAAAACTAATGTAGGTGATGAGCTTACGTGCCTTCAAATCCTCTCACATACTAGAGATGACTGAGCCTCTAGCTTATGCGCGTTGCTTGGTGTTTGAGATACCCAGTGAGTCTCTAAGCCTTTGTACGCTATACACGCTTAAAACAGTCCCTTATTATCTTAGGGTCCCTACGTAGAGCTCTCTGCCAGTTGTACGGTCGTTTAAAATGCGTGGTAAAGCTTTTGCCAACCTTCCCACCATCCCGCAGCTATATCAGCGCGTCGGTGGCGGAGGGTTGATCAGGGGACATTATACGTTGAGACAACGCGTCGCACGCTTCTAATTTGGGCTTGGTTGATAGCTGAGATAGCAAGGACTATATCTGCTTCGTTGCAGGGCAATCGGTGAGTAGTTGGTTGAGCCATCGTAGTTGGTAGGTGATGCGTTGCAAAAAGTTCCTGAGGTGGGCCACTCACTTATAAAATACGCTTAATATCTCAACAATCACTCCATAATGAATCAAAACTTTATTCAATAAGCGAGTCGTCCGGACAAGTGAGCCGTCGGCCCACCAGTATTTTACGACTCCAAAATAAGATAACCCTACAACGCGAGAAGATATAGACTATTTACAATTTGCAAATTGATCTATAGTAGTTTCTGCACCTAACACATACGAATATTGTGACTTGTTTCTTTGCAGCGGCTGCAGTGTGTCCACTAAGCCGTGTTGCTACTTAAGCCCTCTCTACCTTGACGCATTTCACCCTCAAGATGCGTATCAACGTCCTTTAGAGCAATTATATTAGCGCTCTATGCTGTAGGGTTACTTGCTTCTATATCTGCTTTCTTTTGCGTGCTCTACGCTTTGTTGCAAATTGTTACCAACGCAACTCAGGAACTACTGACGACCAGTTATACTGTCTGCAACAGTAGCGTGACGGGCAATCCGATAAAAGGTCATGAGACCGACCACGGCATGGGGGACGATGCCCCACCATCGGCTAGCGAGTCAAACCGGCATCAGCTAGTGAATCAAACCGACATGATACTGCAAGCCACAGTACCATTGGCCAGCAAATCAGAATGGATTAGTGGATCTGTTGGATCTGTGAACCACAGATCCACAGATCCACACATCCATGTTTGGCGAACAGATACAGTCGAATATATAAACTTCACGAATATTCTAGATAGTCTTCATAGTCAATTCTTAAATTGTATCCGCTGCATACATCTGTTCTGACATTGACGCCGCTCACCGTGAAGCCTCTCGCTCGTCAGAAACATATTGTCTATCATGTTACCCTTTCCCTGCTTCGACGTCTACTTTGTATTCACCTCTCTCACCCTCCATCACCTAGGACGAACTCAGCCCTACCTGTTACGTGACGACGCCATAGGATCCGGGACCCGCCCTTAACAGTAGTCTACAAGTGTTGACACCTTAGATTACTGTGGCCCATTTGCGATTGCCTGTTTGTAAAGCTTTTAGCTGATTGAATCTCGTAGAGCTTGTAACAACTATTTTTGTTGAGACGACGCCCATCTAGAAACTAGTTTTGTCAAAGTTGTAGCGCGCTGAGCAAGTAGTTTGTTGACCGTATCTCACACCTCGCTCAATCTAGGCGGAAATCTTTGCGAATCTAGGTCAAATATGTGTTGAGTAATAACTGATTCCTCGAGCTTAATGAACTTCTTTGAATTAGGCTCACAATCGCGTCGTGCAGTCGTTCCAGCGTGTTGATCCTTCAGCGTGTCTCTGGGTACATTATACGTCGCAATAGCACGTCGCTCGCTTTTAAGTTGATGTCGATCGATAGCCAAAATATTAAGAGAAACCATGCATTCGCTGTGGATTAATTGCGCGTTCTGTTGTCGTCGCATAGTTGTTAATGGTTGACGCGTCGCTTTTTTTGGTGAAGTGGACGGTTCGCTTGTCTGGACGGCTCGCTTATCGAATACGTTAGCCTGACAGGCAGCTATGAGAGTAGAGAGCTGAAACCGGATTGTATTACAAGTAACTAGGTGCCGAGTAGAGACGACCTGGCTGGGTGTTAATATACACGGTGCGGCGCGCTAAGACCTTAGTACGGGAATAAGTGAGGGCAAGTGACGAGCATCAGAATAGTCTTCACACAAATCGCTACATACCTGCTAAACTTTGTAAGCCCAGGACACCAGCTATTTATAGTACAGTAGGTGAGTCAGTACTATAGTGGCACCCTGCTTACAATGTACTATTATTAAAGTAATTCCCTGGAGTTTGATTGTTGCGCTCAAGTCATATTCTCGGTCGTGCAATACCTAGCATACATACTGAGATTAAAAATGAAGTTTGATATTTCGAGCCGCAGGTCATAATTTCAAATCAGTCCGGGCCAAATTCACACTCGCTTTGACTGCCTCGGTTGCTGTTCAACCTTGTGACGCTAGCATTGTGACATCTGCCAATAGACTTTCATTTAAGCTTGCAACCTCTCCGACTTGGAGGTGTATTACATCCAAGTATGATTCAAAGTTGCAATAATACTACAGCTACTCCAATATAATTATGCCTTAGGCAAATGCAACGGCAAAGCATCGATCAAGCCGCGCCTCATTCTGCTCTTATATTAAAAAATCAACTTGTTAAACTTGGTACGCCTCGATTACTCCCTCGGAGAGAATTGTACAAACCTAATGTCGTTTAGGCTAGACATAACGAGTATTGATAGGTCCAGCGATATGCGGAGCATCTTGGCCCGCATCTCGTGATGTAAGGTCTTGATTAGTGCACACTCCCCCGCATTAGACCCCTGCATACATCCTCCCCTGCAAGTTCTTCAACACCATCCCAAGCTTGGCCCTACCGTCCGGTGCATCACAACACCATCTCAGCCACCACTTCATTTCACCGAAGTATAAGCATTTTCGAGCACAAGACTGTTTCTCCTTCCATCGAGCGCGCAAGCCTTTCTTTGAGTAACTGATGAAATTCCATCCTAATCTGCCGAAGTACTTCAGTTGAGCAGCTTAGCCTAAAAGATAGCTCTGTTCCGCACAGAGTGGTACAAAGAACCAAGTATCAGCATTTAAGACATGCATGACACGTGCTTGCGGATCCTTAGTCCGACGATGAGAATTTCCCGCCAGATGATCGTGGTCAGGAGGAGCGAAGGCGGGGAACGTGCATTCATTCCTAGCAAGGGGTTTCCAAATCCACATAAAAGGCGTAGAAGGCCAACTCAGGACTGGTGCTCAAATCCAATCAATTTCACATTTACAAAATGCGGCAATCGTCAATATTATTATGTCTTGCATACGCCACAATTTCGGTGGCGCAGGATAAGCTCTCGCAATACGGATCGAGCCCTCCCGTGTATCCTTCGCGTAAGCAACCTTATTTCCACCTCACTGAAAATGCTGGTATTTGCGACAGCCACTTGTTGGTCTCAAGTTTGAGTGCTGACTTTGGGTTATAGCCAACATAACAGGTGCTGGCGGTTGGGACGATGCTCTGAAAAAGGCACATGCTTTTCTCGATGAGCTCACGTTGGAGGAGAAGACCGAGATGGTCACAGGCACGTTGTGGGAGAGTCCTTCACATTATCACTTTCAGATATGCATCGTTTTCTCCTAATGTACTAGCCTTTACTGTTTCTTTAATCCTCTACAAGAGATCCAGTCATTTTCGACTTTTCGTCTGAATTCTTCCTTTCTAGTGACAGGATAAGCCATACCTGAGCAAGACACAAATCCGAAGGCTTTCATATCCACCTCCTTCAAATAAATTTAGAATGTAGGGCTTCACTGACTTTAAAAGGCACTCCTGGACCATGCGTTGGCAACATCGCCCCCATTCCACGCCTAAACTTCACCGGCCTCTGCCTGCAAGACGGCCCCCTCGCCATCCGCCAAGCTATCTACACCAGCGTCTTCTCCGCTGGCCTCTCCGCAGCTGCATCCTGGGATCGCACCTTGGTAAAAGAACGCGGTGCCCTCATGGCCTCCGAATTCAAAGGAAAAGGCTCTCACGTGATCTTAGGTCCTGTTGTCGGCCCTCTCGGACGCTCAGCATTCGGAGGCCGGAACTGGGAGGGCTTCTCACCAGACAGCTATCTTTCTGGGGTATTGGTCGAGGAGACTGTGATTGGGATTCAGGAGACGGGCGTACAGGCTTGTACGAAGCATTACATTGCTAATGAGCAGGAGGTTCAGAGGAATCCGTCAAGTGTGGGTGGGAAGACTGTGGAGGCAGTTTCATCGAATGTGGATGATAAGACTATGCATGAGACATATCTCTGGCCCTTCGCAAATGCGCTCAAGGCTGGAACAGCGAGTATCATGTGCTCGTACAACCGCATTAACGGGTCGTACGGGTGCCAGAACTCTAAGGCACTAAATGGGTTACTGAAAGAGGAATTGGGCTTCCAGGGATACGTGATGTCTGACTGGGGTGGTACTCGTAGCGGTATTCCTGCGATCAAGGCTGGTCTTGATATGGATATGCCTGTAAGCCATCACCTCACTTATTCACTTTGACAGATTGCCAACACTGCCCTCAGGGCGGCTTTGACTTCGCCACAGGCTCACCATCCTACTTTGGCGGCAATATCACCACCGGTATCAAAAATGGCTCCCTCGCCCTTTCCCGCCTAGACGACATGGTCCTCCGTGTAATGACACCGTACTTCTTCCTTGGCCAAGACTCCGGCTACCCTCCTATCGACAAGTCAACCGGAACGCTAAACTTCTTCCCTGTAGCAAACTACGTGCACAACTTTACCCTCGGCCCCATCGTCGACGTGCGTAAAGATCACGCAAAGCACATCCGCGCCCTAGGTGCTGCCGGTACCGTCGTACTTAAAAATATGAACAACGCTCTACCACTAAAGCAACCAAAGAACATTGGTGTCTTCGGCAACGATGCTGCAGACTACACCCAAGGTCCCCTCCCATCTTCCAACTACGACATTGGTACTCTCGCAGTCGGCGGCGGCTCGGGAACTGGACGCTTCACATACGTCATCTCGCCTCTCGAAGCCATCAAAACGCGAGGGCAATCCTACGGCGCGCTCGTGCAGTATATAACATCCAACACCTTCATCCTCGACCACGGCTTCGGAAACATCGCGCCCTCCCCGCCTGATGTGTGTATCGTATTCCTCAAATCGTGGGCCAGCGAGGGCGATGATAGGAAGACGTTAATTGCGGAGTGGAGTTCCACTGCCATCATTCAGAAGACCGCGGCGTTTTGTCCGAATACGGTGGTGGTTTTGCATGGTGCCTCACCCAACGTCCTCCCTTGGAAGGATAATGCGAATGTCACCGCTATCTTAGCTGCGCACATGCCAGGGCAGGAGACCGGGAATTCCATCGTCGATATTCTATGGGGCGATGTCAACCCATCCGGAAAACTACCCTACACGATCGCTAACCAGGAATCCGACTACTCGAAGAACTTGGCCAATAGCACTGCCTTATTAGGCTCTACGGATCCAGACGCGTGGCAAGCTGACTTCAAAGAGGGAAATCTGATTGATTACAAGGAGTTCGACGCACAAAAAAAGAGTGTAGCGTATGAATTCGGGTTTGGGCTCAGCTACACCACGTTCGAACTTTCTGATATCAAGATCGGCGCCATCGCATCGAACACTGCTAGGACACCAAGCGCAACTGCGAAGGTTGGGCCAGGTGGCAATGTTGAGCTCTGGGAGACCCTCGTCAATGTCACTGCCACGGTGAAGAACACGGGCAGAGTATCTGGTGCTACAGTGCCACAGCTATATATCTCTTTGCCATCGGAAGCGGGAGAGGGTACACCAGTACGAAGTCTGAGGGGCTTTGAGAAAATCGGCTTGGATGCTGGGGCCACGGCTACGGTGACGTTTCCCTTGCTTCGACGCGACCTCAGTTTCTGGGACACGGAAGCGCAGACTTGGAGGTTGCCAAGTGGTGAGATTGGTGTGGATGTTGGATTCAGTTCGAGAGATTTGAAGTTGAGTGAGAAGATCATAGTTTGAAGTGCATGTTTAGGTTGGAACCGGTGTAGCATGCTACGATAATGTGATTAATGAAAAGTGCTATTTGAACTCGGGTTGAACTTTGTGGAGGCTGAAACTATAAGATACTAGTAAACGCTACCGCAAACTTCACAAACTTCCTCTTCATCCTCTTCATCCTCTTCATCCTCTTCTTCTTCTTCTTCTTCTTCTTCATCGTCCTCATCCTCATTATATTCTTCATCCTCATCTTCTTCAGAGTCCTCATAACTGTCGTCATCATGCAAATTTTCCTTCTCTGGGTTCAAAAATTCATCCAATGTAGCTGCACGCTGGAATGCAAAGTTTAGACTGCTGTCTGATTCCGCCAAATCTGATTCAACATCGTCTACATTCATAATCTCCGCGATTGATTGGCGCCATTGATCAACACAGCTAGAAAGCCATGGCCGCAGGTGATTCATTGCCCAGAAATGAAGGTTCTCAATGATTACACACAGCTTGACGTTATCCAAAATACTACTTAGGTCTCCTTCCCATATACAACGCATGCGCTAAAATGATCAGCACAAGAGAAAGAAGTTAAGTAAAGACATCATACATATTTATAGCGACCAGCTTCAACCTCGGTCACATACGCGACCCAGACTTTACTCTTGGGCCCCGTGAACGTCATGCAAATAACGGGACGAATGTCGTCTAGTACTGGAGTTGGTCGCCCACCCGCAGCAGCGTTGGCGAACAGCGTCAAGCAAACGGCTGCTCCGTTGGCAGCTTGGCAGTACAGGTAATCTTCGTCGCGGGTACCGATTTTGCCGTGATGCTTCCACTCACAAACAGCCCATGGAAAACAAGTTCGATCTTTGAAGGAAGTCAAGGCGTGGAAAGCTTTGCATGGACTAGGATTGAAGCCGAACTTTCGATCTTCATCGTACCTAGCGAGTTTCAGGTACTCCTCGTACAGCCGACTTAGTCGCGTCACACTGAAGTTCTGGATATAATCATCCGCGCTCAAAGGCCCGCACTCGACATCACCTTGCAAGTACGCAGGGAAACTGAAGTAAAGATCCGGTTTTGGTGCCTTCAGCTCGAAGTATGTTGGTTGACAATATGCCTGGAGAACTTTTCTGCCAAAAGACCAGGTATGCTCAAGTTCACTGTTTGGTTGCATTAGCGCCAGTTATCGAGTTGAGGAATGAGTAGTTTTGTACGCTCTAAATCGTTTCAACACATTCACAGCACTTCGCTCGTACGTAGAACCTTCCCCCTTTCTTGTCTGTGCAATCAACCTTTTGAAAACACAGTTCTTGATAACTTCGCCCCAACGCTCCTCGTCTTCTGACTGGATGTTATCTGCCCTCCTCTTAATTACTGATGCTAGGTCGAAATTTGCCTCACAGCGTCTGATATCGTACCGATCTACGAAGCTTTTGTACCTGTGAACATGGAGTTGCTTATCCGGCAGCTTCTCAGGTATCACGATGTGATCTCTCTCCGTCGCTGACAAGTGGCTTTTGGCTTGATGGTCTAATTCCTTCTGTTCTCGCAATATCAAAGTTAGAAAATATATCGTAATTGATCTATGTCTAAACGCTTACATACCCAACGCTCACGGGAAATGATATGCTTGAAATCGAGAAGATACTGGGCGAGTATTCTAGCCTGGGGGCACTCCCTTTTCAATTCTTCGAGGGTCGCGACCTGTTCAAAGAACTCAATACCAGCATCCGCCAGTGCGCTTTCAGTAAGAACACGTTTCATGTCGCATGTACAGGAATAAAAGCGATCTACGTAAAAGGTTTGCTAGATATTAAATGGAAGAAAGAGCTGACCACCGCACCCATGTTGGCAAGGAGCAAACTTTTTACGTTATAATCCTTTTCGTTGAAGCTGTGCCGCACAGAATTGATAAGGTCTTGTCGCAGCTAAAATTATATTAAATCCGAACGGTACAAAAGTGAACCATGCGCGCGGTTGGATTACATACAAAACTCGGCCTCTGATTGGTTGTACTCATCCTAAACCAGTAGCACGCCCGCGTTTCGATAATACGATGGTGCAACCGCCTTTTTCCAACCTATAAGCGGAGGCGGCTTAGTACGCTCTAACTTAGCTGCTGATATGCCACTACAAAGGGCTAAGGTTCTCGGCCAAGGGCCTATTCGTATCCAACTTCAATATGCAGGCGGATCCTCATCCCTACAAGATGCAGGTGCTTTAGGCTCTCCCGCGTAGCACCTGTAACGCATGGGTCACTATTAGGGTAAACAGTAGAGCCCCAATCTAACCACCACATCGATTGCGCGAGACATGCAGGGTCGTATGACCGATCCCACAAGCCTTAAAGCACCTTTCACCTTCGTTGAAAGTTTCCGATTGAACTTTCAAGCTTTCATTCCTATACTCCGCTTCCTGCTCATTTTTTTGGTTTGTCTTCCTCTTAAAGATGGCAAAATGTACTAGAAGCCAGGGCACCATCCCAATCACGTGTATATGACACTGACTAATCATGTTCGTCATCATATATGTATCAGCTGTCAGCAGGGTGATGGTATGAAGATTTGTATTGTGAGTGTGTGTGTGTAATATACAGCTGATATATATATATGATGATGGACGTGATTAGCCAATGGCTCCACGTGACTGGTATGGTGCCCGGGCTTAGAGAAACACTTATGACGGCGACAATTATAACATATGGACTTTATTCGACACCTCCATCGGTAAGCCAGCAGATGGCTGCTTCCACCCCATTATCGAAGACCTTGCTACAAAATGGCACGATCTTCAGGCAATTGATAGCCAACCATAGCCTCACACCCCTTCCAAGATGAAGTTGTATGGCTAGGATAATTGCCAATATTTGAAGAATAGCAATGGCGCGGGCATATTACGGTGTCCGAGTTTGAGTGAGAATGAAAGCTGTCATTAAGATAATGAGAAGGACGAGGTGTCGACGGTTACACTGTGTTTGTTAAATTCTCATAGAGTTTCGTATTATGAACAGTAAAGTGACGTATTCAGTCTTCAGCCTTCGACCCGACCAGAGCATCAGTAACGGCTGCCTATGATTCATAGCCTTATATTTACAGTTTTAATGAGTACATTAGTATTATGCATTCGCACTAGGTCATGGGCTTAGGGAAGGCTAAGTGGTAGGAGATGATTCGGGATCCCAGCGCTACTGACCATGTTTTAATTTGCCACACTCAGCAACGGACACAAGAACGGGAATGATGCTCGTGAATAAAATCCTTTTATAGAATTCCTCAATGATCGCCACATATCATTCAAAATTTAAGGAAATAGATTCGCTGAGCAAAGCCAAGTCCAAAGAGAATATACAGAAAATGAAAGAGATGATAGGAAATCTCTAAACAGCGGCGTATTGCAATCTCGAATGCCCAGCAACTTTCTCATAAGAGCCACTCCATGGCAGCACCTTTTAAAGCCTCCCTCTCCAATTCACCTAAGCCAAGTCGCACCCCCAGATACCAGCTGCCCATGCACATCCGATTCGAGTCATCGAGGGGCTAGTAAGGATTTCAGCATGCCCCGTCGAAGTATGGGTCCAGGTGATACCAAAGTCGGAATCGCAGACGCCGTTAAGACCAGGAAGGGTCGGGATCTCGCAGAGCCAGCCGCCAACGAATGCGCTGTAGAAGGCCCCAAGGTCAGAATTGCCCGGCGCTAGCACCTGGCCCATTGTTCCAGGATTAAGTTTGTGGATCATCTGGCCGTTGCTCTCTTGGACGGTGTTTGCAGCGTTGGCCTCGAGCTGCCCATCGTACATGAGCTGGGACATACCCATTCTGCTACGCCACTCGCCGACAATGTCCATGTAGTGGTTTTGTCGTGCTTCCAAGGTGTTCACAGATTCGACGGGGGCTGCAAAAGCAGACCCTACTGCAAAGGCGATGATAGAAAGAGTCTTGGAAGAAACCATGTTGATTGGAGGTGGTAAAGAGGGTGAAAATGAAAGAATGGGTACTTTGGAAGAGAAGGCGAAGGTAAAAAAGAGGTGGTAAGAAGAAAATGTAGGTTCCACCGGGGATGAAGAAGATAGTAGTAAATAATGAAGTAGAAAGCTGATTGATGTAGAAAAATGAGGAAGAGTCTTGGATTCTTATACATCGTGAAAGTTGATAGGCAAGTCGTATCAGTCTTCAGCGCAGCTGAATATACAGGCTTCTTGGCAAACCCTGAACGGTATTCCGACTACAAAAATATTACGGTGGTGGCCTAGGAACAACGAAACGACAATTTGCGCTATACTAACCCATTCAGTGTAGAATGCCTTATGTCCTCAGTCCCCATGACCAACAGGTATCTAATATCCACATTGGCGAAGCTCCGCCAAGTACAAATCATCAGCAGGAAAAGGATGTTGATTGGCTCGCTTCGCCATTACAGTCAGATCTTTAGGGCGCCTGAAGATGGAACTCCGTGCCCCTGCCAATGTCCGACTACTTGGTGGCAAATAAACGGACTAAAAGTCTATAAGCACTACTGTTAATCTATTCCTACAGCTGTAGCTCTGTATCGATGTTTTTTCGTATATGGGAATCCTTTTCGGAACAACGTGCGAATTATTGCCTAACCTTAGGATCGGCCTCCTTGTCGTAGTAATCCTGAATCGACTGACAGGACGTGCACGTTCTATGCATGAGAGCGCCATGAAACATTGTTTCGACTTCAGCTTAATTAGCATGAAGTCCATGCCTTGTGCTTTATGTTGAAGGAAGGGCTAATTGGAATGCCTAGGTAGTGCCTCGCAAGCTCTCCTCAATTAATCTGCGAGTGCGCGTGATGTTCGACTCAACATCTCGCAGGATAAATTCAACATAAGTGGAACCTAGAGGAATTGCACACGAGAAAGTGATTACTGTCCTAAATTTTTCTTTTCTGTCACAACTTTACTCGAATTCGAGATGTCAAACTCCCACCGCCAAAATGACCAGCTCTTTCTGTATTGCATCCATACGGAAAGCGGTTGTAAGCAAACCGGCAACAATTCAAGCGAGGAAAATCAAGGTTTAAAGCTACAATATCATACAGCGTCCCTTTATTTGTAATGTGCAGCGGATAGTTAAAGGGCAAGGGACAAAATTTATTAGCCTTATTAGAACTACAGGATTGTCACGGTAACCACCGCGACACCAGTCCGAACGACGGTCCCGAACGACAGTCCCGAACGACGGTCCTGAACGACGGTCCCAAACGACGGTCCCGACAAGTACTGTACTCTGCAGCACAGTACTTCACACACCTGACATTGCGCACAATACCGACTAATACCCATTGCGCACATCACTGTACTCTAACTCACAGTACACCAACAGCAACAACCGTCAGCACATTACTGTTACTCACAGTAGCTAAGGTTCCAAACTTCCAAGACTCTGCATCAAATTCATAAGTATTCTTCTGGCACTATATTGGCTCCACGAGCACCTGGCCCCTTAAAAGAACGCGTTGCAAACACGTTTAGAAAGTTTTTATATAGAGCTAATAAATTTTGTTACTTTTCCTTTTAACTGTCTGCTGTATGTTGCAAACATAAGGGCGCTGTAAGATATTATAACTTTAAAATCTTGCTCATGTTAGTATGTTGTTATTTGCATTTGCGTTTTAGATTTGGATTTTCCTCACTAGAATTGTTGCTGGTTTGCTTATATCTGCTTTCTGGACTTAAACCTTGCTCTGTGTTGGTATGTTATTATTCACGGGTGCGCATGCGTTTGTTGATTTTTGCAATGTACGTTTTGTGTCCGTACGCAGGAGCGATACGGCGCAAAGTATGTCTAGCCTGGTATGGGATCACGTGGTTATATCACGTGATGCCCGTGCACGGGCGCGCCTCCTTAAATATCGCTCGCGTTCGTACATAGATGAGCAGAGCAATAACCAGAAACCTGTTGCCCACCCTACTATCCCCGTACGCTGTGTACACCGTACAACTGTCTTATGCCTTGCCGACTAGTGCTCGCACCACTATGCAGCTAGCTGTAAGATCCCTATCAACATTTTGCGTTTTGATTTTCCTCGCTTGAATTGTTGCCGGTTTGCTTACAACCGCTTTCCGTACATCCACCAACCGTGCGATGAAGAGCCAGGAAGACCAAATTCTCCAGATTTCATGGAAATTAGCCTAATTTCAATCGGCCTTTACAGCTTCCTAATTGGCCTTAATTGAAAAGATAGCAGCAGTTTATCTTCGTCTTTGCTTCCCCACAAACCCGATTACGTGAGGAGTGGACAGATTTTAGTAGAGTTTCTAACACGGTAGCTTTATTCATAATTCACACTTCTACTACTCTCATTTCAATCCCGACATTGTTCACAACGTATGTAAGTTCCTCGAAAATCCATGGAAGTGAGCGAATGCAAAATACACATTGTTCAAGAACGTTCACATTGTGTAAAGCAACTCTAACACTATGCATGCCTAGGTGCAACACGCATAAAATCATCATAGTATTAACCTCATCTGCTAATTTGGTTATATCAAACACCCCCGTGCCACTTTTTCTAAACCTCGCAACTTCAAGCATAAACATGGAGGCCTTTGTCGTGACGCGACAAAGTTAATAGAGAGATTGATGATGATTGTATTGAATCTACAGAGGAGTTACTAAGGAAATATCTATGGTCTTACCAAGCACGCTAGGAGCTCGCCCAGATAGCGAAAATAAATATGGAGGTGGCTCGTCATGTGACCCACTGGCACACAACTTTCAAGACAATGATAGAGACTATCATTGGTCGCTCTACCCTTACATCAGAGGGACAGAAGTTGGCCGGCAACTTGGAATAGCGCTTTTCCATCGATGCCTGTTAATTGATGGCTTGAAAACTTTGCTGAGATGTCTAATGGCTTCGAATGGAAGTGTGCTGAATGTCCGCCAAATCGCGACGGTATACCCTCGGCACTCGACAATGATCAGTTCAGTATCCAAGGGATATAAAAGCGACCATTGACGCAGTATCAAATCCGGTCTTCGGGAAATTCCATTGCGATTGGTCTCAATGTTGTCAATACTGCTAACTTCCCTTCGATTCCAATAGGCTTGTGTGTTCGCAGCAACCTCGCATGCCAGGACGCATGTCAAAACCCCTACCGAGTATGCCACCCTAATGTGGAAAGTGTGCTGAAGGCTTCCGGAGAGTACATCGTGGTGTTCTTGAAGAAGGAGAGGGTGAAATGGCACCCAGATCAGTTCACATGAAAATGTGAAGAGATGTGGAAGAGAAAGGGGAAAATATGGCGACAGTGATGTTCCAAATCTTGGGGCAGCTGATGCAAAAGGAGGAGAAGCGTAGATAAGATAGGCTTAGCTTATATTTCAAAGTTGTAAGTTCTGAAGTGTATCCTTTGTCTTAACGGTAAGTGAGCAGTGAAAAAACTGTATCTACGAGTGACAACTTCTTAACAAGACGAGAAGAGCACCTGTATCAAGCGCTTTTGGAAAGGGTGTTTAGAGTATCTAAATGAAGCCGAGCAATCAGGTGGCTGTAACCCGGAAGAAATGAGTGTATATTTTGAGGTTCTTGAGCAGAGGTACTACAATCGACAAAAATCCAAAGTCTTATTACTCCAACAACCTGTGAAATCTCAAAATCTTGGTGTAACTTACCGCTAGTTAATGGGAAGAAATAATTGCCTTTATTGACGAACTAGGGGAGCCTTTTTTATTTATAGATTCTAGACTCTCAAGTGGAGTCAACAGTGTCACTTGTCTCACATGTTCGACCATATGTCCTATTCTAGCTATCTCCCCTTCAAGAGGATATATAGTCATCGTGCAGGCAGTCAACTCGTCATGGCTTTCACACTCCTTATATACACATTTACCCATCAGACAATTGACTGCTTCCTCTAATCGTGACAAATAGCAGAAGACAGAATGTCTGTAAATCACATCGCACTTTCTCTTACTAGCCTTCATTCATGTAAATAATGAAAGATCGACTGACAGCAATGCGATTGTCTCTCCGAGTAATATTTTGATGAGGCTACTCTCTGTTACTTCAATGCTAAATTGCTGACATTCTTTGATCCTGCTCTATCCCCAAAGCCGACGTCCGCTTAAATCTGTCGGTGTGTAAAATAGTTCACAACACATAATAAGACGGCAATTTTCGAGACATACTATGCAAATATTTTTTGACATAGTTTGCGTGAGCTTGCACTGCCAGCATGGCAGCTTCCCCGCCGCCTCTAGTCCTCATCACAGGCAAGTACAACACTTCCCAGCACCATCTCATCTAACATACATTCTAGACGCAAACCAAGGCATCGGTGTCTCAGTTGCTCAACTGCTTTCCGAATCAAAAAAGCCCTACAGAATTTTAGTAGGGTGTCACGATATAGCTCGAGGTGAAGCCGCCGTCGCCAAACTCTCTACTTCCAAAACCAACGACCAAACAACAATCTCCCCCATCCAAATCGACAACATATCAACCTCTAGTATCTCCGCTGCTGTCGCCAAAGTAACTGACGAGTATGGCCATCTTGATATCCTCCTCAACAACGCCGCAATCATGGCCGGGGAAGGTGGAAGCGCAACCCAACCAGAAAACAGGCGCCGCATGTTCGAAACAAGCGTCAGAGGCACTGTTGCTACAACCGACGCCTTCACGCCCCTCGTCCAGAAATCCTCCTCTGCAAAAATTATCGTCATCTCCTCAAGCATAGGTTCTATCTCCATCGCGGAAGCAACGGCTCCACACCCGATGAACACGAGTGCATCGCCGTATTGGGCGAGCAAGGCAGCTATACATATGATAACGGTGCAGTGGGTGCAGATGTTGAAGCCGATTATGGTGTGGGGTGTGGATCCGGGACTTTGTGCTACTGAGTTTGCGGGGGAGTATAGGAGGAGTAAGAGGAGGAATCCAAGAGAGGAGCCAGGTATTGCGAGGCAGTGTATTGAGGGGACAGGGAAGATTGTGTGACGAAGGTGGTTTGGGAGCAGAATTGGGGAACGGGGGTGAGGCCTTGATAGATGACATGCATTCAATACTCAGACAGCCAGTGTCATCGGTATTTTGTCTACTATTACCCTCAATCTAGCTCGCTTGCATGTGCGCTGGATCTACGCCAAATTCTGGTACCGTATCAAAAGATTGAATCATTTCCGCAAAGCCCTATTGTATCTGCCAGCGCATGTAATACCGGTCTGATTCCACGCCACCATCCTCAGTCCATCCTAGCATAATTCCTTCCAATACCACGCGCCTTGGCGCACCTTCTGCTTGCCCAGATAGTGGGGGCGTTATTCTCCGACTCGGCCAACTCCCACTTCCCCATCCGATTCCAGCCCGTCTTCCGTTTGATGCTCCTGCTTTGGCCTTTGCCGATCACCTTCTCATCCTGTGTCTCTTTCACAACCATACCCCTGCCACCATTGAGCTCATCATCGAAATCGACTTTGAGGCTCACACCGACCGGCTTCCGGCCTGGAATTCGATTATTTTCAGCGAATGCCTTGCGCGCGGCACGTACATCGCGCTTGGCGTTGAATTGCATCTGCTGAAACATAGGATCATTGTGATCGGCGTAGCTTTGGTGCAGGTAGTTCTGTAACGTACCGATGTTGTCCGAATGTGTTGGAGCAGGGTGTGGGCCATCCAACTTATTCAATTCGATGGTAGGGTAAAAGAAGTACGTTTTCGTGGCGAGGATTTTTTTGTGTGAAAGGCGTGAAGTCAGAAGATCCTCGGTGATGCAGTTTGATGGTGTAGTAGTGGCAGGAACGTGATCGGATATGCGAGGGATGCATAACGCGCTTAAAGCAGATCATTAGAGAAACAAGTGTTTAAAAGGCATGCTGATGAGGTAGTTGGCGGATGGGTTCGAGATATACGCCCCTTCGAAGTTGTATCGAATTGATATGTTAAACCGTGTACTGGCAGATACGATACCCCTTTGCAAAGGAGGTGGTTGCCTGCCATAACTCACCCAAATTAAGCTGGTAAGTCAATAGATATGGGCCGTGGTAGCGTGTAATTCGATGCGGCCACTTAGTTGAGCATCTACGTAATGTTAACGAGGACGATGTTCCACAGGCGATCCCTCCGATAAATGCGACAGAGCTCTTTCCGAGCGGTTCTCTTGATCCTTTTACCGGTGACCAAAATTAGAGCCATATGCAACTGCACCGGTGCCTTTACTGTCTTTTAGTACATACACAATCACACAAGAGTCTTCGCTTCGAACTGTTAAATTTTCTACAGAGCAATCCCGGCAGGTGATGTCGCTGAGTCATATGCCTGTCCGGCAGATGCGATGGTACTCTGCACGAGCACTTCGACCTTCCAGTCTTGTACTTCGGCGTGTCTTGAGTAGATGTTTGTGGGAGAAGGCGCCTTGGAGCAGTGGCAGGGCAATCTCTTGGATTGTGGTGGATAGTGAAGACCTATTATATGGACTCAATCAATATAGCATAACCCCAAAGGCAGATACAATAGTAAGGACATCGGGGCTGAACTACCATACATTCTCTTGGCTGACAGTATTGCACTCTGCAGGAGAGCGTTGGTATCTGTCTAGTAACCAGAATCACTCGAACTGGGTGCCAGGCTTTAATGCATATACCTAGATTGCGAATTCAAAGGGTGAATTTATATATTTTCGGCGTCATCCATCAGTACGAAGACAATCTACGCGAATAGTCATGATTGGTTGATAATGTTGTGGTACCTGCGGGACTTCAACCATGGAACGAGCACATATGCATGTACATCTAAGGAGCGGGGGCGCCAAGCAGAGCTTACGCTAATGCATGGCATAAGGAGATATGATTCCGAAATAGAGTATGAGATGCGTGTAACAATAGTTGAAGGATCAACCTCGTTCAGAGTGAGCGATGCAGACTCCCTGGATTTCCGTCAACGGTTGCACAAACAGACAAGGCTGATTCTGCGCAGACTTGTCTACCCTTGTTGGAGTTCAAACCAAACTCAATCGCACAAGTGTGTACACCGAGTTGAGCGAAGCTTCTACGTCCGGAGAAGGAGGTGGCGAAGATTTTTCGAAAGGGGCGTCGGGAGTGGTTGCCAATCGGACATTGGTGTGTTTGAAACGAAAGTATCTGCAAACAGGAGGGCGAGAGCTTGTTGGGCGAGAAGACGCGAACGTGGTGTTCGCAGCAGGGAATGAAGGCTGAGGCATCTTTGGTGTGGTCATGCCAGGCTCGTGTAGGAGCTGATACACGATCTTCTTTTACCGACCACAAAGAGAACCCAGATCAAGTTGAACGGGCTTGTATACGCCTATGACATCCTGCCATGTCTGCTTGAGAATGTAGGGCTCAGTGCGCTTTCCCTTCTCTTTCGAAAACGGTAGGCAAAGTTGGGTTCAATATTCAAGCGCAATGCATGTGTGCTGGGAGATCAAAATGCATGACGGCTCTTGGCGGATTTGGAAGGAGTTCTGCCTGGAGGATGCACCCACACTCACACCATCTCTGCCATCTCAAACGTCGATTCGACTCTTCTAACACGACTTGGTGATGTAGCCCTGACTCCTGAGAATTGATCATCTTGAGCGGTCAGCGACTGGGCGGCGTGGCGCTAATATTTTCATCACCTGTGCGCTGCTCGATCGGTGGCGATTTGGAGAGCTCGCGCGTGATTGGCTACAATTTGCCTCTTCCTCCTGGACTGGCGCGTCTCATCCGCGTGGAGCGCGTGGTTTGGGGGGTATTTACATGCTTGCGCAGCACTGAATGGCTCACCGCATGCTCGCCGTCACAGGCTGCATTCGACTGCAATTCCCCATTCGCAGCGCCCACCACTCGCTGCAGCGCGTTCGCGTGCACAACTCGTCGTCGTACAGGATGCAGCCTCGCCTCGCCCATGCCAATGTGGAGAGGGCGCCCGATGCGCGTGTGAATGCGGTGCGCGGGACACATCGCGATCCTTACCGTGGCGGATTAATATGGCCGCCAAGGAGATGGACCCTCGACCGTCGTGATAAGCTAAGGGAACACCTCCTTTCCACATCTTCAAGCGTCGCTCGTTGCTGTGCTGCTGTTCTCCTTTCCTGCGTCTGTTTCTGTTTGCCTGCACTGATGTGCTAGCCGCTCCTTATTTATTCGCTGCGTATTCACACATTCCTGCGTACTCGTCCTACTGATTTGGTGCGTGTTTTGCTACAGCCAGACTGGAGTCCACTCATTCGAAACACCTTGCCCGCCAGCACCGTTTGTGCCTCGGACAGGGAGCCCACAGCTTGCAGCATTGACGAAATTGCCAATCGCCGCCCGCTCTCATTTCGAGTGTTTATTGTGTGTCTGCACATGTTGACACAGTGAAGGAAGGACGGATATCCACCATGGACGCCGCCAACGAGAACACAGTACAGACCCTCCACGATGCAGCTGCACGCTCGCCCCGGACGCACGACGACAGCCAGGACGGCCAGCCCCTTCCTACTGACTCAATGGTGACGGTCCCGCTATCCGAGACAGACGGGACACACGCAACCGAACAGGAGGACGACGACGAGGAAGGATACGAGGCCATGTCCACGTTGCAACAACCCGACATTACCGTCGACGAGCAGCGGCTGTCTTCTCGGCCCACCTCTACTGAGATTATGCTGGCCATCCGCGAGCGAGACAGTCGGGACGGAAGCATTCGATCGTTTACCATGAACAGCCCTACCATTTCGCTGCCAGATGAGGACGAAGAGACACCACGGACGCCCAGGTTGAGAGAGAGGCCGAGGAGTAACAGCGATCAGTCCAACGAGAGTGCCCATGTGGACTGGGCCGAGCTGGAGAAGGCCGAGGAACAGGAACCTCAAGAAGAGGGGCAGGACGATGTGAGCAGTGTATATTATATCCAAGGCAAGGACTCCATTGCTGACTGACAACCTAGGCTATGGCATTACTCCTCGCACGACTAGAGCAGGAGAACAATGCCCTCTCCGCCGACCCCAAAGCCAACATCAAAAAGGAAGCTGCTCGCGCCCGCAGCCGATCGCGGCCTCCTTCCATGAACCAACTCAAGCGCCTCGTCGTCCAGGGTCATGAGCAGGACGGCGCACAAATGCGCTTCTCGCAGCTCCCATCCCCGCCTCCAATGACAGAACTCGAGTTCTGGGCCGCCCTCGTCCGAGATTACCCGCAGACTGTCCAGCGACTTCCGACCCTCTCCCTCAACAAGATCCGTGGCGGCATACCAGCTCCTTTGCGGGGTGTGGTCTGGCAGAGCGCGTCGGGGGCGCGGGACAAGCTGATTGAAGATCAGTATGATATGCTGTGTGGAGAGTCGAGCCCGTATGAGAATATCATCAACAAGGACCTCGGGCGAAGTTTCCCAGGCGTGGAGATGTTCAAAGATCCAGAAGGAGAGGGACAGAAGATGCTTGGTCGCGTGCTGAAATGCTTCAGTTTGTATGACAACAAGATCGGGTACTGCCAGGGACTGGGCTTCCTGGTTGGTCCACTGCTGATGCAGATGGGCGACAAGGAGGCATTTTGCGTGCTCGTACGGTACGTCTATCTACACGAGTATCTCAGCCCTGCTCGACGCTAATAATTGTCATAGACTCATGGAGGACTACGATCTCCGATCGTGCTTCCTACCCGATCTGTCGGGACTTCATCTTCGCATCTTTCAGTTCCAGCGCCTATTACATCAACACATGCCAGACTTAGCCGCGCATCTCGACTCTCTAGGGATCGAGTCAGCTTACCTATCACAGTGGTTCCTGTCTTTTTTCGCAGTCACCTGTCCCCTACCCATGTTGTTTCGCATTTACGACGTACTATTTGCCGAGGGTGCATCTGAGACTATTATGCGCGTCGCACTCGCCCTGATGAAGAGGAACGAGCAGAAGATATTAGGACTGGCGGAATTCGAGGATGTCATGCAACTACTCCTCGGGCGCTCAGTCTGGGATCCCTATGGCCGCAACGCCAAGTCTGCTGACGAGCTCGTGAACGACTTTGTCAGCTTCACCAACGACGTAACCCGCGAAAGCCTCCAAGGGCTGGAGGCCAGTTTCAAGGAAGCCCAAGCAAAGGACAGCTCGATTTTAAAGGTGCAAAAGGCCGCAACGTCATTCCTCGGACGGCTGTGGGGCCCGTCTAACTCGTCGACGAAATCCGTCTCACTCAGCCCCGGTCTCACAGCGCCTTCGAGACCTGCCAGTTTTCTCCGACGAACACCATCAAAACAGAGTTTTGCCTCGACATTAAATTCCATGGAAGGCTCCGACAGCTCATCTGGCACCAACAGCACTGCACTGACCGAAATGTCGCGAGGATCCTCTACCGACGCTTTATCGATGAAGTCTGGACATGAATCAGTTGCGCTCTCCATCCGGACGGCACCATCCGCAAAGGATCGTGATCTACATTATCAGATCGAACAACTGCTCATGTCGGTGAGCCAGCTGCAGCGGCAGAACAGCGAGCTTGAAGCCGCACTTCAGAAGCAGCGCGAAGACCGCAAAGAAGACCACCGAATCGTGCGCACAGTTATCGACAAAGTGCGCAACAAACAATCCACTCTCGTCGCGCCCTCATCGCGACAATCTCGTCGCCGAACTACCATCACCTCTGCCACTCTCTCTCCTCCTCCCAATACAGAAGACGCATCATCAACACCTCTACCACCCGAAGTCGCAGAGTTGGCCGAGGTCCTTGACAAACAGTTTCCCTCGCACCAAACACACCACCGTGCATCCTCCATGTTCGAAACCAAAGAGGTGCTGCGCGACTCCCTCGCGCGAATCAAAGAACAACTCTCATCCGAAACAATCCGCGCACAATCGCTAGCCCGCGACCTCCACGACCGCGAATCCGACCTTCAGCTCGCGCGCGATGCGCTGCGCGACACACGACACCGCCTCCAAGAATCCTACTCTACGAATCAACGCCACGAAAAGACGATACAAGATCTACGCTCAAACGCACGGAAAGGGTCACTGCCATGGGGCCTATCAGGCGGCACCGATTCACCACCGGACTCCTCGCCTTCACTATCCCGCTCCAATACTTCCGATTCCGCGGTGTCGACCACCAGCGGACTTCGCGAACTGCGATTAGGTCGAACACCAAGCCTCAAGACAAATAACCCGCCCCAGCAATTCACAAAGCGAAGTTCTAGTCTAGCCACGCAATCCATTCTTGCGACAGAAAACCAATCGCCTGTTCAGGACGAAGCGTTACTTCTTGAGCTTGTGAACGCGAAGACGGCGGAGGCGGTGGCGAGACAGGAGTTGGAGGAGATGAAGAGCAAATTTGAGAGCATGCGGAAGGCGATGGGCGTAAAGACTACGAGTGTGAGTCCGACGAGTACAAGTGGGACGGGGATTTTAGGCGGGATGGGAATTGGAATCAGCATAGGTATGGGGAGTAAGCCGGCAAATACTGGTATCCCGACACCCGCGACGACGCCGACACCTGCAGTTACACCACCGAGTACGACCGCGACTGGCGTGGGCGGGTTCTGGAGCGGATGGAAGAGGAGTGTTAGCACGACTAGTGCTACAATACCGGCGTCGTAGTGTAGCGGCACGACGGTGGGATATGTGTTGTACATATGTCTGGGCATTTTGGAACATGTTGGAAGTTAAAGACGCCAAATTTACGATACGATACCTGAAGGGGATCCATGGACAGGCAGGAGTCTAGGGTTACGTTCTACTCCGACACATAGACGTGTGGACGGAGCTTGAGTATAATATTTATGATTGTTGGTGTGTATATAGGGATGTAAGAAGATATGAAAGGATACATGTTCAACATACACATATGACTAGATCTTCGTGATGAGGTGATCATTTGCGACTAGAGGGGATTTCTGGGGACTGTGGGATGGAGCCTGAACAAGAGAGGTACGTTAACAGAAACCGCAACATTCAATACACAGACTGCATTCAGACTCTAACGACCAAGTCAGGAGGCGTGAGTGAGTGACCACATCCCATTTAAACATCCGCCTGCCAAGCTACGCAAAACTTTCACTTTTTACTTCCCGCTTCTCTATCCTCACTCTGAGGTCCCACGCCACTCTTTTCAAACCCAATCCCAGCATACAGTTCAATCTTGGCTTCTTCAATCCTTCATAGCAACATACGCGGTGAACGTCTCCAAGTATCAAGATGGCCGGACACGGAGCCCGCCTATCAAACTCCGTACGTCAAACCCTTAAAAGAAACACAACATGAACAATTACTCACCCAGCTTGATTCTGCACAGCCGTTCTTTGGTTCCGGCGGCAACCTCGCTGGGGAACTTCAGAATATGTATATCGCACAAAAACATGGCAACGTCTGTACTTCTTCTCGCTACCTCCACTTTGCTCAAATACTGACAAGCACAGGGCCGAGCTCACTCTCTGTTCAATGCACATAGCATGCATATTGTCCAAGAGCACAGCAACGGCAACGGCACCGTCTGTCTCCCTGTCCCTCTCCCTCTCCCCTATCAACCTCACTGACAGCCCCAGGACCAAGCACGCCGGACATTCAACGCGCAGGTAAGTCTCGCCTTCTGGGCACCACCCGCCTCAGACTCGGGATTATTCATCAGCAGATTGGAGCGTCGCTATACAACATGCTACCGCCCGCATACCAGCCGTCGCAGGCCACGTTCCAGGCCACCGGTGATCCAGACGATTTGATCATGCAGATCCCAGAGATGGATTTCGCAGTTGCGGATTTCAATTCGGTCCCTATGTGAGTATAAGCAAGTTTTTTTTTGGCAAGGCATTCTCTTAAAATTTGGGCTTTGGGCTTTGGGCTTTGGGCTTTGGGATCTGGGGCTTGGTCAAGCTTCTACAGGTTCTGGGTGAAGGCACGCATTTAAGAATTTAGGCGAAGGGAGCGAGGGAGAGCTGGACTTGTTATTTTTGCTAACTTGCTAGGCTCACGCCACCATACCGCAATGTTCCCTCAGTGATTATCGCGCACCTTAACCGTCCTCATACTGCCGGACCAGAGCCGGATTGGGCGAGGTTGCTTGCGTATTTTTTGAGGAAGAAGGCCCAGTATGTTCATTTTCTCGCACTATTTCACCGTCGTACACTTAGAGCTTCTACGGCTTTTATGAAAAGCCATGTCCAAAAGACTGAAGAGTCCTAGAGAGTCCTTCGACTTGGCATGGAAAACCTATGCTGATAAATCTCAGCCACGGCGAGAGCAACCTCCAGGACCTTTACATTTTCCTCACACGGGTCGCGCTCCCAAACGCCATCATCGTCAATCGTAAACTCTTGCTCTCAATGTATCTCACCCGTCGTAACCTCCCAGTACAATGCTGCCTGCGCTACGACTCCTATATCCTTACTCCTCCACCGCCCGCCACTACTTCCCATCTCGCCTCCTCAACGAACCCACTCTACACTAGGTGCACGCGCCCAATCTTCCGTTCGCGCCCAACCCCCGACGGCAAAAAGTTCCTACAGTGGCTTCAGACGTCGCCCAACACGCCGGCGCAGATGCAGCACCGGAAGAGCGACTTGGACAATTATCTAGTACAGGATGAAATGGAGGTCAGGTGCATGGAGAAGCATGAGTTGCTAAAGAAGGCGGTCAAAGTGTTGGGGATCTGGTGGTGGATGGCCGTAAATACGGAGGTGTTGAGGAAATATGGGGAACAGGAATGGAAGGGAGTGGAGCGGGAGTTCTAAATTTGAGGGGCGCCTGGAGTTCGAGGGTCCTGGGAATTGCGAGCGTGTGTAGTCTTGAGGGGGAGTTTGGAGGCATAACAGTTGTATAGAGTTTGGCGACGGAGTCTTTTGCGCGTACTGCGTGTAGATCAAAGATTTGCATACAACTGGCAGTCTTTGGTATGCGGGGTGGTAGGGTGAAAAATGGATCCGAGACTAGCCGGTAATTGGGAGAGTACACGGCTTTCAGTAGATGACTAGAAGAAGGTTATAGTTATGTCAGGCGAAGGATATGGTTTAGATTTCTGTTCTCAAATAGCAAGACTATACTCTCTATATACATAGTACACAAAGAAGATATCTTCTTTTCTCCAGTGATAGCTTGCAAGTCTAAGTTCATGTATATTCGGCAGCTTACTTATCTTTAAGACCATGAGGATAATTCTCCTTCAAATGTGAGACAAATCAGTGCGATGTCACTGCCAAAAAATGACTTTTCTTCGTATGATCGCAGAGTTTTCTTGTTGTTTTGTGCACCCTATAAACAATGCATTTATCCTATGTCCATGCACTTGAACCTGAACTCAGAGTAGAAATCTCTCCAAAGCATATGACATAATCTATCACTTTCACTGCTTGCAAACCTGCAGACTCACCGCACTTAGAGAACGACCAGGGCTACTTTTTAAATAACCCTCTGTCACTCAGGGAAGCAAAAGCGTCTTCCGCACTTCGCACTTCGCACTCCATTCACACACACGTCAACCTCACCCCAGTCTAATCAACTCTCGCCTACCATTATTGTCCAAACAACCACTACTTCTTCCATAATGTCCTCATCAGTACCAAAAATCCAGCCCGACCGCTGTGCGCATGTAGCCTCTGTCGCCACAACGCACTCCGAAACCCCCATCCCTGAACAAGAAGCCCCAGCCGTAGCCGCAGTAAACTGCCACTCCTCCAAGGTCCCGCCTTCGTACTTCTTGCCTCCGACAATCCCGTGTCCGTTCCCCGGCACGCTTGAAGCATCCTTAGATGCACTGCTCGAGTTTGGGAAGGCGTGTCCACAGGCCTCTCCCATTGTTTCCTCACTACTTAAAGATCGAAACATGGGGAGGGAGGACGAAAGTGAATTAAAAAAAACAAGCATTAACTGGCCACGTCTGTTTAAAGAGATATTAGACCTTACCGCTGTCGACATCTCCGCCGTCGGCGTCGGTCGCACCATCCTAACATCCCTCTTCACGCTTCTTACACGCACGCTCCTCCCGAACCAGATACTAGAGAATAGGAAACTGATGCATCGACTGTATGCTACGAAGAGGAATACGAGCGTCAGGTTGGTGTTAAGATATGATTTGCAGTTCTCCTGGCATAAGGTCTCAGGACAGCCCATCGTAGTGCCGTCTGAGGTGCCGAGTGTGCCGTCTGAGGTGCCGAGTGTGCCGTCTCCGGCTCCACCGCCGGTGATCAAGAATTACAAATCTCAATTGCGAGAGCCCTTGCTGTTGAATATATGGCCAACGCTCCTCGCAGCGCCACAGGGCGGATATGTCACCAAAGCAATCGGAGACAAGATGAAACACCATATCACTTCACTCGACGCCTACCTTTTACTCCGCGACGAGGAGGTCGAATCTTGGAATGCACAGAAACTAATAGTTAGTCTGGCGGCAGTGGTTGCGATGTGGTTGTGGATCCGGCGGAGCAATGAGAAGTTAGAGGGGATGGAGATGCACGGGTGGGAGGAGCTGCAGGATTGTAAAGAGAATATGTGGTTTTTAGATGTACGTGCCGATGAAGAAGCAAAGGGAAAACGGCGTTGATGGAAAGGTGGAGAGTAGCTAATCCTAAATATCTATAACTAATTCTTCCCTAAAAATTACGTTTGTATTGTCGTCTCCGCGCCTAGTTTGTGAAGCGTCTTCTATTGTAGCGTAACAGACTTCCCATCCTACAGCACTAACACGACGTCTTTTTTGCTCTGGATTTTTGTATAACAGCCTTGTGCTTGCCTTAAAACCTTACTCTAATGCCTGCAAGTCATCTTCAGCCTTGTGCGCGCTATTGCAGGTAAATTCATGCAGGGTTGCTATGCCAATTAGTACCTCCCGCAGAAGCGAGTACCAATCCTGGCTAGTGCAGAATGACCCTGCACGCCTCACCTCATCGTTAGTGCGTAAATTATCTGTGGCGACTGTCAGGTCCGTGGCTGTGCAGCGCCGCTGCCAAGCGCTGCGGGACCTCTAAAATCCAACTTTGGATTGGGAGCAGGGCCAGGGCTCCCATGGCCCTAGTGCTTGTGCAAAGTTCACGAACGCGTCCGGCATCGAAACCGCAAAACCGCAATCAGCTTCCGACACAGCCGCCGTACAACTTCGAGATGTGATCCAACGGCCGACTGCGCCTACTTCGGTAGCTTCCGCAATATCCATCACGGCGCCCTCAAGCCCTCCAGACTCGACGTTGACTCTCCGCCGACCGAGCAAAAGACCCGCTCCAGCCCTCTCACATCCTTGTGCTTCCCGAGCACATCATGATCGAGATGCATACTGAGCGGCAGCCAGATGCCTAGCATAGGATGGGCGTAGGACATAGCGGGCATGGCAGCGGACGACAGAGATTGGCATGATAAGCCAGGGAACGCCAAGGTCGAAGTCTACGCTCCAGCAAGCGGATTGAGTGCCACTGGCAGAAAGCCACAGTTGCAAGCATATACAAAGGTGGAAAGGCGTTGCATATCTTGGTGATATAGCTGTCGCACGTATACAACAAACGGCTCCGTGCATGGAGCACTGCAATCATTAGCGCAGTACAGAGGTGCTCATGTTTGACATGTACGGCGTGCGGGGAGCTTGGGTTGTAAAAAGCTCACGAGGGCTGGGTAAGGTAGAGCAGAGATGCAGGATAAAAGCGGTGTGGAACTGGCCGTCAGGTTCCGGGTCGTTGTTATCTGAAATCGTATCTGATGGGGGCTGTGCTTGGCAAGACGCCACACCATCTGTGGCTGCTTTCCGTCCTCTTCTCCTCATCATAGTATCGCCTTCCGCGCAAGGTCCTGGCCGGTGCGGGTCGGCCGTCCTCCCTGCTAGCTCCATCGGAGGCGTTCGCCATACACTGCATGCAGTCAGCATCAAATGAGAAAATCACTAATGGTGCGCGGGCACCCATACCATCTTCCAGTATATACAGAAGATCCCACAACTGGAAGTCAAATCCCGCCCTTTCCGATGATGATCCACGAGACGGCGAACGAAAATGAACGGATTCTTGAAGGCTCTCCAAAGAAGTCTCCAAGTCAACCAAGCAGTCATGAATGTCAAGGCTTTGCGATTACGCTCCTTTGACTGGAATCCGAGCGGCATGGGGAATCCGTCTTTTTGTATGAGTGCGAAGTTTGCCTAGTGTTTCCTCAGCATCCGAATTGACTTTACTGAGGCGCTGTTCTTCTCCCATTCTACCATGCTGGGCAAGGCATGCTCCCTCGCCCAAGTCTGAGCCACCTTTTCTAGTGCATTGAGTCGGTTTCGTATATTGCTGTCCTCTTCCGCCTGCCATGATGCATTGTCGAGTCCGCAGATCTCTTTCTTGAATTTCTCCGATTGAACGCTCCTGTTCTGCAATGCATTGCTGCAATTCGTTGACTTGCCTTCCCAGGCTGTCTTTCTGAGCGTTGAGGCTAGTGATGCGACTGCGGTACTCAAGAATCTTGACTTGGCCTTCTGCTTCTTCATTGCGGGATTCTTCGGTCGACCGCGCTGGGGCTTCGGTCGGGCATTTTGGAGCACTCCGTTCCGCGCATTGCTGTAGCACACTAGTGAAATAATAAGCAACAATTCTATTTCAATTTCATGCGCCATGCCAAGATTCGGGGCCGAGAAAAGAAATCAGAAGATTAACAAACTGAAGGAGGTTTTAGCCGTTGGTAGAAGTGGTGCAAGGTCCAGATCGAATTGCGACACCCCTGATACTCCAACTTCGGTAAAAGCACATGTATATCCAAGAACGCGGGTGTATCCCCAGACGTGCCGGGGTTACCGCGCCAATCGGCCTAATGGGCAAAACCTCCATTAATATAAACACAGTGCTTATACCATAACCCTATATTTCAATTACTAACATCTTGGCATTTTAATATTCAATTACCCACGCTCCATCTAGCGCAAAATTCCATGAATGAATTCCGTAATCTAAGCCCGGCATCTTTGCGGCAAAGAGATGCCAAAAAGCAGATAAAAGACAGGCGACACTCCTCTCTCTCGATCGTGAGAAAAACTTTAGGGGTGTAAAAAGAGAAACACTTTTTTTCTCTATAAAGCACACCCGGTTCTTATACATACATACTCAGATTTCAAACCATGATGTTCAAATCCCTCCTCCTCACGGCCGCCGTGGCGGCCATCACATCCGCCATCCCGCTGAGCGAACAGCTCTTCGGGCGATCTATCGACCTGGGCAGCAAGTTCGAGACGCGCCAACAGGGCTCGGCGCAGGGCTACGGGTTCCACAGCCACTACTTCTACTCTTTCTGGTCGGACAACAGCCGTGGCAGCGTGACGTATACGAACCTGCAGAACGGTTCCTACACCAGCCAGTGGAGCAATATCGGCAACTGGGTCGGGGGCAAGGGGTGGAACCCCGGCGGTGCGAAGTCCATCGCCTACAACGGCACCTGGAGCGGCATCAACCAGAACTCGTATCTGTCGCTCTATGGGTGGACCAAGGATCCGCTGATCGAGTACTATATCGTTGAGAGCTATGGGACGTATAACCCCAGCAGCGGGACCCAGAAGCGCGGAACTATCCAGAGTGATGGCGGAACTTATGATATCTATCAGACGCAGCGGGTTAACCAGCCGTCGATTGTGGGTCGCGCGACCTTCTATCAGTTTTGGTCGGTGCGCACGCAGAAGCGGGTTGGCGGCAATATCACTACGGGAAACCATTTTGATGCTTGGACGAAGAATGGTTTGAAGCTAGGGAACCACAATTATATGATTCTGGCTACTGAGGGTTATCAGAGCAGCGGGTCGTCTGCGATTACGGTTCGTGAGATCGGAAAGGACGAGGCCCCGTACCCGAATGAGCCGGACTCGAGGAATGACAATAACTAAATGCCTTTACAAGATTGTATGTTGTAAGGGATCACTCAGGGGCTGCACCAGAGGAGCGATATAACATGAAAATACTGAGCTAGAGAGTAGAGGTACAGGAAGACACAATGTGTATATATACAGAGTACCGCAAACAGAGTAGCGCCTTGGCGCCGAGCTAAGTTACGGCGAGTCTGCAGGGCTTAGGGGCGCCGTGATAAATGTTACGGAAGCTACCGAAGTAAAACGTAGCCAGCCGTTGGATCACATCTTGAAGTTGTACGGCGGCTGTGTCGGAAGATTGCGGTTTTGCGGTTTCGATGCCAGACGCGTTCGTGAACTTTGCACAAGCACTAGGGCCATGGGAGCCCTGGCCCTGCTCCCAATCCAAAGTCGGATTTTAGATGTCCCCGCAGCGCTTGGCAGCGGCGCTGCACAGCCACGGGTCTGACAGCCGCCACAGATACATTACGCACTAACAATGAGGTGAGACGTGTAGGGTCATTCTGCACTAGCAAGGATTGGTACTCGCTTCTGCGGGAGGTACTGATTGGTATAGCGACCCTGCATAAATTTACCCGCAATAGCACGCACAAGGCTGAAGATAACTTGCTTAGAGTAAAATCTAGAGTGAAAAAGACGTTGTGTTGGTGCTGTAGGATGGGAAGTCTGTTACACTACAATAGAAGGCGCTTTACAAACTAGGCGCAGAGACAACAATGCAAACGTAATTTTTAGGGAAGAGTTAGTTATAGATATTTAGAATTAGTTACAGCAGATTATTCTTACAGAATTATAGCCATATTTGTTGTGCGCGTGGCCTTTCTAGCTGCTGAAAGTCCAAGTACCCCTCATTTGTCCCGCCACACCGGGTGTCCCGCTACCTAGGGATGCACCTTACAACAATAAACACTAATTGACCGAACAACGGGGTACAAACTAGCATTTCCAATAGCAGTAGTTTTCGAACCTTTAATAGAAAAAGCAATGTCAATTGCCGTTGCAACATGATTTAGTATTGCAAGCCTTACAAGCTGAGCAAAAGCCTTGTTCATTCATAAACTGAACGACTGCTGGGGCCTGATGGCAAATATGACACGAGTCTGTTCATATCTAGTTGGGCATGTGAACTCTCTTTAATAGACTAGTTGCACTTACGCTGATCACAGTAATCCTGTGCTTTATATGGTTCCGATACAGTTACGCTTTTGCATCCCTTCTGACGACATATAGCGGTAGGCTTGCTTATCTCGTCCTGCCAGGCCGTAACGGAAGTTGAGGTTGTTTCTTGTGACATGGTCCCGGTATACAGTATAATAGCGAAAGGAATCTTGTTCTTTTCACAGGTTGACAGTGAACTACAGTGGATCAAGAGCGGGCCGAGGTGGGGTACTGGTTTCAATAAAGTTGAATGCCAGGACTTGTTGTGAGCGAGCGGGGTAACTTAGATTGAGATGAAGCCGGTTTCACTAGGGACTCCACAGTATAATACAGGTTGCGGATAATATAATACATAGCTTGTAATCACCCTAGATCCTTGCGCTAAGAATGCAGAGCATCCCGTCTTCATGGAGAAACTTTGGTAAACTTGCCCTAAAGCACGAAACACCTTTAAAACTTAGACATACTTCCTCTATTAATTAATTATTTCGTTCTTGTTTACCGTCTGATGCCAGCCCTCTATTAGAACTATGCAGACCATTGCCACTATTTATGCCAGATGAATAAAAAAACCTGTTGGCTATTCGTAGAAGCAGCTCTCAAAGGCTCGCCTGTACTGTGGGAAAGCACCTTTCGCTCGTGTGCTACATGTGTGCGTCTCTAGGTAAGCGCAGACGTGACGCCTACGCCTATGGGTTGCTGTTGTCCTCTAGTCTCGACCGCCCACCCTGTCACGCTTGCCTGTAATGGTGATATCTTCCTTATTTGTGGATACTGCCTTTTATGCTGCATAATTGTCCGCTGTTTTTCCCCTACCCCCTAGTGCTCCGTTGGTGCAGGCTCACGTGTCTGCCGTTTTCCCAGCGTTGCTGTTACTCCTCGCAGGCGCTGACAGCACGTTTGTTTGACCCCCTGATACCTAACCAGTGGTATACGAGGTCTATCTGCGTGCTGCCGCCGCCATCGCGCACGTTTTGTTATGGCCTACGCCTTCCTCCCTTTGTGCTCCGTCCCATCGCTGCTGATGCTCCTTGCAGGCACTGACAACACATTCGACCTCTCTGGCACCTAACCAGTGGTATGCGAGGTCTACCCGCGTGCTGCCGGCGTCCACCAGTTGCTGACATAGCGGTCTAGGTTCTCTTTGCGGGATAGGTCGCTGTCAACGCCAGACCAATGCGGGGTGTAATAAGCTTATCACCAACTTCAACTCTTCCTTCAACTTATCAAACTTTGCGCCACATCTTCTACGCCTATTTTCTACTCTCAAGTCTCCTTTTTACGCTTTGGAGAAAACAATATCAATGTGGGGCTACATGACGGTGCAGATACGCGAGGTGAGAGTGATGTTGTGAGTGATGGATGAAATTCTAACCACTGTGCACACCACCAATGTTTGTTCGATAGCCTAACTATTTGCACAAAGCTCGTATGACCAGCACCGACAGAAAAAAGACTCCAAGATCGTCAATATGGGTACTTCAGAGTCTAGCCACTGGGCCTTGTTTCCTGAGATGGCTCAAAATTGAGTCTTCGCGCTTGCCCGCTACCCAAACAATTGTTCCCGATGCTATTTAGCCAGGATGATAGGGGTCCCTTATTGTCGTCTTATTAATAGGGTCACTAAGTGTTTTTGCTCGAGCACGAGAAGAACGGTATCCCTATCTTCCCTCCACCCACTTCGCTTTCACCCTCAGCCTCCTGCACATCAAGCCCTCAAACACTCACTCACTTATTCATGATCTCGTGCTCCTGTTAATTCTATTGTCATTCCGCGCGCCTAGATGATCTCATTGGCATTCACTAGTGCCCCATGCGCTCTCTTTACTTCACTCTGGCTTCCACCTGGCTCGACGCCCTTCGAAAGAGCGCAGCAGACGTTCTTCGCCAACAAATTTCCACTCGAAAAATACACTTCTATTGAGAAATATGTTCGCCTATGATCTCGCACGCGCCCCGCCTCCCAAATATTTAATTTTGACCTCTCGCCCCCGCTCCAATGACCCAACGCAAACTGCTCACCATTCTTGTCCGTACAGCCTTCACCTCTCGGACTGGCTTCGCAACCACCACTCTATTACTTACTTGCCTCAATCTAATACACTCAGAAGCAGTTTTGCAACTTCCAGCTTTCCGCAGCGACAGCTCCCTCGGCCATATATAACAGCTACAGTTCTTGACGCACTTCCTTGCAGTGACAATCTTCTCCGCAGCCGCTCCTCACAGTACATCAGTATCTACTCTATACCCTTCCTACACCAACTTCAATTTCTCGTACCACCGCATCAGCCATGGATCGTACTAGGCGCCCAGCTTCCATGCCCAATTACGGTACTCCCGACAGTAATTTTCCCAGCGCACCTTTCACTTCAGTTGCTAATTAGTTTAGCGGACAACCGTTCTGCTAATCCTGATGCCGACTTCATCACTCTCAGCAAGGCCGAGGCTGCCATCTGGAAACCTGCCCCGACTAGCGAGAATGTGGCCGCCGAGTCTCTTGCTCAATCATTCCGCGCCGAAAGTGAGGGCGCCGGCAGTGAGCGCTTCCCCAGTGAGTACTCCCCTTCTACTTTGGCAAGCTGGGTTGCTGACCTTTTTGCAGTGGTCCGCTCCGCTGCTCCGAGCCCAGAAATCATCGGCCGCAAAAATCGAAACGCTGCTGTCATGAACAGTGATTTCAAGCTCATCAATTACATAGACCTAGGAAACTCTGTCATTTTCGACAACAAGAATGAAATTCCCGAGTCTCCCGCTTCCATCATGAATGGTGGAGCCAATAATGCCGTCGCTGACGCTGTTGCCACCTCCGACAAGAGCGATATACCTAAAGTCTCCGCTGCCATCATGCATGGTAAGGCCAAGAACACCGATGCAGTCGAAATTCATGCCCCCGCAACGTTCGGCCAGGTGAGCATCATGTCTGAGGCTGTCACCGCCATTGAAAGTGTCGAGAACTCTGTCGAGAACTCCATCGAGAATTCCATCGAGAAACCCGCCGAGAACCACATCCACGACTCCGCTATGGCCCACAAGGCCCACGATATCACTATCTCCTCTCCTATTACTCGTAAGTCATCCATCGTCTGCATAGCGCCTTCCGCTTTCATCACGATTACTAACTGCTCCTTAGGTATCAAGGAGTCCCGTGACGACGACGATATCCAATCTGTCACATCCAACTATATCCTTCACTCAGACAAGGAGGAAAAAATCCCCAATACGCCAGCCTGTGCAATCATCACTTCGTTCTCGCGCAAGAAATTCATTCTCAAGATTCCGACAAAGATGTTCAATGAGAGTACCACGCCTAGCACTATCGCTTCATTCAACACAGGTGTCAACAACAGCGCTACGAAGACGACTCCCGCTACCTCAGTCAGCTCCCTAAGCTCTCTGGGCAAGCGCTCTGCCATCGATGTCGACACTACCGATCTGACCGACTCTGACTTCGAGACCAATAAGACCAAAAAGACTATAAAGACGGACACTAAGAAGAACACCCGATCTAACAAGAAGGCCAAGACGACGGCCACCTCTAGCTTTGAGGAAGGCAACAGCGTCCCCATTTTCAACGACAAGCATGGCGGTGTCGAAATGGCTTCCAAGCCGAACACCGCCAATGAACCGGCACTCTTCCTTGTGCAGCCAGAGATGAAGCGCATGGCACGCATTGTTGACCCCCAGAATCCAGAGCATGCCCTTCTCATTCAGCAGGCCACTAAGGTCGGTCCCGAATATTACGATTCCGATGCCGAAGACCTTCCAGGCAATGTTAAGGGTGTCGCGAAGCCGCACCTCTACCGCAATGTTAAGTGGGGCTCCGCCGCCATCAACGAGGAGGGCATCGAGGATACCAGACCTTACAGCCAGCTAATCCCTGGTCGCTGGGAGCGCCAGCCAGATGGCACCGTCCTTGACCAGAAGCAGAAACTGCTCGTGCGCTTCGTCGACACCAATGGTAACAACAAGTTCTTCACCAATCCGCCGCCTAAGGATTGGAACAACCAGACAGTGATCAGCGCGCTCAACAAGCGCATTGCTCAGCAGTGGCGCCGCGGCAGCCACTTCCGCTTCCGCAAAGTGGTTACTGAGTACTCGCAGGTTGAGCGCGAGTGGATCCTCAAGAACCTGAATTCGGAGGGCAAAGCCAAGCAGGGACTGAAGCAGCTCGTTGCTGAATTCAATCTTCAGTTCGAGGGCAAGGTGCTTGGTGGAGACCCTGAGCCGCGTGAGCACCGCTCGCTGTCGAGCATCACCAAGGAGCTCGAGCGGTTCAGGTCCATTTACAAGGAGGGCAAAGTTCCTATCCCTATCAAGAAGCAGGGAAAACGTGCTACTAAGCGTACTTCCAGAAAATAGGCGTTGTGAGATCTGGCAAGCTTGGGTAGCTTGTTGTTCCTTTTGACTATCATCTGGTGATGGTTCACCGTGTTGATTTCATTCTGGAGTTGAGGCAGGTACTATGACTGTGATTAGTTGGCTAGCTGTTGGCTGGATTAAATATGTGGCCTTAAGGTTTAATGTCTTGTTACTTCCACATACGATTCGCATATGCTTAATGACCTGACGTGACTGTTTATTGCAATGAGACTCCTTCCATCCTCTGCACGATTCCCCAAGCTGACTTAGCATTGGGAGCTATACGCTGCTTGTACGTGACTCTACTCTATCTGGCAAGAGAGTGTATGGCACTACTCCTTGGGTTTCTTCAAGCACTATTGTATCTCGCAAAAGTATCTGTGCGCACGTACTCCTATCCTACATCATGTGCACACTGCTATTCCTACTCCACCTCCGCATCGTCTTCCCCTTCCACCAGAACAAGCCCCCGAACAGACACCATAGCAATATCAGACTTGCATTCGTCATAATCGGGGGAATAAACCTACGTCACTGTCAGTCCCACCCTCTTGTAACCAGAAAATGGGACGGAAGAAAGATACATACCCATCACTAATAATCCACGGCGTAATAAACTTACTAAACCCATATCCCCACACATTCTTATTAACCGTAATGCTCACAAATAAACTCCCTGCAACCGGTTTATAACTGTCCACTGCATACGTACTCGCAATCGCTGGTAGGCCGGCTACTTGAATACCCGCGCATGTGAACCCGATTATCACGATGGCCTGCCAGGGCCAGTGCCGCTCGTAGCCCACGGCAACGACGATGTTGCCAAGATACATGATGATGATATAGGGAATCATAGCAGGCAGTCGCATTTCGGGCTCGCGGATGCCGTTATTGCGACGTGTGGAGCGTGCGGATATCCAGTCGCTGAGGGGACCGGCGGTCGCTAGGCCGATGAAGGCGCCGATTAGGATGGCAAAGTTCATGAAGCCTGTGGAAAATAATGATCAGTAATATGATGCAGTTTTAATATTTCGGGGAAGAAGATGGAAGAGGGGAGAGGGAGCATATACCGATATTCTGTGCACTGAGATTATACGGCGGTGCCGCAAATGCCTGACTCTGCGTCAAATTCAACGTCAAGAAGGAGCTACAACTCCAGCTCACGACAAAACTCGCAAACTCGACAATCGGGAACGCAAACAACTTCCACGGGATCCATAAATCTAATAATATGCTTTTGTATGGATGCGCGTTGGGCTGGAAAAGCCTCCATTGCGATTTCCCCGGCGAGCCGCGCCCGAGGTACGGGTCGACGGCTGTTTCGACAGGCACGAGGTCCGGCATGGTGTGAGTTGGCGTGGGTGTGAGTTTCTCAATTTCATTGGGTGGAGAGGACTTCTCAGGTTCGATTTCGGGCTGGGGTAGCGTGCCAACGGTGGCGATTTCACCCGGGTGCGCGCGGTGGTATTTCGTTTCCGGGAACATGAAGACGACCATGACGAAACTCAATCCTACCACCCCCATATTGAGCCACCAAAAGCTTCTCCAGCCCACGTTCTCCGCCATCGCCCCAGACACGATGGGAGACACCATCAACGACCCCATATACACCACCCAGTACAGCGTGTTCCACTTCCCGCGGTCGTGAAGGAAGAAGATATCTGCTATGACGGCGGGCATAATTGTTTCGGACGGTCCAACACCTATTCCATTTACCACGCATGCGCCCATGAAGGACGAGTACGAAGTCGCTTTTGCACGCCAGATGTGCGAGCCGAAGTTTATGATTTGGGAGGCGAGGTACACGGGGCGCCGGCCGAAGGAAGTGCTTATTGGGACCCTGTCATCTACACATTAGTCTTGGCTCTCTTCTTCGTCTTCTCCCTTTCCCTTTCTCTCTCATATTTCTATTTCGCTGACGCTCAAGCGTAGCGAACACATACCAGATGAAATTACTAAACCCAAGCACCAAAATACACACCCCCGTAAACTGCACCGCTTCCTCCAGCCCACAATTAAAGCTCTCCATCAGCGCCGGAAACATGGGCGCCAGGGCCAGCGGACCAAAGGCCTGACTAAACGTTACCAGCGCCGCGGAAGTAATACAAGCGATTTTCCACCCGGTGCTCCAGTTTAACGGGTCGTGCGGGTCGTCGGAGGGCTGGGGCACCAGCACGGTTTTGTGGGTGCCCTTCACGAAGTGGTGGGTTCCTGTGTCGGCCATTATTTCTGTGCCCGGGAGGAGCTCGGTGTGCAGTTCGAGGGCGAGCCGCTGCATTTCCTGGAGATGTTAGATGGGAGTAGATGGGTAGTAGGGGAGGGGAAGTACCTTTTCGCCGACGTTCATCTCCATCTTGACGGGATTTGATATGAATTGGCCTCAGGGGCAGCTGTCCTTGCGACGCGGGAGATCTATGAAGATGGGACTTCTCTCTTTTTTAAAACGTTCAGAAGGAATTCAATGAATATGTAACGTACACGATGGCCGAGTGGGAGGTGGGCGAGCGGGGTCAGTCAGTGCCCCACCAGAAAATCAATACACTCCTCCATTAACGTACTCCATTATGAACTAAGCGACTTAAGCGAGTGAGCAACTCAAGTGAGCGAGCACCCTTGCACTACGGGAGACGAGGAAGCGAACATAAGAATTAAACCTCTGAATTTAGACCGCAGTAATCAGAACGTCGTTGGATGTTAGGATCAACGGGCGCAGGCGCGGCATTTCACATTATGGTCAGATTTAGTTTATTCACGCCCTTCGTAGTTTATATTCTGATAAGCACGATCTGTAAGACTTTATCTTCACATGCCTCACCCATTCCCACCAACGGTCAATTTTCTCAACTGCCGGCCCTAATTCATGCCGCATCCCAAACCCGTCCCGCCCCCAACATGAAAGTATCGACAACAATTTTTCAACCCAACAATACTACCCACAGCCAGGCCCAATAAAAACGACGAGCATAACAATCGATCCCCTTTCACTTGTTCAAAGCTTTTAGTATTAAATATTTATCAGCTGTTAAATCCAATTCTTCAAGCTCTTCGCTATCTTCATCATCCCCACCGTAGGTCGTTCTCAATCACACCTCGTTTCGCGGCTTGCTTCCCCCCGTCGCCCTCACCCTATTCTTTTGAACCCACTTCTTTAGTCTTCCCCTCCAATAGCAAAAATCGGATCCCTTATCTTCCGTGCAGCGGCAACTGGTGACCGTGCCTACTCGAAGTCCGGTACTATTATCCACTCCGAGCATCTCGATGGAGAGCGGTACGGTCATAAACTTGATCATCTCCTCCAAAATCTAGCCCATACAAGTGTCAAATTCCTGCCCAGCACGACAACCCTTGATCGCTCCGCTCTCATGCCTGAGATACCACGGCCAGTACTGTATTGGATTACGCCGATCAACACTCCCTTGATCTTCAGTCTGACTTGTATGTTCGAGCATCTTTGGAAGTAGATGCAGGAGGGTAATAAAGTTGTAATGTCTGTGTTCAATGAGTGGGAATGAGGCGGTGGTTGCAGGGGTTTATTTAGCTATGTTGAAACGCATAGAGATGGAGTAAGCGAGATGTATTTTGGTCATTTTCACGAAGGGCAAGAAGAATGCGATGAGAGAGTATGTTGTGTAAATGCAGGTCGACGATGGCGTCTGAAATACCATTATCTATTACTACCTAATTTTTTGACAAAAGAGAATAATGCAGCAGCCGTAAGTCGCTAAAATACAGGGAATGGAGGCAAGAAGTCCGCCAGATCGCGCGTGCAGTGCTCATTTCCATTCCGTATGACGAGACTTGGTAGAGCTCGGTGAGAGAGTGTAACCTGAAAACCTCCATCCTCCTTGTGGCACCCATTTTACTTTAGTCTCCTTCGCGTTGGTTCGCGGTGTTTTCTCCACATTTGATTCTGCGATCGTCCTCTGCATGCCCTCCGGTAAACCGTAAAGGAGTGTTGCAATGGCTGATGTCTTATATACACCGACCTGCTCCTGTTCCATAAAGCTTCGAATGATGGTTGCAACCAAAAACAAGAACGTCAGTCCAAGCAAGCTGAGAGGCAGTGACATCCATTCCAATCGGACATCCACTATGCTCTCTTTGTCGAAAGCTGGGCCTTTGATCATTTCTGTATGATCCTCTGATGCTCGTATCAGATTGGTGAAGGCGGTAGCCATATTGTCCATGTGGGCCGAGACGTTGGCAAACATCCAAGGATTGTAGGTCATGTTTCGCATCCATGGGTTTCTCACTATGTACTGTTTATACCTCAACATCGCGTCAGCCTCGTTAGTGCTATTGGCAATTGTGTAGGTTGAGGGGAATACGTCGTCGAATAATGACAAAGTCAGGATCTGGGTAAAGTTGTCGACTTCATATATAACACCGCTTGGACTTGTGAGAGTAATGTTTTCGCCGTAATAATAATCAATGCCTTCTTGTTCGCCCGCGCTGTTGAAAAATGGGAATGTCGTCCATGGATTAGGTCCGCTCGTGTTATTGACGAACGTGCGATTGACGATTTCGGTGTAGCCTCTCTCCGAGAATTCTGATAGCATGTCTTTGACGCACCATGAAACCATACATTCATGAGCTATTGGTGTCTCGTTCCGTTGAACCCTCGTCACATCTCCGCCTGAAACAATGACGACGTGCGCTAACGGGTTTCGAACGGGTTTAAGCTTAGCAGAGTATCCTGGCAGTGGATCTCGGGTGTCGACGTCGAGAAGAGGTTGAGCGCGCATCAACAACACCTCGCCAGAATGGTTAGTACCGTGATCGACATCGTATCCACTCATGAGAAGGGGATCATCTGCTTTGAGCCAGTATCCGCATGAGGTTCCATTCGGAAATTTGTTATCTTGAGTGTCAGGATCTATGTCGGGAATTTTGATCCAGTCGAGCGTCGTGTTGAGACATTTGAATTCGAGAAGATCGGAGACAGGGGTGCACGTGCTGCACATACCCAGGGTCTCGTATTGCGGCCACGTACAATTGCTGTTGGGACAGAATAGAGGAACTTCGGCTCTCGTACCTTTGCCAAACGGTATTGGCACAGTTCCATTACCGTAGAAGAACCGGTTAGCAACAGCGAGCAAACTCTGGTCGAGCACAAGGGTTTGCCCAGTGACACGATACTGCTGCCTAGCTCCATATGGAGAATAGCCTGTTGCTCTGGGAATGGTGCCGCTCCCTAGTTGTATGCGCCATTGGTCAGGATATTCGACAACCTGTTGGAAGAATGGGTCCATAGCGAGCGCAAAGAGTGTGACCGCGGCGCCCAGTGCTGCTAACGACTTTCCTTTAGTGCGCACTATGAGAAGGAGAGATCCCCATGGTCCACGAGACGCATTGTCGAAGATCTCGAAATCCCACATTTTTTTAGAGTTTCCCTTGTTGAACCAGCTCCATTTCAATTGCCCAAGTGCTTCCGATACAGGCAGGAGAAGAGCAGCAGATGCAATCTTCGACAAGACCGAGATATAGGCGTTCAATGTAAGACCAAGAGGCCAATGCGGTATGCGCTTGTTCTTGTAAACGAATAAAATGATTATAATACCAGCCATGCACGCAGCACTGATTGACCAGCTGACGATCTCAAGTAGCCACCTCTTTACGACGTTTCTAGAAGTGCTATATTTCCACAATTTTTGCTCGATGCGTTGAGGAAAGTTGGATGCGGCTCCTAAGGCGCCTGACATATCATCGTTCGCCGCTTCTACTGTACCCGGCGTTATAGGACTTCTATCGGGCCTGAATGGGGCATCCTGAATACCCAGCCCCAGCGAGCTCTTCGAATCCCAATCAACATCACTATCTCTTCTGCTCGATGGAGTAAGTGGGGAGAAAGCATTCCTACGAAATCGCACGTGATTCCGTCTTTCGTGATAAAATTGAAGAGCTGGGAGAGGCGGTTGCGGTTTCGACCAACGTCGCGGCGTTTGTATATTCAGGACTGTGACCGCTAAGTGTCGGGGTGAGGGACGATTCGCCACCTCGATGACGGAACGATACGATGGCGGAGACGATGAAGGCGCCGGCGATACTGATACACAGTGAATTGGCTGATCCTTCGAGCTGATTTCGCAGGTAGGGCAGATATTTTCGTCGATGCGTTTAGGTGGTGGCGATGATTCTTGTTCGTAGCTCGGGTTAAGGTAGATGGGAATGGGTGGGTTCTCAGACAAATACGGGGAGACAGGAAACTTAGACATGCTCTTTGTGAGGTGGACGCGAGTGCCAATATTTTGAAGGAACCTGGCGAACTTTTGGTCGAATTTTGAGCATAGACACTAAGCATTTAGATGTTCTTGTAGATACAACGTAGATCGATCTCCATAAACAATTGAGGCTATAGATCGGCGCTAAAGGTGTTGTTACAGTAAGCGCTCGCAGAGCCTTCGAAGAAGGTAACGGTTTTTTGATGGCCGCCATTCACGAACGAGGGCTACGCGCAACAAGCAAGATCCAGATGTTTTACGCCTCATTCCAACATGCCAAGTGAAGAGCGTCCACTTGCCATGCCAAGGACTAACCGCATAGAGGCTATAGTGGTTCGTCTGAGGGTGGTAAACCGGAGGCGTCAGGGCCTCTTGCCGTGCATGGCAAACGCAAACGACTCGTCCACATGCAGTACTCGCGTGCATCTGATTGGTTGATGAGGCGCAGCAGCGCCTTTACCATATCGTTGGGATTTGAAGCTGGCCTTCAGCCAACCGGATTAATCGGGTTAATGGGAAGGGAAATGCACTAACAGGCTATTAGGTGCACAGCCGTTAAGGCTTCGAGAAGGTACTTAGTTCGATGCTAAGGAAGATCTGGATAGTGCATGTATACTCTTTATCTGAGGCCTCAGATGGGATACCACAGGTGCGGAATTGTTTGGCGCCAGGATTTTGAAGGACTGGTACGCCAAACAGTGGCCGAAAGATGATGGGGCTTGCCAGCACCTCAGAGCTGTGGCTCAAACATGAGTTCGCCAATGAATTCTTCTGCGTCGAGTTTAATGGCTCGCTGTTCATCGACCAATTACCTTGTCTAGTAAAATATTCTGGTAACATTTCGTGTGATATGCACAATGTTGGCATAGTGGAGGTTTTGACAAATGACACTGTTCCTCGAACAGCTGCCTCCTAGACGGAATGTGCCTGCTCAAAAGTATAAATGACGACAGACGACTCAAAGGCGATCGGTTGAACCCCTGCCATTGTTTATCGTAGCCGATTGTAAGACAAGTGTTCGGGTGGAGTCGGATGTAAAGAACGATGAAGTGTTGAAGCTAGCGAGTGTCGGGGAAGCCCGTGCGCCGTCCACGTTCCATCCCCAATCACCAAGCCGCGGTTCTATATTTGCACTCGGCCAACAACAGTCTTCCCAGATGTTCGGGGTGTTATCGTTCAACCTAGTGCCCAGCGATTGGAGCGAGTACGCGCTGGTCGTTTGCGATCTAAAAGGTCCGTTTCAAACGGAAGGTGTTGGGCTCCTGAGCGCTTAGAAGTTGACGCAAGCAATTGGCTCTAGCCTATCTCGACCTAGATCAGCGCGTACTTCCTGGCGCTGCAAGCAACCACAACCCATTGTACATCTCTGCGCTGACTCTAAAGCATTTGAAAAACGCTCTAGGTTCCCAGGCTTCACCGCGTGGAGGTGCAGAGGCCGATTTCGAAGCCCACAGCAAACAAATAAACAACTAAAATCTTAAGACTCAAATTTTCAAAGACAATCACAACCGACAACATGCGTTGCTTACTTATTATTACTTCCTTTGCTCTCATTCTCCTTGCTACACCAGTACTTTAGGTAGGTTGACCTATGTAAAGCTCTAGTATACAAATCGGTGGACAACGACAAATCTTTTTCCCTGTGGACGGCTAGCGGGCCTCCATAACTGGGCAATTCTCACAACCGCGCCTTCGGTGAGCAGAGAGCAATTTGACAGGCTCCCTTTACTCATCCTTTTATTTTCTTGATTGTGTTCTCTTTTCTAAGGAAATGCGAGTCGCAGTGGGAGAATAGGGGAGCGAAGAGCATGTTTCCTTGATCAATTTTGTCGTCTTTTCTGAGGAAGTGCGAGTCCTAGTAGAAGAAGAAGGATAGTGGAGAGAGACGATGGGAACGGGGAATGATGAGGGTACCTACAGAGTTGCCAACAATCAATTTAGCTTGAATGACTTGATTGGCTTGCTTGCAAACATGCAATTCAATCAATCCAAGCGTTTATATAATGATTTATTAGCCAAATCAAACTAAGAGAGAAGATTTGATTGACTTGATTGACTTACTTGAAGCTCCGGCCAATAGCTATAGTACTGTAGGTGTCGTAAGAGTCAAAATAGTTGAGGCTGGAGACTTTGCAGCAGCAGCGATCTAACAATAGTTTCTATACAATCTCATCGGCCCGAGCGAGGTGTGGTAGTTGGTTTTTGGAAAAAAAAAAAAGGCTGTATTTGGCTGTGTAGGGTCGAAGTGGGTTCACGGGACTGCTATCTTGATGAGGTTCTTAAGCTGCCGTGAGCGTCAAACCCCATCAAGGGGGATTCAGCTATCTTGACCAGGTTCTTGAGCTGCCGTGAGCGTCGGTACCTGATCCTGAATCTCACTCAGCGCGTCAATCGTGAGCCAGCTGTTCGGCCGAACTATCTACAAACATGCAAAAGCAGAGAACTATGGGATGGTGTGCGGGATCGTAGAATTGTACAATCTGGAGCCGAATTGATTGCTTGATGAGGTTGCTGATAGTTGATGGTTGAGACTCCGAGGAATGCTGAGAAGCTTGGCGGCCTAACCAAGTATAGAACAAAACATTAAAGGAAGACCGTTCGGTCCTCATCAATTTCACGCTCCTCGGATTTAGACAAGCGGGCCTGTTGGACAACACCTTGCTAGAATGCTTGCATACGAGCTTGCTCGCTCGATGAGACGGTAGGTCGAGGTGCTCACCGCCTCCGTTAAGTCATTGGGTTTCCCGAAATTACCCACGAGATACAAGGTCAGGCGTTCAGCAAGCTCGGTGATGGGTACCTTAGGGAAGCCTGTGGAGAGCTTGGCAAGGTATTTGTACTCCACAATGGTCCACGAAGAGTCGCGAGTGATAAGTCTAATATTGCCTCTGCAACGGCAATTGAGTAGGGTGTCGGCGTCTGTCCAATCTACTGGCTTCCAGTTCTTATAATACCAGATAACAGGGGCACCTCTTGGCTAGCCTTTATCAGGTCCAGATCTTATAGGATGCATGTCGATTAGGCGCAGGACTGGGCTGTCTTCCGTGCTAAGGTTAGGCGCATTAGGATCTGTTGGAGCAGGGCCTGTCTAAATGACTTCTGGTAACGCCCACCCTCGAAATGCCACTTAGGTTCTTCCATAGCGGCAGGTTGCTTTGAGCGATACTCTCCCTGACAAAAGGCCGTATTGGTCGGGATACCGACTACCGTCTCGAGAGGCCCCACAACCCTTGTCTTCTTGGATTCGAGCCCACTTTCTGTAGAAGGAAAAGGTGACGCACTTGTTCGAAGCCATATAGGTTATGTGTGTATATTTTGGTGTATGAGATTTTGGATTTTGTCAGTGTTCTAGTTTCGAGATCAGATATCCGGAAACAAGAACAGATGTAGATTATGGTATAAAAGGTTGACGTCCCCTGATGAACGCTCCTGAAAGAAAGACTATGGTAGAAGAATGCATGCTTTACCTTCACAAAGTTGTTAAGATATAGAAATGTAATGCTTTGGTGGGCTAAATTAAAACAGACAAACTAAAAAGACTCATGGAACGGACTCACACAATAAAAAAAGAAGTTCAATAGAACAAAGAAATTGAGAAAGAGTGAGAGTGAGAGAGAGGAGCGACAATCATGTTCGCACAAACCTACGTCTCGGGAACTCGTAGTCCAGAGCAGCCCTTAAAGCAATACCCGATGTCCCCGATGTCCCCGAAATGATCGGCGTACTAGCTCGGCGTTTTGCATGATGTGCAATCTTATGGTGTGTTTGCGAGAACTCAAGGCTTCAAAGAGGCTCAAGCGGTAGACGCAGAACCAGGGTAAGGATTGGGGTGGGGGCATGAGGCAAATGAGATTTCTGAAGTGTGTCGAGAAATACGGATACGGTCCAATAACTGGCGTTGGATATGGCGTTGTCAGATGGCCCACCGTGATGAGGGCTGGCGAACCATAGAGGTGAGCGGCTGTAGCGGATGCAGGTTGAGATGAACGGATGTTTGGGCGACTTGGTATGTCGAAATGGAGGGCTCGGTGATTTCGACTAGGTGTTACGCGAAGATCAAAGGCGTGGAGTGCAGATTGAAGGCGCGGAGGATGGAGGATGCATGCGAGGTGAGCCGTGGGGAGGCCTTGCCCAGTTGGTGGGAGACTCAGACGGGCCAATCGGAGGCGAGCAAGCCGAGGGCTAAGCAGCTTTGAAAGCAACAACCTCAGCTTTTCCATGTCCGAACTCCGCTCACCAACCGTTCTCCTCGCGTTCTTGCCCATCTTCTCGCCTGACAATGCTATCACTATTGACGTCGCACTCGCCGATGCGCCTTCTTCGTGCGCCACGCTTCTATGCTCAGCCGTCTTATAGGAATAAGCAGCTGCCTGTGCTTCAGCTAAGCAGGTGCCTGGCATGTTGCCACGAGGTGTAGCACCCATAGACCTGGTTGGCCTCACATGTGCGCTCACCTCAGACCTGGCCCAGAGATCTGACACGTGTCGGCGACCACTGATAGATCGCATCTACCCAGCCGCCTGGTCATAACCCTGCCAATGGCCCTCCGAACCAGACGCCTGGCGTTTGTGCTTGAGACTTTACGAGATTACGATAAGCACCTCGTGGCAATGAGGCTTAAGGATTTTTATAGAATCGTGAGACGCATTGCCCAATCGAGCAACACCAACCCGTTTTAGACCATTCCTCCAAGAGACGAGTGCTAAATAGGCCAAAGCCACGGTGCACGTACACAAACATGGCTTGCGCACGGTTCGTATGGGATTGAGTTTGGTTTACTGACTGTATAGAGGACACTAGCAGCTCAGCAATGAGGCAATGGGGCGAGATGGGATACTGCGGCAGTCAATACGACGTGAGGATCTTGAGGAAGGCCACTTTCAGTATTTAATCTGGGTTCAAGGCCTCCCTCAGACCTCATTCTCTTCAAGCAGTTCAATCTTTCGATTCAGTTATTCGACATCCTTTCAAGATGATATCTCTCCTTGTTTTTCTTTTTTTGTTCGCTGCGTACGCCTTCGCGGGTACTTTCCAAACCACACTCGAGTTAACATGGAAAACGGGCTCTCCGGATGGTTTCGAACGAGAAATGGTCTACATCAATGACCAGTTCCCTGGGCCGCTCCTTGAAATCCAACAGGGTGATGTGGTTGAGATCACTGTGGTTAACAATATGCCTTTCGCTACTACAATTCACTATCACGGTACGTGCCGCTGCAATCACTTTTGAAAGTTTTTGAATTCCTTACTAAGCATGTCTCAGGCATCGACCAGCAGCACAGCCCCTGGGCTGATGGCGTTCCTGGACTCTCTCAACGCCCAATCCAGCCTGGTGCTAGCTACACGTACAAGTGGTGGGCCACTCAATACGGCAGCTACTTCTACCATGCCCACAGCCGAGGCCAGATGGACGATGGATGCTACGGGCCCATCATCATACATCCGAAGCCTGGGCTCCCAACTCCCTTTGACAAGATCTCTCCTTCGGAACTGCATTTACTTAAGGAGGCAGTGGCTGATGTCACTCCAATCCTTATTTCTGACTGGCGGCACATGGTTTCCGAAAGCAGTCTGGAGTTGCAGGTTGCATCTGGAATTGAGAGTCAAATCTGCATGGACTCGGTGCTGGTGAACGGAAAGGGATATGTAAACTGCTGGTCTCGGGAAGATATCACTAGGTTCACAACACCTGCTTTTGCCCCCCTATTGCAGCAGTTAGGCCTTGTGATTACGGACAAGGGGTAAGCCAAATGTTCATCATTTGTGAGCTCTCACTAACATCTCCAGATGCCTTCCCCCAGCGCTTTTGAATGCGGTCCAAGGGGGCGGCGCGAACCTCGACGTTCTCCCGCCGGAAGTTTTTGATGTCTGCACACCGAGCTCGGGCCCTCAAGAGGCCACCTGCATCCATGCCCCAACTTCGAAGAAATGGCTTGCCCTGGATTTCATATCATCTGCTGGTATTGAAAGCTTTGGCGTTAGCATTGACGAGCACCCAATGTGGATCTACGCTGTTGATGGCCAGTACATCGAGCCCGTGAAGGTCGATGCCCTGAATCTACTGAATGGCGATCGTTACTCGGTATTGGTGAAGCTGAACCAACCTGCCGGGCAATACGCCATCCGCGTTGCTAGCACTGCTGCTGCCCAGTTGCTAAACACTGTAGCGGTTCTTACTTACAGTGGCGGACATGGCAACTATACTCACGGCGGGTACGGCAACTCTACACACGGCAGCTGCAATGTCGCGACACTCTCATCGACACCATCCATCAACCAAGTCGGTGCCCTCATCAAACCAGACGGTGTCTTCTTCGACCCCATGAAAATCGTCTCTTTCCCACCACAGTACCCATCACCGGCACCTCAAGTCGACCAAACTATTCAGATGAGCCTCGGCATCGCCGGGAAATCGTACCAATGGGCACTCAATGGAACGCTATTTGACCACGCCGTTGATGAATCGAGCCCGCCTCTGCTCTACCGAGACCCCCTAAACATTACCTCGAACAACCACTACACCATCGTCACCAAGAATAATACATGGGTCGATCTAATTCTAAAGGTAGAGCAGGTTCCCCAGCCGGGGCATCCTATCCATAAACACAGCAACAAGGCCTTCATCATCGGGCGCGGCGAGGGACTATTCACTTGGAACAGCGTCGCCGAGGCCGCGGCTGCTATTCCACAGAACTTCAACTTCGTATCGCCCCCGTTCCGCGACACTTTCGAGACACCGCCCGCGTTCACGGGCCCCACGTGGCTTGCGATCAGATATCATGTGGAAAACCCAGGGGCGTTCATGCTGCATTGCCACATTCAGAGCCATATGGAGGGCGGCATGGCGATGATCATGCTGGATGGGGTGGATGAGTGGCCGGAGGTGCCGAGGGAGTTGAGGAATTAGCGGTTGAGGTTGAGTGATGACATTTCCTTGTAATTATGACTTTCGCTATTTTCATTTGTTGAGTAAAAATACCCTTCCGGTCTATAGTTTCACAACGTTGCGCGCTAGGGTATCCCATTCTTATGTTTTAAAGAATCCAAATCTTTCTCCTATCCGAAGTTCGTATTACGTGCCAACTTTAGTTCGCTTACCCCCCCCCCCCCTCATCGCCGCCTCTATCGTATCCAGACATTCATTCATTGCCCTTGCCAACTCCATATATGTGTTCCGCCGTTCAAATTTGCCCATAATGTTCCGCATTCGATCCAAGATATCTCTTTTGCTGTTACAAGGTTGAAGCGCTCTTCTCTTTCCGGCTTCGAGAGACGTATTTAAGTATGCGGGGCTAGCATACAGTGTCATGGGCTGGGCTTCCTATACTTACTGGTCATGCACCCAGTCTTTGGACTCGAGCATTCTCTTTATCTAGAGCAGGGTGAAGTGGAGGGAGTGGTGAATTATAGGCTTCATTCGTACGGCTTTCTTTGTAGATTGTTCATTCAAGCAATTACCGCAACGTTTATTTGTGCATACACGTACCGTATAGCAAGTAACGTTGAATATCTTCAACAGCCCTCGATACCATTCCTTCGCCAAACCCCCATCTGACGTTCACCTTGGCATCCAACCGCCTTGGCACTCCGATCCATCTCAAACCAAAAACATCGGACCGTTTCCCGACCACGACGCATCATCATCGGAAGCTAGCTCCCGAAATATCCCTGCCACACCTCGGGCCAGCGCTCACTGGCCGACATCCCCCGAATGCGTTCCATCGTCACGATAAAGAATATATTTGATAATTGCCCCCCACATAACTCGTGCACGTTGACGGCGCTTTCTATCCGCATACATTCTCCACAGCTACAGATTACCAATCGAAATTCAAAATATAAATATAAGTGCAAGCAATTGTTCTCCGACATGCCCACCCCGCCATTCTCGCAACATCGTCGCGATTGGCTCGACGAGGTATTCGGATTGATCCATTCCAGCAGCAAGAAAGGGAAGAGCCAAGGAAAAGACTTAAGGAGTACGGAGTCAGTCTCGAGTTTCGATTCAAAGGCGAAGAGAAGGAGTACTGATACGGAGAATGGCGTCACCACCACCGCGAAAAATAAAACAATGGGTCACAAATCAGGACGGGCTAGATAAGTTGAGAATGGAGGAGGTGGATTGTCCAAGCCCAGGGGAGGATGAAGTATTGGTGGCAGTTCATGCTGTGAGTTTGAATTATAGGGATACTGAAGGTACACATATCTCTCCTCTCAATCCTCCCTGCTCGAGAAAATTGGACGAGGGGACTGAGAACTGACGATGGCAGTCGCAATGGGCCTGTACAACCACCACGCCTCCGTGTCCCAACCACCCGCCCTCGTCCCCTGCAGTGACATGTGTGGCGTCGTCATCAATTGCGGCCCTCACTCCTCTAAATCCACTCCGTACACTAACCCCGCCTTTCGTCTCTCTCCTGGCGACCGCGTGATCAGCACCTTCGCACCCTCGCATCTAACAGGGCAAATACAAGCCTCGGACATTGCCAACGGACTCGGCGGCCCAGGACCGGGCGTCTTAACCCAATACCGCGTTTTCCCTATACATGGGTTAGTGAAAGTACCGCAGTATTTGAGCGATGAGGAGGCGTCGTGTTTGCCGATTGCGGCGATGACAGCTTGGATGAGTCTCAACTGTATGAGGCCGGCCGGCGAAATCATCGGGTCTACAGAACAAAAGGAAGTGATTCTGTGTCAGGGGACTGGTGGTGTCTCCATTGCAGGACTGCAGATCGCGCATGCGGCAGGCGCTGACGTCATCGTTACCAGTTCGAGCGATGAAAAGTTGGAAAGAGCAAAGGCGTTGGGCGCCACCACGACGATAAATTACGCGAAGAACAAAGATTGGGATCAGGCAGTACTATCGGCAACAAATGACAAAGGCGCAGATATCATCTTTGAGCTCGGCGGCGCGACGACGCTTCGCAAGTCATTCGAATGCATCCGGTTCGGGGGGCTCATTGCGTGTATTGGCTATCTATCAGGCAAACAGGATGAGGAGGGCGATAGGACGAATACGAATTTGCTCGCATTGAAGAGGAACGTGACACTAAAGGGAATTGTGAATGGGCCAAGGGATAAATTGGTGGAGATGGTGGCGTGGTATGAGGACAAGGGAGTTAGGCCGGTTGTGAGTAGGGTGTTTGGGTTTGAGGAGGCGAAAGAGGCCGTTCGATATTTATTTGATGGTGGGCATTTTGGGAAGGTGGTTGTTAGGGTTAAGCAATAGAGAAGGCTCCATATATTTTGATTACTGACCCTCGTTGTTACGCTTCCACTAAGTGTTAGAGGCAAGCGCACACACCAGGAGCGCATCCCACCATCTATCATAACGCCTAATTGAAGACGAGATCAACTAAAGGACACTAATTTTAGCTTGAGGTTTACATGAATAGGAATGTTCAACTCACGGTACACGGTGATAATATTAGCAACCACCAGCAAGCTTTGGTTAGTCCAAGAACCCAGTATTGATCATCGAGAAAGGTGGAGGTACTTCACGTGGTCACTCTGAAAAGCCTGGAGATCGTGGCCCATGCCTCTCTTGTGACCCTCCCATCCCTAGGCCTTTAGCTGACGCCCGAACCGACGCATGGAGTTCAGTTTTAATTCACTCCTACTATTAAATCGCGGAAGCTGACTGTTAGCTTTGGGTCACTTGGCCAGCTTAGAAGTAGGTCCGATCTTAAGAAACAGAGCTGGCACGATGGAGAGGTGAATAGAAGGCCTTTTCTTACCGCAACAGCCCTCAGTTCTCATCCAGAAATTTTCATGCGTTTGACTGTTTGGAATCTCGTTTCCTGTTGTGGTGAAAGCCGGGGTATTTCGGCGAGTGCGCTTGAAATTACTGACGGAGAGTGCAAGCCGAATAGTTTAGGAGATTTTAGAGAGTCTGCTGAAGGTTCGGTTCTAAAGCTCGTGCGTACTTCATGACGCAGAAGGAACGCAGTCACTCATAACAGTGGAAGGCGGTTAGTAGATTTTTGAGGCGGAAGGCACTCATGAATTCCTTATCCAAGAGATTTTCGACGTGGTTCCAGAAGGAGCCAGCAATTTCTACAAATCCCAAAGCCATGAAGACGTCAAGACAGTAGGCGTCACCCTGTCACGTGCCAGATCGCAGAAGTTGAAGTCAAAAGTGATGTGAATTAAGGGCATCTAGGTTACATGTATAAATAGTAGAGCAGGGTGGTAAGTGTTGATACTACTATGAATCAAGTGAGAATTTAACGGAAAAACCCGCTTGTCCATGATCCGACGGACTTAGTGATAGCAAGAGGCGGTGGAAAGGCTCCCCCATATCGATAATTCAGGTAACAGTGGCAGAGACCACTGAGTCTACGCTTTCAATTAGTGACTGTTGAGAGAAACGGTCTTATATATGCCCTGGTTCGGATAGGAGATAATTTTGCCTGCAAATATTATAGTAGAGATCGTAGAAGCATTCGTAGCAGAGGCATTCGTAGTAGAGGTCGTAGCTAAGGTAGTGGATCTGCTCTCTCTCCCTCCTCGCGAATATGTCATATTCGGCGACTTCCACGACCATGGTTACCGCTACTAAGATCAGAGCGTCTATTTGCACTTGAATTAGCAGCACCTAGTCCAATGGGATAACTTACTTGCCTTGATTCAAACGGTTAGCCATTACAACAGTGCTTCCACGGACTTTTCGGGGTTCGGCATTAACTTGGTCGGTTGAACTGTTGTGGGTTGGAATGAGTGAGAAATTGCTAAAGAAATGTGCTTACCAAGTCGACTCACCTTTACCTTATACTCCGATAGGCGGAGGTTATTCATTCTGAACGTTGATGAGCAATTTTGACTAATTAGCTGGCCGCGTCGCTGGTAGATGGGAGATATCGTAATCATTGGGGATGATTCAATTTAACAAGATAAGGTGACTGAAATTTTTATCAATCGTTTAGTCGCAATGTGTGGATAAAGTGAAGTTAGATCAATCTAAACTCCTGAGACTCGAGGACGTAGGAGGACTTAAGAACTGAGTAACTGGCCAAGAAAGATATTAAATAACATATGAGTTTGCTTTCTATATTTACAGGCAACATATTCAGGTAAGGTAACAGTTATGGAATGTCAAAACATCAAGTCCGGACTATTATCAGCGGGACGTTACCGCATTGTCTGATTTATTCTGCTAGAACAATCAACTGACCGTAGTTCCACGCCTAAGTGAAGTTGACCTGATAACGGGTTAGTCTTAGCTGTTGACATTCTGGGTCATGAGAACGCCAACTTTGCTCAACAGACAATCTATCTCAAAGCTACAAGATGACAGCGTGGCTGCCACAGTGATCCTGTAGGATTAAACTGAACACTGAACACGGAACACTGAGTAATATACTCTCACTAAGAATAGACTTTAGGTTATTGTTGTTTTTTCTCTGGTTGAAGATGGCTAGAGAAACGCATCAGTTCTGTTGTGATCTTGATGCTTGCTAAGTTGGCACTGTAATATGGACGCCTGCATGTTTGATAGGCACTCAAGTGCGTAGGCCCTACAATTCTCAGCGTCCATGTCCACAGTCTCAGAAAATGGAAAGAACGTACGCAATTCATTCACTCACCAAATTTCATACACAGAAACGTCTCTTCGTGTAGCCCGTTGGTCAACGTGTCGTGCTGCTCTAACACTAGCCTCTTTGTCGTGCTTAAAACACTCCGGTTGTTCTTGGGCGAATGGCATCCAGTACTTCGAAGTTTCTGAACCCAGTCTGCTGTCTCGCTACCGGCCGATGCAATGGCTCTGGTTTTCTTGCGCGGCGGCTGCGGTTCTCTCTCCAAGTGGCAATTGCATCTACAATACTTCCGCCATAGAATGCAAGGAAGATCGCAAAGCCAACAGTGCCCACAGTCAAGGATCCAGATATGATCCAAAACAGACGCTGCGTGCTCTCCATGCCACGGATGTCAGAAAAATTCACTTGAAGAGTTAGCACATTGATGAAACTGGGTGCAGGAAGCGAAACATACTGCCGAAGAAACTGGATACGAACGATAGAGGAAGAAATATGATGGTGACGATGGTGAAAACTAGAATTGCCTTCCCATGATCCTCTAGCCGAATATTGACTAGTTGAATAGTGCGATTGATAAGCGAATTGCTGTTTTCGCGAAGATCGCAAAGATCGGCGTACTCCCTCTGCAGATTTTCTAGAAGTTGAGCAGCCGGATCTGATAGATGAGAGAATGAAAGCTGCCTATATGTTGCGAGATCAGCGTGGGGAATAGACCCGGTATGCGGTATGTAACCTGGAGGCCGGGCTTGCTGGTTTCTGGTGGAGCTATGCGACTGTCCTCTTCCTCGTCCATGTTTTAGGGTATCTTGGACATTGGTAACAAGTTCCATTTGCTGTTCCATTATTTGGATTATGATGTTGAGCTCTTCTTGGACTTGGAGAAGATCCATGACTAATTTTGTGCTTGGGCTTCGATGTAGTCGGTATTGTAGATGCCCAAGGTAGCTTGCATATCGATCTGACAGACACAAGGTAATGTCAGTCCAGAAGCTCCTATGCAGCATACCTAGCGCACCACTTAGCGCAGTGATGACATGGGTCGAGGAGGTGTAGTCCTGATCGTTCGAGTTGTTGAGAAACGCATTACGAATTCCACGAAAAGAAATTTCCATAATCCGGGCGGATAGTTGGAGCGGCGGCCAGCGAGATTTCCAGGACTGATTGCTTGAGAAAGTAACGACATGACGAGCATCGACAACGAGGATCCATAGCTCGTCGACATTCAAGCTGGTGGGATAGTGGCCATACCAACGACGTACTTTGAGATCCAACGACCGATCCGTTAACCATGGCTTATGCTTTGTAAAGACTTGTTGAGGTTCTCGATCTGTGGTATCCTCCAGACGATAGAAATGTTGTAGAATAGACCTTAACAGATGCGACGAGCTTCTGCCTGACTGATAACCTTCCCGCGGATCGACCTGAAATCGAAGTGGAGGTGGCTGACCTTCAACCGTCCAATCTAGAAATGGTACGCTGAGTAGCATAGGTCCCTCGCCCTTCCCCTTCTTATCACCATATCCCTCGAGAAGATCCTGGAAGAAAGGCGCAAAATATCTTCCGTGTTTCGAAAACCTCTCGTTCTGGTAGATGCAGTGATCCAACTGGTGCAGAGCGGCGATTTTCTCTGCATGGTTCATACTCCAGTCCGAGAGAGCTAGAAGGCATCCCGAGAGATAGTCCGAGAACTTGCTCGAAATGTGTATCCATCTGCATTTGCGCATATCTTGAGGATCCGAAAGCGTCTCTTGAACCCCATTACTCCTTAAACAATTCATCCAGCCATACTCCGTTGCCAAAGTTCTCAGATGGATCTGCTCACTTCGATTCTTCGTTACCTCCTCCATTGGTAGGGTATTGCTTAAGTGATCCCTCTTGTCTAGATCGGGCAATAGGGACGACGATAAGATCTCTCTCATTTCGAGCATGGGCCCGATGTCAGTCCTCCATCCTTCGAGGCGGACATCGTGAACCTGAATCTGCGCCGGCGTGAGGCGACGGTTGCGCCAGTATAAATCATCCTGCCAATCGATTTGCATAGGCGTAGAGCCTTTTGCGTCGTCCATGATCAGTTGAGTCGGAAGACTTGTCGTGGGAGGAAAGTTATGTGAGGAAAACAGAAGCAAATCTCAGCCACGAAGGACCCCGAGCTGAGGTGGCTGGCCTAATCTAAACCTAATTGGTCAGTTATTAATAGAACAACCCCCAAAATCAAACATGAAATTTACAAGTGAACGACGCAAGTCAATCTAGAAATCTGACTGTTCATCCATTTCACCTGGATAGGGCATGCAAGCAAGCACAAGCGCTCTAATCCTCTTGTTTAGGCATTCTCAGCACCATAGTCAACGTTCTATGCATCAATCATGATCCAGAAGGCGTCCAACCTTGCAAATGTTAAATCTTCAATTCTGGGGTAAGATCCTCGTGTACAATTGCTGATGGGATTCGATGCCATTGCGAGAGAACGGGCTAAAGGACGAGGCAACATCTCCCATCAAATATAAAACACTTACTCAAACTTCGTCCTCTGAGAATTGGATTCTCCCTTCAATAAGACTCGTCCGGATCGGTGCCTACGGTTGAACAGCTAAGTTCCGCATGAGCTCAACGACTCGATGCTAACTTCGAACATTCGCGATGGGGGTTGGTGTAAATTTCACAGGCCGCTCCATATAAACTCACAGATTGGATAGAGATATTGACACCATCACTAGAGAAAGGGTGATAAAACCAGACGAGAGGACTCTTCCAATCCGGCTACATTTTAGGGGCTCAACGAGTCGAATGTCTTGAGGATTAAGATGATAGTTAGTAATTTGTCGGTCTTGCTTTGTTCCGAATCGAGGATGACATTCTTGGTACTCGTAACGTATTTCAGGTTCAATCTGCTAGCAGCAGCAGCTGTTGCATCATTTCGTTGAATCTTCCAAATGCAGACTATCGAGACAGTAGGACTGGATGTTGTGAACCATGATGCAGTAAGTCAAAAGTTTCGTCGAGCCAAGTGTTTGCCCCCGGCCCCCCAATATTTATAAGCTGAGTCACATTGTGAATTCTTTCGACTTCACAACGCGCCATAGGTAAGAGATTCGAGGATATGAGAAACTGCGCGAATTAGAAATCTACGGATACTGAAGAGTTCATAGTAAACTAAGGATACCTTTTCATTACACGGGGCAACCACTATAGCCCTTGAGCGAATGGCTGGATATGCAGAATTCTGACTCGTGTGGCAGAACAATTCGGACCGGGAATCTAACAGCGGAAAAGCGTGGAGCTGGACCCCAAGAAGGATTCCGAGTCAATTTCGATCATCTTAGCGCCAATCTTAATTTAGAGTTAAAATTAAGGTTAGTCCCCTTTCTCGCCGAACAGCGGAGGAGGAGACCAATGTCCAGACTTCCGGGACTTTCGCAAGGCGTTCTTTGAATTTCGAGGCGCGAACCAAGATAGCAATTTCTCAAGACCCTGAGGTTGTGCGCTTGCTGTTCAGCCTCAGCATAATGTTCATCAGTTAGATACTGTACAATCGATCCTAACTGGTGGATAACCCTAGTGTGAGTCTGTACTGGTATAACTTTGCCCTAGTCGCAAACTCTGACCCTGTTTCTTCGCACACACGGAACGTTCTTCACACCCATATCTTGACGCGCTAGGAAATAACTTTTGTAGCTCGCAAAGAGGAGCTCTGTTCACTAATCTCTCTTTCAAATTCTCGGGTCCCATAAGCTTCGGTCTTCGATTATGTTCTTGAACACTCACGAGGCGAGCGGTATATACCGAGGCACGCAGAATCCAAGGCCCTGAAGGAAATTCGAGATGACCCGCGCCAGGCCACCTAAGTTAGGCGCGCCGGACCGCCTTATACGTACCAGGGTTGCGGCTCACAACTTAGCTGTGTCGCCGCGTCCAAGCGCTTACACGTTGCTTCGTACCAATACCTCCTTTATGGAAGCTTTTACGAAGAATTTGCTTGTAGAGTGGACGCCTAAGGTCCTACACACGCGCCCAGAATGGAGGCATTCTCTCTTGTATGCCACCCTGACAGAATTATCAAGCTTACGAGATATTTGACGCGTCAATCGTTGCAACGAAGCAATGTCGCATCGCTTTCATCGTTCGGAGGCTATTGCGTATAAGAGTTATAAGCGTTCTCGTGTAGCAGAATATGGCACGACTCGATTGATGCCTAAACTCTAGGATTAATAATGCAGAAATGAGCAACAGGGTAGAGAAGTATACCGTCGCCGTGAACATTTTTATTGCGGGTTTACATGGCGATTAGCATTTCGAATCGCCACAGAGATTATTGCAGGGCCGGGGCTAAGATGTAAACTGGTAAAAGCATTAGGTTATCGGGAGAAAGTAGAGTTGAGTTGAAGTTATGGGGTCACATAGTACACTTAAGGTGAAAGCAGCAGGGGACTAGTTATGTAGCAGCAGGAATCCGTCATGTTTTATTAACATTATACGCAAGCATTGCTTTCCGCAAAGCATCCATCTCTCTCATTGCGCCACAACTTCAAACCCAGTAGAGGGCGTAAACTCTAAATCGGGAATCAGGCTCTAGAACGCTAACCATTATCCGCACTACATAATCAGGAATCTAAGAATGGTTCAAGTAGGAACCTTAAGATATTTGGAGGATCGGTAAAGTGAGGTGGTCGAAGAATCGTGCGAGTATCGAATCCTTGCGCTTCAGATGAGATGTCTGAATAGATAGATCCCGAGGAATAGCAACAGGGACGCCCGTCGGAGGTGCCTGGCGAGCGTTCACTGTTGTCGACGCTCTTGGTTTGTTGCAAACAAGTTTCGGGTGTTGGGGGGTGAATCCAGATGGGAGGACAAACGTATCATCGAAAGTCGTCGCTTGAAGAATTGGATTCATTCCAAACTTGCTCACAGTTTGTGAACATCCCCATTTGGAGCCCGGAGCCGTTCCACAGGGGTCAAAAACTCTAAGTTTCTCGTACTCGACGGGCAGGTCAAGCATCATCTTCCCAGGTTTGGCTGGGTTGGGGATCGGTGGGATCCAGACGGTGACTATCGGCTGGCCTACCAGTGCGGCTTCTGATCCTGCATTTGGATAATCCGTGAAATAGCTGTACAGACAGTTGATCTCTCCCTATATTGAGATTGTCAGGAATAAGTCGGAGCCAAAGTTTGGTGCAAAGGCGTACACATTTACCCATGTTGCCGTGAGGGAGATTTGGTGGGATTTCAGCCTGACATTGAACCAAAGCTTGACGTACTCTAATGATGAATTAGTAAGCAATTAGAATGGATACAACACATTGAGCGGCAACGCACCGGTCGTTCGGAGGATTCTCCACATAATAGGCGTATTCTCCTGGGCCCTTCATTGAAGATGCCAAATAAAGGTCTGACCCCACCGCCATCGCAGTCATAACGGTCGGATGCATATTTGGCTTTTGGTCCCATGCTGGGGTCTTGGTCATTTGCCAAAAGCCATCCTTCGCAACTTGGGCCAACTTCCTCGGATCGGAACCAAGAACATCCCTCCATACGTCTTTGTCTTTGAAGACCAGTCGGCTGATAAAGACGTACTTCGTTGGCGCAGGATGACCCTTTTCGTTCTTCTGCTCGGGCGCAGGCAGATTCGAGATGTGAAAAGAATCGAGGTCTTCTTTACTTGATATGACCCGTAAAGCGAAGAGGAAAACACATAGAAAGGGAGTAAACGAAGTCCACATGGCGAAGACTGTTCTGAAAGACCCAAAAGCGTGCAAAAATGAATGCGAGAGGTGCGCTCGAATGTCGGTAATGGGAGGGGACTTATATGTACGTAGCCGTAATTTCATACCCTTCTAGCCTACCAAACTATTGCCCTGGCTTAATGCATACACCTAATGGAGGTGGCGTGGCGGCTGTCAGAGTAATGGCTGGTAGATGGAATTGGCGCCTTAGGAGCAATCGTGAAGAATGCGCCCAGGATGTGAAGGATTCCAGGGATTAATTTTAAACTAGGGTTCTCAAGTCGTTGCTCTGTTTCAGTACACGACAAGATAGCAATTTAGAGGCAATGCTACACTCAATACACAGGTCGAATGTCTCCACTTCAATATTTATGACTGTCTAAGAAATGAGTGGATTCTCGCTCCATTGCCATATCGTATATAGGTCGATAATAATGATCGAAGTGGGTAAACGAAATTCAAAAGCTTGCCAACTCGAGGTTTCAAAAAATTCAAATTTCAAGGGTCCTGGATAGACCCTTACCAGTTGCCGAGAGGGAACATGAACCTGCTGCATGATCAGGGGACGTGCAGTGCGGCTCAGGGTTTGCCTGATTTGGACTAACCCGATGTTGTAATTGGCCTAGGCTACCCTCGCAGTTAGGCGTGCTGCGGGCCTCACGAACTGCAGTCAAGTCGAGGACAGTGCGCAACACGGCAAGGCCCTGGTCTAACGGTTTGAAGAATGCTAAAGAGGCCAAAGGGGTTTTCTAGGGCTTATTGCTATTCCGAGTTGGCGGCTAGAAGTTATGGACGGACAAAAACTATCAGGAGATGGAAAACTGAAGGATCTCAGGCCCGTTCCAACTCATTTCAATTGCGCATGAGATCGCCTCACAAATCGCTCAGCTTTCGTGCAGGGTATGTAAATTTCACCTAACTTTTCAAGGGTGGCACAAATCGAGGCTCATCTCTGGTAGTATGCACATAAAGCATCCTATGCCCGCATCGTCTTAACTCAAGTTGCTGCTAATACTATCTCTTTCATTTTTACATTCATTCGTTCGATCCTTGGTTGCTCTTCTGTCATGCGGCAGTCAGTCGTTTTAGCACAAGCATTGCTTGCTGCCCTTGTCACATGTGCGCCTGCTATTTCTCGTCGCCCGAAACCTTTCCAACGGCGGCAGGACGATGATTTTGACGAGAATGACCTGAGCTACATCAAAAAAATTGCGGCTATTGGAGACAGCTACTCGGCGGGAATTGGTGCCGGAAACAAACTGGGAGGTTGGGTATGTTCGCCTATAATCGACGTTACTTTACTTAGTTCTTTTCGACTAACCTTAGTAGACTGATCCGGGAGCGTGGGCTTGTAAGACTACACATGGAATCACCTTGCTCGCATACTTACAAACTCAGGCTCTCGATATGACTCTAGTTATCCTTCTCTAGTCGCCAATTATCTGGAGGATCTAACGGAGCCAATGCAATTCCATTCGTGTTCTGGCCACACCATTCCCGAAGTACTGGACGGTCAAATGTGGAGAGTCGGTGGGGATCAAGACGCGATACTCATCAGTGCTGGTACGTGCTATCTCATCGTGATGACCTGATATGGTACTTAACAGCGACTAGGTGGTAATGATGCGGAGCTCGTCAATATTCTCAACCAATGTGTATATCAGTTCTTTTCACCAACCAAATTGCTCGAGTGGTTGGCAAATAAGACCCCAGAAGCAATCGCAATCGATGAGTTGATCGGTCTCGACACCGCAAAATATGCTCGTTCCTGCGAGGAACAACTAGCGGAGTCAGAGCGAATTATTAATGATGCAGCGTTTTCGGACAACATCAAAAAACTAATCGACACTGCCAAGACGAAGATTAAACCAGATGGAGCACTTTATTACACTGGTTATGCCAAGTTTTGGGACGAAAGGATGGAAGACCTCGACTGGTGCGCCAATCCAGATCATGCTTGGTCCGTTTTCCCCTTCCTCACGGCAGCGGATCATGCGGGTCTCGACTGGCAACCCAAAGCAACCCTCACCGTCGCCCGCCGCAAGAAGATGAACGACCTCGTCGACCTAGTTAACGGAAAGATTGTCGAGGTGGTCAAGCAGAGCGGCGCTAACGTTTTCTTTGTTGACTACGATCACTACTTCGGTGATGTTGGTGGTAGATATTGTGCCCCAGGCGTTCAAGAACCGAAACCAGATAATTACGACCTGGCCTTCTTCGAACTCGGCGCTGACGACGAACATGGCACTGGGCTTCAGGCCCGAGAAGACATGGTCGCAGATGGTATGAACAGTACTGTCTACGCTCAGCTCAACCGGATGGCTGCTATGGCTGACGTGGTTCGGGTGCAATATACCGATGGAAAAATCGAGAAGCGGGTGGGACCGGACCTATTACCCACGCCTGACCGACAAGAGGCTTTCAAACGGTCGTTTGGTGACGTCCAGCCAAGAAACATCTTCATTCCCGACGGCTACGGACGCATCTTTCACCCGTCCCGTTCTGGCCATCGCATCATAGCCGGCAAAGTCATTTGGCACATGGCCCAGTACAACCTGGCGAAGAATGGTCTAACGCCCTATCCCGAGATCGTGAATGAGAAGGATGCACGAGCGGCTGAGGGAGACCAGGAATGCCGCCTCGAAGAAGAAAACACACCAAACCCTATTGAGGTTACACCGCCAGGGCCAGATCTTCCAGCAAAGCCACCGCAAGGCCTCACATGTACCGGTATCGACAACAAGAAATGGGTCAGTCGCGATGTCATGAATGCAGCTATCCTTAAGTTCTGCCCCGACGCTGTGGCGCAAAATGCACATGACAAAGACTCTGGCTCTCTCGTTCGCGAATACAACGTAGGAACACCAGATCAGCTCACTATTTCCATGGACTGGCCTCAGGTGGTTCCTTTGAAGATCGAGCTAGATCCATGCTTGAGCGCTCTCACAGCCGTCATGGACGCCTGCGACGGAAACAATCCCCAAAATCCAATGAACTGGAAACACGGCGGGCATAATATCGTTGACTATACCAGTTACAACATTTTCCCTAACGTGAGGTCCGGGGATAGATATAAGGCTGGTGTCTGCTGGGCTCACATTTCTGAAGTGCAAGCGTGGTCCGGCAACGATAGTCCTGGTTTCTCTCGGAAGTGGGAGTACTACATCCAGATCGATATGAAGGATAACGACTTGAATGTGGTTCCCAAAATCTTGCCTGGTGGTCATCTTCCTGCAGGTGATGGTAATCCACTAGTCTTTGAGGGGCTATTTGCACCCTTCAAAATGACGCCCGAGGCCCAGGGCGGCGATTACATTCAATTCAATGTGGGGCCCACTTCATTCACTACGAAGGATGCTCATCAACCAAACAACGTAGTTCCAGGCTGTAATGTGGGTGGTTATGACGTGAAGGGCAGCCCTCACGTTAGGCAGATGGATTGTTACTTTTATTGTTAATTTGATTTTATGAGCGATTGCATAGCCAGGGTGGACGTGGAGTTTCACAGATACCATCATATTAAGTCTATAATTCTATAATGAACAAATCGGTGGTCACCACAAACTGCAATGTGTCCAACAGCAAATGCTTCCAACACTCCGTGACTTAGATGAATTGACATTGCAATATGGTGAGAGTAGAAAAAGGTATTTCCTGACTTTAATTTGGCTCTCAATATTCAGCGCGGAACTTATATTATATGGTGGGAAATTCTTGTTAGTACGATTGTAGCAAAATTATCGAAAGGATTAGGAATTCTTTCCGCCGTCATTTGGATGCTAATGTCATCGTAAAGAGTCTTTCCGAAGTTTCTTTTGTTAAATGTTTCTTCATGTTTGCCAATAATCTTAACTAAGTTTCCTTCCCTTCAGGCGTGTTTGTAGGGATGATGAGATGAGTTATAATTGAATTGAAATGCGTATCTTGACTTGGGTGTTCTCAGGCATTGTGTACGCAGAAAGGAAACAATTTCAAAGTTTCCAAAACGAGAAAGAATGGCTTGAGACATTAAGTAGCATAGTGTTTTTGTAAGAGCGAAACTTACTGCAGGTGACTTGGAAATCGGGTGGCCTGCGCATGTTAACAATTGCGAACAGAGAAGTGGAAGGTGTCGGCCACTGATTAAAACGCCAAGAAATAGAGCATTGAGAGCTTCTAGCATGTACCATGGTTTTGAACGTATCAACGAGTTTGACATTGTTCAGACATCCGATTTTAATCCCTTTAGAAAGATTTAGCACAGTGCTTGCTATCTCAGCTCTCAAGTTATGAATTAATAGCTTGCGACATTTCCACTCATTCAAAAACTACGAGAAAGCTCTCGATGCGCAAATCTGATTGTCGACTTCGCTCATTAAGCATGCAAAGTGGAACCACAATGCACACTCAGCAGCTTCGTCAGCTTTCAGCCAATCACCTATGGCGGCCCGCTCGCGTTCCAGAACGCAACCCCGCTCTTCACCACCACCGCCTGATATGCCAAGACTGCCCACTTTACATCCTCAAAACTATCGAAGAGCACTGGCTCCCCTCGCCCATCTTTTATATCATTAGGTACTGACGATACGATACCTGGCCATACGATTTCGTTTGTTGATTATGGCGTCATACTTCGACGCGCAGCCGCCCTCAGAAGCGACCACCGAGGCACTGGACGTCCCGGATGGACACACGCTTAAGTCGACGGGCATGCTGACCCCCCAAGTCAGTCGTATACTGGAAGACTTTGATTTTGAAGAACACTCGAGCAGTGACGGCGAGCCTAGTTTATCAGAAGACAGCGACCCACCACGCGAACTCGACCAATTGCGCAAAGCTCAAACTTCCCCCCTTCCAGAGACCAAGCACGTGAGACTTGCGCCGCCGCTGCGGCCTGGACTTGGAGCAGGGAGCGGGAGGGAGAGACATCCGCATCTGGCACGGTTTCATTCGCTAAGGAGCATGCTATTTTCATCCAAAATTGAGGACGGAATGGCAAAATGTAACGAAGAGCGTGCGAAAGTCGAGGCAGAAGAGAAGTGGAGAGCGGAGTATGAGCAGCGAAAGGGATTGAATCGCCCCAAGACGCCAGAGTCACCAAAGGGATCGCCGACCAAAGACAGTTTTGCGCATAGATTTACCGATAAGCTGAGGAGAATTACGAGCAAAGAAGTCCCAACCATGAAGGGCATCACAGAAGAGAATGACAATGCATCGACGGCGAGTTCAGAGGAAGAAGACTCGTATGTGGAAGGTATACGTGCCGATAGAGCCAAGGACAGTGACGCCGGCAGCATCAATCACTCTGACGTGGAAGACCTAGTCAGATGGGTTAGTAGGCGAGATCTTCCCAGCGATGGAGAAGTCAGGAAATCTAAAAAGAAGGAAAAAGATCACCTAGACAGTGGTAACGAGAGTCTGGGACATTCTGATGTAGAGGATCTTGTTCGATGGGTCAGCCGGAAGGAGCCGGACCCGGAGCCGGGAGCAGAAGCAGAAGCAGATTTCGATTACAACGATGCATCTACGGAGCAAGACTCTGAAGGTGGCGCACCCGGGAGAGATACGACGGACGAGGATGCTGATGAGCTCGTAAGATGGATATCCCACAAGGAGGGCCAAAACGCTGGACCCGTGCGCGAGCCAAAAGCTGTGCGAGCCACAAAATTGGAGAAGTCAGAATTAGCCCAAGATTCGGATGGGGGGGAGCTTGCAAGATGGGTGACTCGGAAAGATGATACGAGTGGCGAATCCGACTTCGTTGGGGACGAAAACGCCGCACTGAAGTCTGTGAAGAAACAAAAGCAGAGCGAGGAGACGGAAGGCAGTTTGGCAAATCAGGACGTAGACGACCTCGTCCGATGGGTGAGCCGCAAAGGCGAAAAACCTGCAAACTCCAAAACAACAGATGAAGAGCCAAGAGGAAGGTCTCGAGGGTCTCCCACAAGGGAAGTCAGAGCAACCATGACGAACGATGACATTGACGATCTGGTGAGATGGGTTTCAAGACGAGAAGAGAACCCCAAAGATGAAGAGAAGCGGGATGACGACATTATGAAATGGAAACAGCAAGAGGATGAGAAAAAAAGGAATTAGGAATGAGGCACGATCAAGGCAGTCTTCAACCTGATGATGTCGATGAGCTGGTGCGGTGGGTGAGTAGAAAATAATATAGCGTTCTCACAGCCCTGTTCGAGGTGTTGAGCGAAGTGGCTCTTCGCACGTGTATTTGTATGTTAGCATGCATGCTAGAGTTCAAACTTATAATATATTGTAACGGTTTAGGCTTGTCCAGATATAGCTAGTCGATATTGGTCAGACAGCTTATAAGCTGCTCTGACTTGATCTGTCCCAGAACAACGCAGTCGCCATGTGATCATTTTCCGGGCTCATAACTGTAAGGGTTTCTGATGGGGACAATGATCATATGGCGACTGCGTTGTTCTGGGACAGATCAAGTCAGAACAGCTTATAAGCTGTCTGACCAATATCGACTAGCTACATCTGGATAAGCCTAAACCGTTATATATATTTAGTTCACTTTCTTGTCTCGTGCATGATTCTTCTTGCATTTTGTAAGAATGCTACAAACATGCTGCTAGACCAAAGGAGTAAAGAATTAATAGACTCTCTCGAATGAGCTTTTGAATAAGTTACCTGAAATATGGATAAAGTTAACATTAACTAAACATATTAACCCATACACAAAAGTACCATCTGGACCTTACATCTTCGCCTGCACTGTAGATTCTCCCGCAAACCCACTTCCGCTCCCGCGATGTAACCACCCCTTCCCATTCGGCAAATAAGCCCTCTGCTCCATCCCCTTTACAATCTCCTTACTCTCCATCCAAAACTCATTCACATCCTTCCTCCTCAAAAACTGCTCCATATTCTCTCTCGTCTTCCATCTCCCAAAGATCCTTACCGCTGTTTCATCGTCAAGACTCGCAAAAGCCATGTATGTCAACGTGCCGTTAGTGCTGTTAGAAGATCTCTCCTGCTTCTCGATGGTGTTAGCGAGCGAGGTGAGGGAGGTGAGGAGCGCTGGGCGTGTAGAGGCATTTGTGCTAAAGATACGGATGTCGATCATTATGCCTGCTGGTGTTGGGCTGGTAGCAGATGGGTGGGGAAGATCGAGAAAGCCGGCAACGAGCCTGTAGTGGGAGAGGTCGAGGCCCGTTGTTGAGGCAGCCGGGATGAGCGTGAGAAACTTGATCATAGCGGGGGAAGAAAGGTGGCCTTGAGGACCGTAGAGATCCTAGGGTTGAAATCAGTATACTGTGAAAGAAGGAGTCGAGAGTGACTGACGTCCTGACTTCCATATACTTCGAAAGCAAACATGCTTGTTGTTTGCGAGAAGTCGTGCGCGTAATCTAGAGGGATGCCGAAGTAGTATGTTTTCGTCGTCGGCTCTGAGGTCCAGACGTAGGCTGCGAGGCCGTCGTAGGCAGCTTGCCACTGTGTCATGGGTTAGACATGGTAATCGCTTTGGGAGAATCAGAGTTAAGTCTGAATTTTGATTTGGAGACGTGATTAGATCTGATGGACTAGTGACAGAACATACATCATTATACTTATCTGGAACAAAATTACAGTTTGCAAAGAGATAAAAGTCATCCATAATAAAATAATTTTTATCAATGTCCAGCTTGATGTACACGTAAGCAGAAGCAGAAAAGAATGCAACTGTTAGTATGACATAACTGCTGGTAACGAACACTTATATTCCTAGAGCTTTTCAACACCTCAAAAGATCTCATACCCTTACCCGCGAAACTTCAGCCCTTCGAAGACGTAGACTGATCATGACACCCGAGCCATTAAGTTTATGGCATGAGGCTTGTGTAGGAGTGCAGATCAGTCCCTCACTCCCCCTCCCCGGTTTTAATTAGTGCAGTTAACTAGTCACTATATCCCAGATGAAGCCCCACTGTAGTGATCACTACACCCCATATTTGATTTAACTAGATCGAATTGAGGCCAAATAAGATTTCGACCATGGGTATGATGGGCTTGGATAGTCGAAACACGGGTTGTGAACTTTTGAACTTGAGGGGTACCAACTTGAGAAAGTTGACGGGAAAGCTTTTCCTGAGGGGTTGTGGCGCTCAGCTCATCAGTGCGCATCCGACCTGAAGCCTCAATGATTGGCATTTGTATTGCTTTGAAGAATATATGATTGATATTTGGATAATTCTCAGGCGAATATGAGAGACAGAGCGTTCTCGTGTGTATTACATTTTGCGCAGACCCGCTTCCCGAAATGGAAGGCTCAAAGCTCTCTGGCCTACTAAAAACTAGAGCGAGCTCCGTTCGTTGAGACCCCGCATTCAGAAAAAAGACCCAAATTTGAACGAATAGGATATTACATGCAGTCAAGTTGTTCGACGGAAAAGCTACCCGCCGAAGTGGAGTGACGCACGCAACCTGCACAGACATATTTCAGCAAAAATCAAAACAATGAACAGCAAACAACGATCATGTCAACCATGCCATCCAAAACTCGCGTCGCCATAATCACAGGTGGGAACTCAGGAATGGGCATGGGTCTCGCGCGGCACCTCGTGAACCAGGGCTGGAATGTCGCTATCGCAGATATCAACGAGAATCTCCAGTTCGCCGAAGAGCTTGGCGACGCGGCGTCCTTCTATGAATGCAACGTTGCCGATTATGACAGGTGTGTTGAAGCCATCTGCAATGCCCAAGAGTACATGGTCCTTACTATTTGGCACTGTTAGTCAGGCCGAGATGTTTCAGCAAGTGTGGGAAAGGTATGGGCGCATCGATGCGTTATGTGCCAACGCGGGGATTGTGGATCAGAGGTGAGGCTGTATAAAGCATCTGGCATGCTGTGATTGATACTGGATAGCTCAATTTTTATCTTTGACTACCGAAGCTCTGATAGGTGAGAAACGAAAAGGATTATAAAAGCTTGTTGCTAATATAGGTAGGAAGGATTCCTCCAAAGCCAAACCTAGCGTGCACGGATGTGGATTACAAAGGTGTGGTTTACGGAACGCAGCTTGCTATTCACTTTATGAGGAAGAATAAAGTCCCCGGCGGTAAGATTGTGGCGACGGGCAGTGTGGCGGCTATAGTTCCTCATGAATCATACCCGGAGTATGACGGGGCGAAGGCCGCAGTAAGTCGTATTTAACGGAATGTTCGAAACTACGTTAACCGAGCGCAGGTTGTCAATTTCGTCAGAGCGACTGCGCGAGTGCTCAAAGATGTGAGTTCCTTGTGAGTCTCGTATTCCTTAGAACTTACTCGACCCAGAAAGAAAACATCTCCATCAATGTGGTTCTGCCAGGCATTGTGCATACATCCATCATTCCTCCAGAGATGATAGCCGCTGTATCGGAAGAATGGTGAGCGATCTCCAAACGGCGAGAAGTCTGCATCTGACATTTATCAGTCTAACACCGATCTCAACAATCGTCGCCGCCTACGAGAAGTGCCTAGAAAATGATTCGATATTCGGTAAAGCAATCGAATGTTCAGCGAACAAGCAGTTCTTCATCGAGACTCCGACGCTGGCAAATGGTCGAATCTCGAAGCGAGCTGTCACCGTCTGGGATCCGCTTTTCAAAATGTGTGGCCCTCTGGTTTTGCTTCACTGGCTCTTTTAACGCTTGCGCAGGATGCACAAGGAGAACTCGGGGCTGCCGGATGCGATTCCATAATTAACAAGTGGCGTGGGTAATTGGTGGTAAAATATGTGAATCCGCAGGTAAATGGACGGAGGCAGGGACTTCAGACGGAGTGGGAGAGACTCAAGGAGACATGAATAGATTTGACTTACATACCTTACCATTTAGATCACGAGGTGCCGGTATCAGAATGTGTCGTTGTGGCTGAAGCGCGAACATGTGTTGTTTCCCACTCTCTTCGCAAACAAAACAACTTGAAAATTCAAAGGAAACAGCCGCGTCACGTCTCCTCGCCTCACTTAACCCTCCCTAGATGACGTAGCCACAGACAGAACCCATCTTCCATCGTACAACAAAAGCTGTTCTCGCCACACTTGAACTTTGTGCGAAGTTTGTGTTTTTTGTTTACAATAGTGGAAAAATGTGAGTGGCGCATGTTGTACGAAGATATTTAAATAGATGTTTTAGTGCCTGATCGTCGGCGGTGCTGGGTTCCACCTTCGGGAGCTTTTTCGGCGGAGACGAGGATGGCTTGGCGGGACGCGCGGCTGGTGATGGTTAGAACAAGCGATTTAGTTTACAAAGATCGCAAGAAAAACATCACGGGGCGACACTTATTTTTTGTATTATAATATTAGATGATCGCAGAGACAGGACATAACATGTTTCGTGATCAACCTGGAGAAGGTAGAAGCTTGATTCTGGAGAGTGAGTATATAACCTGCGCAGCCGTCTAAGAAGTACCGCAAGTGAGACTTGCATTCAACGAACTCCAAGTACTTCGGCAAGCTCCGTCGTTCGTTTCCTGGAAGAATGTTTTGCGGCTAGAACCAATCCTTGCATATTTGTACTGAAATTCGGAGGAACTTCAAAGCCTCATGCCTTGCGTAATATGGCCGAGAGGAAGTGATGCGTAAACGCGCAATATCGTACAACAACGATAGCAAGGGCAACAACAAGATGTGGTCGAGTATAAACGCTCTCCTTTCTCTCTATCGTTGAATCCATTCATCATTCTAACGTCTCCACTTGCTATTTTCCTTGTTCCTGTTCTTCATAATTGCCTTGAAGATGCATTTCACAATCGGTCTTGTTCCCTTACTAGGAGTTACCCTAGTCTCAGCACTCCCAACTACAACGACAAACAGTTCTATGCCTACCGTGACACTGGACTACAGCACCATTGTCGCCGCTGCCGGGAATAGCTCGCTAGGATACTATAAATACCAAAATATCCGATTCGCCGCCGTACCGACAGGCGACTTGCGCTGGGCGAAGCCTGCATGGCCTCCGGTTGAAACTGAAGTCAATACTGGAGATCTCGCCGCAGCGGACGTAGCATGCGACTCTGCGGAGGATTGCTTGTACATGGACGTCTGGGCACCCGCCAACATCCCCGCGGGCAAGAAATTACCGGTCATAGTTTGGACGTATGGAGGCGGATTTACCGGTGGTTCGAAGTCACAGAATACGCCGGAAGGTCTCTTTAACCTAAGCACTGAGTTCATCTTCGTAGCGTACAACTACCGCCTCGGCATCACTGGCCTAGGAAACGGACCGACATATGCACACGAAGGTGGAACCACGAACGCTGCGCTCTGGGACGTCCAGCAGGCATTTGAGTGGACGCGCAAGTACATTGGGGAGTTTGGTGGTGATGCGGACGCAGTCACTGCAGTTGGCTTCTCCGCTGGTGCTTCCCAGGTCCTGTTCCAGATGACGCGCTTTGCGGGCCATGCTGAGCAGCTGTTCAAGCAGGCGTATGTCATGTCTCCTGGATTCGTTCCTGGCGCAGGCCACCACCACGCGGATCAGTTCTGGCTGAATGTTTCGTCGGCAGTGGGGTGCGATGGTGGACATTTTGATTGCATGCGCGCTGTTGCCTTCGATACTCTGACCAGCACGGCGAGTGACTTGGTCACCAAATATACGTACCAGTTTCAGCCGAGGGTCGACGGAGATATCGTCGCCGATACGTATGAAGCGCAATTCTATCAAGGAAGGTTCAACTTCACAGGTCCGTTGGTACTGTCGCATGAACTACATGAGGCGAATGGGCAAGCCTATACTGGCGTTAATACGACGGAGGATGTTGCCACGTACCTGCGGATCTTCTTTCCCGCGATCACCGACGATATTGTTGAGAAGGTAAGCCTCTCAATTCTCTTTATTAATCTGTCAACCGGACGCTGATTTATCTGATAGGCTCTCGAGCTCTACCCCGAGACTGACTACACTTCTCCCGGTCTTCGCTTTGCGGACATGAAGCAGTCCTTCGACTTGACTGCGCACAACCTTGCCGCGACTAACGCCATGGGTAACAATACTTGGAACGCCCAAGTCGCGCTCGGATCCGCCACCCACGGCACTGACCAGAGCTACATCTGGTACTCGACGTACACGCTCTCGTCTTCTACATCTTCCACGAATTCTTCAACCACCAACTCAACGATGAAGCGCCAGGCTCTTGGTGGCGGAGGCCGTCCTCCTGGTGGCGGAACCGTTGATGCCACTGTCGCTGTCAAGATGCAGAAGTACTTGCTATCCTTCGTTCTGACTGGGAATCCGAACACGCAGTGGCCAGAGGATAAATTGTACTGGCCAAAATACACAGAGGGGAACTCAACAGATGGGACGACGCAGATAATCTTTAACACGACGTTTTCGCTGGCAAGTGATGATCTAGCGAATGAGAAGAGCTTGTTCTGGAACCAAGTACTGTGGTACTAAAGGATTGAGTTGGAATTTAGAACAACGATGTTATATGTCGGGAGTATATAGAATGTGGGAATCACGTGTTGATGTGTAGATCACGTGTGGATCACGTGGGATGTATGGATCACGTGTGGAGGTACCAATCACGTGTGGACACGTGGGGCACTAGCCATACTCGGCTAGTGCACGCGACGGTGAGGTGGATGGTATTCCCTCTGCTGCACCGCTTCAAGATAGAGAGACACAACGATTTATTACCACTTTTGAGAAACCCCATTGCTATTGCAATAGCCCTGTGAAACCAACATTATAGGATACCCCTGATTTTTTTACGTACAGTAGTCGATAGAAATTTGTTCATTTTATATATTAGGTTCAAAATAGAGAAGTCGTTTATTTTGATACCAGATTTGTTTGTGCATTCAATCTGGAAGTCAGGTTCAGATTTGGCAGCTTTCGGTCTATCTCTCGTCCGCCGTTGCTATCGAGCTTCGATATTACAAATTGCCTCCTTATTCCCGTTGTTCCTCTGGTCCAGCTAATCGTTCGCAAGCTCTAGATGTGTCCTTTGAAGGATAAATCTACTATGATGGCCGTGTTAGAACGCGACGAAGTCGGGCCCGATGGTGTGAACCATTCAATGTCTGAAATAAGAGAGAATTTGGAGAGGCAATCTGGCGTTCGCTTTTACATTTGTGAACTTTACTGCGGTAGGCAAGGCGATTTTAACCTACTCGTCGTTCTGTTTGAACCTTACCGGAGAGTGCCCAAACGAACGCCACAATTATTACAACACCTAATTCCTAACACTTTCAAAATCGGAGAAAATTATTTACAATCGCGTATGGGTCAAAGAGGAATTTCGTATCAGAATCTAAAAACTATTTCTCCACTACGACTTAGCAGCACGAGATAATGGAACATTGACTACAGTACACTTTCCGGATGAGCATATGTAAGAGAAGAAGGAATGATATTGAGGAAGAGACACCACAAAACCTTATTTAGGCCATCCGCAAACCGTTAAACAGACAGAAAAAATCTTCCGAAACAACAAGTGCACGACTACATCACTCCCAGAAAGCCCTCTAGTGCGGCCTTCTTCCTAATATCCCGTTCAGCAGCATCCCTGTTAAGACCATCACAGCCCTCAAACACTTTCTCCGCGACTCTCTCCTCCATTAAGAGCGCCAATACCTCCCCAACCTCTTCGATCACCTCCTCAGCAACCGCTCCCCATTCCTCAAATGTCACGATCTCAATCCCCAAGCTCTTTCCGCCGTTTTTCACAAACGCCTGGCACTTCCACTCCCTTAGGGGCTCTGCATGTGGGTACAGAGTATCGAATTTAGCCTCTAACCCTCCAAAATCCATTGTCTCAACCCACTGGGGTGCCTGATGTACCACAGTGTCGAACCAAGCGACCTCCTTTGGATCCCAGTCGGTACATCGACCAACAATCTCGGAGAACCCCATGCCCTCGTAGCCTGCAGACTCGATGTGCTGCTTCTGCACGAATTGGAGCAAGTCAAGATATGACCAAGACGGATGACTTGCGAAGGGGACCCGAAATGGGATGTACTGCCAAGTAGGACCGAAAACACGATCGGCGTTGGCGACGCCAATGTTGCGACCTGAGACAACCTCTCCGAAAACAACGTCACTAGTAGAGAGGCGGCGTGCTAGTGTTATAGCCCATGCAGCGGTCGGTAGACTGCCGATTGTGATATCTTTTGGTCGTGATGAGATGTTGAACTCTCTATATATGGACATTGCTTTGCGGTGTGTGAGTGGAATTGAGGGCTTGAAAACGCTCATTTTCGAGCCGGAGAGAAGATTGCGCCAGTAAGGGATACTCTTTGGGATATTGCTTGCTACTACGTGGTTCACGTGCTTGGAGAAGGGCTCAGAATCTGGAACAGCATTTCCGGCGTACAGAGCGGAGAGTTGCTGGAATAGAAGGGGAAGACACATTTCGTCATACTGGGCATGCGAAATGCGGAATGCAAGGGTTGATTCACCTGTGGAGGCTGTGAAGAGGGTGAATCCGACGAAGGAGGATCCATGGGGCTTTGGCTTCTGAATGTCTTTATTCGAAGCCGCTATTACAGAAGCTTTCAGGTCGGAGTCTTCTGAGATAGGCACTTCTTTGAAAGGTACAGGAAGAGACTCCAGCACAACACCAAGACATCTTCCGCTATCTTCGATAAATACGGTACGAAGGACTTCATTTCGTGCCACGAGTTCCTGGCAGCTGTTACGCAGCTTTGATGAATCGACTGGGGTAGTGAATTGAATCAGCTCGTATCGCAAGGAGTATCGTGGAAGATCGACTGTTCCTTCGACTGCAAGTTGCTGGAGTGGTCTAGTGGGATATACGTCTACGATATTCCATTTCGGATTCTTCAGGAAGGACTGCATGCGGTCTGCGCTGAAGAGGTACTTCTCCTCACCGAGTGCGGCGTATGGCATGACGATATCGTTAGATACTGCTCCTATTGGGGACTCCCACTCTTCGGCACCCGAAGCCAGAGATGACAAAGATCTACTTTGGAAGACTTGTGCCACTGTTATCTTCAGGCCTTGCGCACTTGCTTCAGATACGAGCCTCATCGCGCCGATGGAGTCACCACCCAGATCGAAGAAGCCGTCATTAGGGCTGATCTCATTTCTTGGGATGCTTAGAATGCGACTCAGAATGTCGAGCAACGTTTTCTCTTTCTCGAAACCAATAGATGCAGCTAATGTGGATAGAGAACGGCTCTGGAAAATTTGAGCCACCGTAATGTTGAGGCCTTGCGCACGGACTTCAGATACAAGTCTCATTGCACTGATCGAGTCACCGCCCAGCTCAAAGAAGCTGTTACTTGGATTCATCTCTGTTTCTACAATACCAAGAATGCGACTGAGGAGTCCTTGGAGCTTGCTTTCGTTCTCTGAAACCTCTGATACGTCTCCAGACTTTTGGCCGTTTGTTTCTGGTATCACTTCCATCATACTGTCGACCATTGCATCCTTAGGGCAAAGCTTGTCGGCATCCTCTTTCTCCTCATTTCCCAGGACAGCAATATCTCCGACCTTGCTTTCAGGATTACCAAGGAATGCCGTAACAACACGATCTAGCACAGCCAACACTCGCTCCATAGCAGGCGAGCTGATGGTTCTTGAATCGAAGCTCGCCATGATGAGGAAGCCATTCTCGTCCAAAGTACACACAAGCATGAGCGCATACGTATTAAACTTGAGCGCCTCTCTCGCAGCTTCCGCATCATCTGTCGGCATGAATCGATTCGCTGGTGCGCCGTCCATCGCGTCGCTCCCACTCCAAGACTCGTCTTCCTTCGGATGCAGAACCAAGCCCGTGCGGAGATCACACGCTTGCCTTGCATCCCGACTCAAACGGCGGATATTCTGTAGTCCAAGGTGCTCGTGCGGGATTTGCTGCACAGTCTGTGCGTGTAATGTTTGCAGATACTCTGAGATCGGACGGTTCAGATTCAGCCGGACGCGGACAGGGATGGTAGTTATCATAGGTCCTTCAATCTGCTCGATACCAAACACGGCTGCCGAGCGCCCTGTCAAGGTCTCTCCGAATACGACATCTGGGGTGCCCGTGTAAAGTGAAGATACCAGCGCCCACGCTCCACGGATGATCGTTGCGAGCGTCAGCTTAGAGTGCGCAGACGTAGGGACAGAAACATAGTGCTCGAGCAGGGAGTCAGCCTGTGTGATGTATCCTGAATAGGGCAGGGGAGGGAACTGAGGAGGACTTGCTTTCTCTAGTCGTTCGCGCCAGTACGTCTCGGAAATGGCCCGGTCAAGACCAGAAAGATGCTTGATGAAGTGCTTGAATGCGGAAGGACGAAAAGTGTCTAGACCAGCGCTGTACGCGCGGTTCACACGTTCGATGATGAGAGGCATGGACCAGCCATCGTACACGGCATGATGCATAGTAATAACCACGTGTGCCGATGAGCTGTCAGGGTCACTTACAAGGCCGTAGCGGAAGAGAGCTTTCCCAAGATCCATAGGCTCCTCGCGATCAGTCTTGAGATACTCAGCGAGATTTGATCCAGATCGAATGAGCCGTCCATTTTTCAGGACTACCTGAAATAATCCTCGACCCGGCACATTCACGACTCGGGTCCTCAGGATGGGTGCCTCGTTGGCGGCTTTGTCAAATGCCTTTTGTAGCTTCTGCGCTGCTTCTAGTGGTAGCTCGACGACTCTCTGCGCTACATACGCGTCGAGGAACTTGGCTGAGAGAGCCATGAGACCCTCCTGGAGAGGTGTGCAAGGATAAACATCTTCAACTTCAGAGGCATCTACGCCGCACAGCGCTGCTGTCTCTACTTGCGCCTCCTCCGCCTCCCAATCTTTATTGATCAAAGAGAAGGGAGGAACTTCAAGATTGGTTTCTGACGAAAGTGGTGTTGATTTTGCTGCCATTGCAGAGAGCGTCGGATTTAGCATGATTTCTGGCACACTGAGGTCAATTCCGTCGCCTCGTGCAGCAGCCACTAGCTTCATGGCTCGTAAAGAATCGCCGCCCATGCTGAAGAAGTTGTCGGTCGCGCTAAAATCGGCTTCCCCGCCTAGTACCCTTGCCCATAGGGATCGAAGCCGGAGCTCCATTTCTGTGGTCGGCTCTTTCTTCTCCGACATGATCGAGTTGAAGCGTCGCAGATCTTGTCGCGTGATACATGTTCCGATCTCGCGCAGCCTCTTCCTGTCCGTTTTGCAAGATACGAGGAGCGGCATCTTCCATAGCGGAATATATGCTGTGGGAATCATATATCCTGGCAAATCGCTGAAAAGGTGCTCTGTCATTTCATGCAGCGCCTTCTGGAACTTGTTGGTGAACGAAGCGAAGATGTCGCCGTCGAGATGCCGCATTCCGGTCTTCCTCTGCTCGACAAGAAACGCGACGAGTGTCGGCTCGCTGGATCTGCCCGGCTTGATTATTTCGGCTGCAAGTTGAGTATCTGATGGTAGGTGCCTTTGCATGTTGTATTCGATCTCAGCGAGCTCGATGCGCTGTCCGCGAAGTTTGACTTGCTGGTCCTGACGTCCGACGAAGATGACCTCACCATTACCGTCTGGATCGTATCTCACAAGGTCCCCAGATTTGTACATTCTGCCTCTCCTACCTGGCGTCTTTTCTGTGCCAGCCAGAAGGAACGTCGGATCCTCGATGAAGACTTCTTTCGTCCTTGAAGGGTTGTTTAAATACCCGGTGCCCACGATTGGACCCTCGATCAACAGTTCACCCACTGCACCGACGGGTACGAGAACATTGTGGTCTTCCGGGTCTACGAGCCAAATTGCACAGCCCTTCCCCTTCCCCATCGTGATATACGGTTTAGCGCCAACGTTATCGTTGATTGTAGCCCCTACCGTGCACTCAGACGGCCCATACGCATTCACGACCTTCGTCTTCTTCCCCCAACTCGCCGCGTCACTAGCCGACACGCCCTCACCTCCCAGCGCAATCGAATCTAGCGACGAAAGAATATCAAGATCTAGCGTCCGCGCAACAGAGGGTGTCATCCCAGCAAGCGTGACATGCATCTCCCTCATCGCACCACTAAGATCATTCATCCTTTTCTCCTCTGATGGCGTGCACAACGTACCCCCGTGGGCGAGTGTACACAGCATTGAGTCGATACAGACATCGAAGGCGTAACTGGCGAAATCTAGAACCCTAGAATGTGTCCGGTATCCAACATCGTACGCCCGCGGCAGCGCACCGGACGTGTATTGGCTATGCGAAATGATACATCCCTTTGGCATCCCCGTGCTTCCGGACGTGAATTGTATATATAATGCCGCGTTAGGCGATACTGTTGGCAAGCTCGTCCGCGGTTGCTGTTCTGCAATAGGATGATACAACTTCTCGAACTTAGACTCCGAAATCGGAATGATCGTGGCAGACGGTGCAATTCTTGCAGCGAGTGTGGCCTGTACTTTCGATGACACGACTAAGTTGGCATTGATTTGCTGGACGATAATGCGCAGGCGTCCTTCCGGCTGCGCCGGGTCGAGGAGTGCGAAGCAGGCACCTGCTTTCATGACGGCGAGCACGGCGACGATGGTCCAGCGGGACTTTTCGAACAAAATGGGGATGATCGGTTGGGGTGTGTGTACCAATAATAGCAAGTTCTGCGCCAACTCGTTGGAGAACTGCTCCACTTGGGCGTAGGTTAACGAGCCGTCCCAGGCTTCGATTGCTGTTTTTATTGGATAGAGGACTGCTTGTTCGGAGATAATTTCGTGCATACAAATATCTAAACTCGGAGGAAGGGGCGTGTTCCAAGACCATATTTCCTCGAGTTCGGGGGTGGAGATGGAAAGGAGGCTCGCAGTAGGTGTGCTAGGGTCTCGGAAGATGGCGCTGAGGATGGAGGAAAAAGATTGGAGTTGCGAGTGCGCTTGGTGCGTGGACATGGTTGGCGTGCGGTGTTGAGATGTTACATTGATGCTATGAGATGTGAGGGTAACGGTTGCTTCGAACGTCCACTACATGTTCGGAGGGTTAGAAATGACTTGAAGACCTGGACTGGGAAGCCTCAGGGTAAAAATACACTCACCTCGTCCTTTGACCCGTCATTCAGGACCAGAGCCGGTTCACTATCTCCAATTATGAAATCTCGCGCCCGTATCTTCCTCACCACACCCAATAAATCCGCCACTGTAATCCAGCTCTCGAGTTTCAACTGCTCGACCACCATAATTTGTACATTTTCGCCGCCCTGGACACCCCATGAGAAGTGATGGAAAGAATTCTGTTGGTACCGTTGTATGAGCAGGATCCAGCCTGCCAACACGTTGTCCACAAGTGCATCAAGAATCGAGATGGATATAGAATTGGTGAGTGCAGGAAGAAGGAAAGTGCCATTTCTTCCGTCCGTATTGTTGAAATTTGAAGATTTGGAAGATGAGATAGTGGAGAAGCCTTTCGTTTGTGGTGTGAGTTCGCCGTTGGCTTGGACGTGCATGCTGCCCATTTTCTGTGTTTCGGCACCGCCATTCGTAGGGGTCTTTGTTACGTTGTTGATTTGTAGTTCTGCGTGACCGTTCGTGCGGGGCCCGTGTCTTTGCGCCTCGGCCTCGCCATGTTGCTGAGCTTTCGTATCGCGATCGGTTTCCAGCTTCGCATCACTACGATTCGGCAGCGAAGATCCACCGTGAGAATGCAGGGATTCACTTTGCGGGAGATGCATGTTTGCAGATAAAATGCTAGAGTTCTTTCGATTCCGAGGATGTAGCAAAGGGAAGGCTGAGGAGTATACTTGAGAATAGCGCTCGTAATTTTCTCTGGATGGAAACAAAGAGTAAGAAATGTCCTCAGAGGAAGATTGTGTATGACGATTGTCATCTATCAGGTCTTGTATTCCCCTCTCATTATGCAATAAGGAGCCAAGTATCGCGAAGAGTTATCTGCTCCTTCCAAGCTCTTACTTTCTCACCTTTCCTTTCTTCTTCGTCAACAGACGGAAACACATCGGAGCGGAACCAAATTTTTAGCTTGGAGAGGACAAACCGAGCGTCATCGCCGGGCTCGCACACGCACATGCAGGGTCTGTCCCAGGAGGCGTGTGGGTGCGAATACAGCTTCCTCCTATGTCATAGACACATGTGTCTACGTAAAAGATCACCAGGATTGATCAACCCACTTACAGTAGCCAGCATCCTCCCCTTGGTCCCAATACACCAATTCCGCATCGCACCGTGGGAGGTAAGAAAAGTCATGCATGTCCGCTCCCGAGCCCCACATTCGCGGATCAGATAATTTCTTGCAACGCTTCGCTGTATCTGGTAACTTTAATCACACGCCGATTGGCAGCGTCTTGCTTCGGAACTTCCTATTTAGACGTGGTGTGTGTGGATCGCGGATGCAGGGTGACGAAGGCGGCAGGCAAGTCGCAAAGTTGGAGCATCTGATAACGGCCGGTTCTCGGAGGTCGCTTAGGAGATGGAGGGTTAGGAGGCGTTTTGGGCATGGGTGTATTTCTTAGTCCATCATGCGAGGCAAGAAAAAGGAAGCGAAATCCGCGGATGCAGTTGAATGCAGCGTCATGCATTAGCATAAGTCCTTGGAAGACAATCCCCTCGAGGCTGCTTCCAGTCAATTGGTTCGGTCTAGAAATGAATCCTAACACGCATGCCAGCGGATTGCGCCGAGAAGCTCCTCCACCGGCACACATCGGAGCTAGGTTCAAAATGAAGAAAAGTTTAGGGTTGCTCGAGTGTGAAAGTGCATGCATACAATGTTGTGGCGTGCTCGATGTGGATGTACTGCATGGATGTGGTAGTTAGCGCTTCGCTTCGAGCGGATCTGATAACCTTCTTAATTTTAAAGTATGTGGCAAACGGCAGAGGCACGAGACTTGGGGATATGACATTAAGGCGCAGTGGGGGCGGCATACACATGGCGAAGACGGTTATGCGAGAGTTTTTTACGTAAGATACTCCATGTTCACCAAGGGCCTACTCAAAAGCTACACGTTGTACCGCAACGTTCAATGAAGAGAAGACAGCCTACGTTGGGAGAAAAAGAGGATCTGGGGAAAAGAATAAGAGATTTCAAATATGATAAAGAACACATACAATGCAGTCTTTGCCAGATACTATATACAACTGAAGTGCTGCAATGCCATGCTATGCCATTAACCGCCACAACTCCCATTTCAATCTCAAACAACCTCACACCTAAACATTCTTTAGAAAAAATCGTGTCTACCCCAACATCTGATGCAACGCATTAACCTTGTAACTATCACTCCTCACCACCAATTCCTTGTGACGTCCCTGATCCACGACCCGTCCCCCTTCAATCAAGAAAATTACGTCTGCCTTAGCAATCGTCCTGAGACGATGAGCAATCGCAATGACAGTGACCCCGTGCCCCTTCACAGCACGTTCGAGACCTTTCTCGAGGGAATCCTCGCTCTCCGCGTCCAGGGCACTGGTACTTTCGTCAAGAAGAAGTAGTTTCGGTTTCCGTACTAGTGCGCGGGCGATGGAGAGACGTTGGCGCTGGCCTCCAGAGAGCTGGGATCCGTTGGCACCGCACTCGGTGTCGTAACCTTGTGGCAGACCGATGATGGTGTCGTGGATGTTTGCTAGCTTGCATGCCTCCTCGATCTCCGCATCTGTAGGATTGTGATGTGGGCGAGCGCCAAGCGAGATGTTGAACTTGATGCTGCCATGGAATAGCGTGTTCTCCTGGGGTACGTACGCGATATCATCGCGAAACGATGTGCCCTGCTGCAGTGAAATATTGAAGCCGTTGATGAATATCGTGCCAGATGAAGGAATATAGAAACGCTCCAGGAGGGCAAGAACGGTGCTTTTCCCGGCGCCGGAGGGACCGACGAGAGCGCAAAACTGGCCTGGCTGGATGAATAGAGAGAGTGAACTCAAAACGGTAACGTTAGGACGCGCGGGGTAAGCAAATTGGACATCACGGAATTCGACGCTGGCCCCGTGTTGAGAAGGGGGCAACGCAGTAGAGTCAGCAAGAGTTTCAACATCCTTTTTTTCATCCACGCCATCGATATCAGGCGATGATCTCCCCGAAGATGCTTCTGACGGATTGTTGCCAAGTTCGAGAAGCCCTACAATCCGAAAGATGGAGTCCTTCGCTCTTGAGATCTCCGGGGCGAGCGTGAAGAGCTGACCCCATAGCTGCGCCGAAACGAGCATAGCCATAAGAATAATAAAGAATTGAATTTGCGAGTATCTTCCTTCCAAAATCTGTCTTGAGCCCCACCAATACGCGAAAGCGTAAATGAAATTCCCACACGAATTGGCGATTGCAAGCCACAGGTTCGTCTTGACACTCTGAAGAACCATCTCTTTTCGCGGTGCTTTCAGCAGTCGCCGATAGGTTTGCAATATTTCGTTCTCGAGGGATAGTGCCGCCACAGTGCGAATGTTGGAGATGGCTTCGACGGTGACTCCAATTGATTGCGAAAATGCACCGGAGTGCTTCTCTGCAAAGCGCGCGATAGAACGGAGTTGCATGAATCCTGAGCCAAGCAGAAGCGGCACTGTGACTAAGCAGACGATTGCAATCCTCCAGGCGACGATGTGCGATAGTACTATTGCAATAACAAAGTTGATAACGACAGAAAAGAGCGTACCGATGATAGAGCCACTGAAACCGGCCAAAGCATTGCCGTCTTTGGTGATGTAGTCCAAAAGCATGTTGGGGTTACGACCAGCTGACTCGTGCCATTGTAATGGTTGATCAAAAAGCGTTTGGAAGGATAGCATGCGGATTTTGAAGACCAAACGCTCCGAGATAAGGCCAAAGACGGACCAGCTGGCGAAGTTGGCGAAGAACTCCACAACTGCGAGCATGAAGAAAAGGCCAGAGAACAACAGTCCAGAAGAGCGGATGAAACTTGGCGTATTACAGGCCGAAAGGCGACCCATGATATTCCCGAAGATGATACCAGTACCAGAATAAGTAGCACCAACAACTGTTGAGGCGAAGAAAGCAACCAATAGGAGAAGAAGATAAGGTCGGATCATAGGGAACATGGTCCTGTAAACGGAATGCGCAACTAGCTCTGCGCCATCTTCGGCCTCTTCGGATGGAACGTCCTGGTTAATCCTTTCCTGTTTCCTCTGACATATAGTTGTGTTCTTTTCGTTCTGTATCGTATCGATTTCACTATCGACCAAGCTGACACGAGAACTAGAACCTCCTTCGTCTGATTTGATGGACTGCAAGCGTACCATATCCGCGTAGGGCCCATTTAGATTCATCAAGACTTCATGCGTACCTTGCTCGAGAATTCCCCCAGTCTTCAAAACCACGATCTTGCTGGCAGCCCTAATAGTGGAGAGTCGATGAGCGATGGAGATGACTGTTCGGCCCCGTGAAACTCGCTCGATGGCCGCCTGGATTCTCAGCTCACTGGCGGAATCCAGCGAGGCCGTAGCTTCGTCCAGAATCAGAATCTTGGGGTCTCGAACAAGCGCACGAGCCAGCGCAATCCTTTGCTTCTGGCCACCACTTATAAGACTGCCGCTAGACCCAACGAGAGTTGCAAAGCCATTTTCAAGCTGACTGATGAAATTCTTAGCATCAGCAAGATCGGCAGCAGATTGAACAAGCCGGATGATTTCTGTGAATAGAGGACCAGCTTTTGCTGCGCAGCTCTCGAGATCTTTTCCACCTCTGGCTTCTTCTGTAATTGCAGCTAGAGTTCCGCCTACTAATACCTTTTCGAGATAAGAATGTGTGGGTGAATTAACGAGACCGAGGGCAATGTTCTCTAGGATTGAGCGGTCCAGAAGCGATGGCTCTTGCTGCACGAGGCTGACGAAGCCTCGCAATGTCTTTACGTTTAAATCCCGAACATCATGACCGTCAAGAGTGACGGTGCCACTCTGTGGGTCATAAAGTCGCGTGATCAGGCTAGCTATAGTCGATTTCCCACTTCCTGAGAGACCAACAATGGCAGTAAGCTTTCCAGCCTCGCATTGGAATGAAATTCCACTGAGAACCGAATAGTCTGGGCGTGATGGGTAGGTAAATGAAACGTTCTTGATTTCAATGTCCCCGGCAACACTTAAAAGCTTTTTACCAGAGTTAGATGTGCCATCGATGAATGGCTGATGGTCGATGTCCTTGCGCAGGCGTTCGAACGCAGAAACTGCTGCACCAAAGAGCGGGAGAAGAGGCGCGACCTGACTGAGAACAATGGCACCTATTAGGATGTTAGTCTATTGTGGAAAATTAGGGAGAGGATTGGTACCATCAACTAGAATGAAAATTACAGTGTAAGTTTGTCCAACCGTTGTTATCCCATTGCCAAACTCCACCGCATTGGCGATCTTGATGCTCCCTTGCCAGTAGGCAAGCGCATTAGCCGAGAAGGCGATAAAATAAAGCAGTCCCGCTTGTACTGCAATAGCTGTGGCCTTCCTAAGACCCTGTTTTCTTGCACCCGTCAGAGATCCTTTGAATCTGTTTTCAAGTCTCGAGCTAGCACCTAGAGCATGCACAAGACCCATGTGACTCAGTCCCTCGGAAGCAATCGCGCTGGCGGAAGCAAAATAGTCGGACGTCTTGGTGGAATACTTTTGAACAAATCCGCCTCCGACAAGGGTCATGACCAAGAATGCTGGGACCAGAGAAACCAGCATGCCAGCAAGCTTCGCATCTTTAATGAACGCCACGATATATGCAGTAATGCAGAACGATACGCAAGTTAAAAAGACGCCGACCTTCTCTGAAGTTCCAGTCTCGATTGCTTGTATATCAGCATTGAGGCGGGAAGAGACCTCTCCTGCCTGGATCTTGTCGAAGAAGGCAATATCTTGTGCCAACAGGCTTGTAAAGTAGCGGTCCCGGACACGCTGGGCGAGGCGTTGGGAGACTAGATTCCAACACACGATATGTATATAGATTAACACAAATTGAGCGATGGCGATATATACAAGGAGTAAGACTTTTGAGTTGACATCCGACTGGGTTCCGGATGCGGAAATGGAGGAATCCTGGTTGGCACAGGTCGCAGTGTTGAGGTCGTCAACAAGCTGACCAAATACAATACCAATTAAGGGAAAGGGAACTCCAGCAGCGCAGGCGGCGAGGAAGCCAACGCCGAGCATCAGCTTGTCCAGCCATGTTGGGTTTGCATAGAAGAGGAGACGAATGAAGCCAAAGAAGGGTTTGACGGATGCCCGCGAGGGCTTCTTGAGGACCATTAGACAGTCGAGGTGTGGAATGCAGATACCCAGAGGCACAGAGAGATGGAATCGCGAAGGGTGGTAAATAGTAGACAGACACGAAGGCACAAGGAGACCAGCGCTTGAGCCGCCATTGCAGGCTCGGCATAGTGCCGCAGCAATTTCAATGGCGACAACAGTGCGGAGCAAGTGTCAAAGCACGTGAGGGAGAAGAAAAGAAGGCAAGGGGACGGACGAAGTGGACGTGTGGAGGTCAGAACTCGCTCGGGGCGATGTCGGAGATCAAGGATGAGGTACGCGCGAAGCTTATCAGATTGGGCCAAAAATCATCTATTGCTAGCGCTATCAGATAAAATTTGCAGCCAATCGCACAACGCCCCTTCTTCCACCAAGCAGACGTCCCGGTCTCACATCCTTGCATTAATTACCATGTGCCTGTCTTCATTCTGCTCTTGAGTGCCCGCCGACAACGCACTCACCACCTCGCCGGCCCGCACAGCAAGGTCCTTCGCTAATGAGCGCCCGCCTTCAGAGTTGGCCGACATCATCCACATGCTACAGCCTTCGGCAACCGCACCTCGTTTGAACTGCACCTCCTCGAGACTGTCGCCTTTGGGCCGGCATCCTAGTACCAGAGCGTCTAGTCCGTGGAACAACCCACTGCTCGACTTCAGGCCACCTGCAGCATGCTCCGAGATGATAAAATCCGCCTTGGATGTTGGCTCTGCAGCATCCTTCCCAAGCACCACTCGCAGCGTGTACTGTCCGTTGCTAGCCACCTGCTTCTCATATGCACGAGCATAGATACTTTGGATGATCTCCGACGATCCAGTAATGCTCGACTTAGGTTCGCATGATGGCTTCGCCCAGATCGAGCAGAGGCGAGGGTGTGGTGGTGATGCCTCAACGCCGAGAATACGCAAAGGCGCAAGAGCGTCATTTTTAGTGACCACTGTCACATTGCCTAGCCGGTAGCATGACAGGAGGTCGTCCAAAATTTCGATTGTTTGCTCTCCGGAGCCAACGAGTGCTACGTTGAAACGTGTTTCGCGAAGTTGGCGCAGCTCATTTCGTCTCGTTGCATAATCATCCATGGAGATGATACGTTGACCGGCGTTGAAATCGATGCTCGTCAGAGGTGGAGATTCCGGCGTAGTCTCTAACGATGGAGAGGGAGCCATGATATTCTTTGCCTGTACCACATATATCTTTCCACTTTCATCTCGGACAGCTACATTCCAGAGTCTGACCGAGTTCGTGCCTCTCTCTGGGACCACACCAACCACTTCATTGCTATATCTAACACTGTCTTTGAACTGTTCCGCACACCATCGCAGGTAATGCTCGAACTCCTCTCTTAGCGGATTCAGTCGGTCAGAGTTGGCGAACTCTATGAGCCTATTTTGGGAGAGCAGATAGCAAGTATAGCTGAACCTCGATCGTGGGTTTCGGGTGGTCGCAAGGTCATAAATAAACGGATTCTCCATGCGAGTTCTCGGAAGCTGAGAGGAAGGATGCCATGAGAATGAGGACTTTTTCTCGACAAACAGGACCTTAGATGACTTGCGAGACTCATCATTTGCAATAGCAGTAGCAATCTGAGCAGGGCCAAACCCGATACAAACGAGGTCGTAAGTCTGTGATGGTCTAACAGTGGGCGAGTTCGAAATGAGGTCAAGAGATAGCGGTGACTGCTCAGTAGTTGCCATTGCTGATTTGACCATCGAATTGGAATAGAGGGATTCAGGGCAAACTCAGAGCTTTGTGACGATGCAGACAATTCTTCGATACCGACTCTCACTTGTTGAATTTTTGGATTCTGAAAATCCCGACCCTAGAAAAGAGCTGGGGATCGAGCGTTTCGGTCTCGCACAGGTTCTGCAGAAGCTGCAGCTAGCAGAAATATGATGCCAGGCACGCCATCCAGATTTCTGATGGGTTTTGTACTAAGCGATGTGGTATCCGCCACATACGCGAGGACGCAGAGATATGCAGCTTGATTCTCCGTACCCACATGGTGCCATGCGCGATAATCACACGGAGACATCCGATATTTGCACACGACCGACACTCTCTATTCGACGTATTTTTGCATCCACCATCCTCAAACACTACGTAATTTAATATGTTATAGCTTCCACCTCTCTTGCTATTGACCTTGGCACAAATTTCCTTGTACGAGATTTTGTACGTGGGGAGTTGTGGAAATCAATCTGTCTACTACAGCTACTGGACAATTTCACGGACTCTGCCAAACCTCTTTTCTACACACCGCAAGACAGCTAAAGGACAGAAATGACCCAAATCCAAAAACCAGGTGGCCCTGCTGAGCCTTTTGTCTTGAAATTGCCTCATCCATACCTCACAGCCTATGCAATAACCAATATTGCTCCACATGAAAAACCTGTCAAATATCGTATACTGCTGTCTGCAGCTCACAGCAAGGGTAACGGCATTCCTCCGCCCACGTCGCTTCACAACGACACTGTCTGCTTCAGCGAGATAGCTTTCTTGGCTGAGGATCGAGTACCGCCGGTCGGAGACAACAGCTCCTGGGCGCGGGCACGAAGATCACCCTTCTCTACCGTCTCGTGGACTGGGGGGCGTCCTACTGTCCCGCAGCTATGGATGATCGCATATGCCCTCGTTTCTCTGCATCCTCTGGTTGAGACTACCCGTATTGTTTTCTCAGGGACAGGAAGCTCCACTCTCGTCAGCGAACTTTACTCGACAGGTCTCTTCTACCAGCACCCACGTAGCTTCGACTCCTCAGCTACACATGATGGACACCTGCTTCTCCGAAGCACCTTTTGGCAGGGTGCAGCGTCGCCGTTTGGTTCTCGTCCCGTATGGACTCCGCAACTGGATGCATCTAACCAGCCGGTCACGCACGAATACCCTCTATTTCCGTTTCAAACTGCGCCAACGACGCAGTTTCCAGCACTCCCACGACATACTATGCATCCTATCCGTCGACCAAAACCGGAACCCGGGTCCATCATCTACAGCCGCTGGATCCCGCACTTAGGAGAGCACTTTACCATGATTGCCGTCGACTACACAAACGCTAAGCACCTTACATTATTCCATGACTGGCAGAACGATCCACGTGTTGCGGCTGGTTGGAACGAAACCGGCGACCTGGAGCACCATCAGGAATACTTGAAGAAGCTACATGAAGACCCACACGTGCTTACCATGTTTGCGGCTTTCAATGATCATCTTTTTGCTTATTTTGAGGTTTACTGGGCTCTAGTACGTTAAAATCCTTCTAACATCCCTTCCATGTGTATACGTTTGGGTTCTATTTCTATTTCTAACACCCTCTCAGGAAGATCACATGGGCGCGCACTACCTCGCCTCCTCCTATGACCGGGGTCGACACTCCTTAGTAGGCGACATCCGGTTCCGAGGCCCGTACCGGGTCTCTGCGTGGTGGTCTAGTCTCATGCATTATATGTTCCTTGACGAGCCTCGCACGATGAATATTGTTGGCGAGCCGAGCGCTACGAGTAGCACTGTTCTCGCTTATGACTTCGCACACGGTTTTCATGTCGAGAAGTTGATTGACTTGCCTCATAAGAGGAGTGCACTTATGATGGTTAGTAGGGAGAAGTTCTTTATGTTGAGTCCCTTGGTGTGGGATGGGGAAAAGGTTGTCAGGCCGAGTTTGGATGCGCTGGCGAAGCTGTGAGTTAATATACTCTTGCATCCAGCGCTCATTTGGAAATGACTCTGCGTTGAGTGATAGTGTTATTATCGGAGTTAAAATGAGGTGAATTGAGCTCTCTGTGTATCAGAGAAGGTTGGGCTAGAGGACACCTATATATAGCTAGTACAACGGCACGTGATATAGTAATGCACGTGATATAACCGTAACAGTTATATTGTATATTGTAGCCTTTTTCTATATGCCTTGACACCAACTTCTAGCACCTAACATCATAAGCAAATGAATGCTTCCCCTCCACCCTCGAGCTTCAAGGCCTCAGACAAGCCTACCATTTCAATAACCCGTTTCGACACTGCATCAATACCACAGCAGCCGGAGTCACCGAAACCCCCTCATACTCCACTTGCACACATCATACCGTGCCCCTGTCACGAGTCAACCACCCCCGTGCTTTCAGATGCAGGGAGCGGATCTGATAACCTTATTCAGGCCCCACGCCAGTGTTGCCCGTATGTCTTGGCCAGTGAAAATTTTATCAGATGAATCTGCATGCCGAATTTTGTAATGTCACAAATTGCGGTTCTGAAACCAGTGGAGACTTCGGGCGCAAAAGCGAGGCGCTTGCGAGAGATCCATCGGATTAGATCAAATTAAGATCAAATTACTTTATTGCTGGGCTGTATTCTGGCGCACTTTGGAGCCTTAGAACGCGTCCAGAGATGTGCGAGCTTTGGACTTTTGGTTACGTACTAATTACTATGAGGTTTAGCAAGCGGGCAAGCTCTCCAATTATGTCCAATTGGACCCACTTAGCCCGAGCGCACAGACGTAAATCTGATTAGATCCTTGATAATTTCCATCTGATAAAATTTTCACGCGCTAGCAGCTCGTGTCAATCCATGCTTGCCGATATCGCTAAATGCACGCTCACGCTCACATCTTATCAGATTGATCTTGACATGCGGACTACCACGGACTGCAGGGAAGATGTTAGCCGGCAGGAGCAGCAGCGAGATGATCATTTGACCATGATGTCAATATGCGCTGTTCTGATTTAGTCGAAATTCCGTGTGTACTGTACGTAAATGTACCACACTTCAACTGTTACCAAACTGACGCCTACTAAGATGGGATGTCACTCTTAGATCCGAGGCATCAGCGAGCAAGCGATAAGTTCTCAATGGCAAAGTGACTCTCGGGTTGCATGGCATTTTGGACCTCTCTTTGTTCCTCATTTACTCCCTTTTCTATTTTTTTTCTTTTTGCATTGTTCCACTACCTTGCAGAGTACTTTATCTCCATGATATCAAGACGAGATGAGATTATTGCATCACTTCAAAACTTTTAGAAAGAGTTGGTATTAGAATTGGGACTGAATTGGGCTTACGAATGCATGATCAATCTCTGATCAGCCTCAAGATGGCCACCTTTACAACACCCTCAATCTCATACAACTCAACCCTCCAACGCCTCAACCAAACAATCCTCCAAATAGATCCATATATCCTCCCTCCCTACCCAAATCTCTCTCTGGTATCCGGGCCACTAGATCCGCCTCTCCTCACAATTACTTTGTCAAAATTGCTTGCACAGCAAGCATCTCTGTACGGTGATAACGAATGCCTCGTCATCCCGTGGACAGACGCAAGATGGGGATATCAGCGTTTGTGGGAGGAGTCAAATAAAATAGCACGAGGGTTTTTGAAGTATGGAGTGCGACCGAAAGACAGAGTGGGAATAATGGCGGGCAACTGCGAGAAATATGTTGCCGTATTCTTTGCGTGTGCGAGGGTGGGCGCTGTGTGTGTGACGTTGAATAATACATATACGAAAGTGGAGGTGGAGAATGCGTTGAGACATACGAGTGAGCGATTATTTCCTTCTCTTGGTACGCTACACTTTGAAGAATATGGGAATGAATTTTGGGTTGGTAATTAGGAAGCGGAAATTGGGAAATAAGAGACAATATACCCTGCTGACTTTACATCAACAGAATGCCGGTTTCTCTTCACTACACCTACAATCGGGCACTTCGATAACACACCTCTACTAGCCCACCTCCAAAATTCAAGTGCCACTTTCATGCTTCCAGATCTGAAAACCGTGTGTCTACTCCGCGGCGACGTACCCGGCTTCATAACATACGATTCCTTTATGAACGAGGCCCATTCCATCCCAGACCACATATTGTCTATCTTCGATGGCATCATAAGCCCATTCGACGTAGCGAATCTGCAGTTCACTAGTGGGAGTACGGGAAATCCGAAAGCAGCTATGCTTACCCATCAGTGAGTACTCTCAGTCACACTTTGTTATGAGAGATATGGTAGCACTATTTGTATACTAACGTGCCCTTCCAGCAATTTGATTAACAACTCCTCATTCATCGGAGACCGTATGCTCCTCACACCCGCTGACACCCTCTGCTGTCCACCCCCTCTCTTTCACTGTTTCGGCTTAACTCTTGGCCTCCTCGCAACTCTCACTCATGGCGGCAGAATTGTCTACCCGGCTGAATCCTTTGACCCAGTAGCCACCATGCGCGCCATATCTGACGAAAATTGTACAGCCCTGCACGGTGTGCCTGCGATGATGGAAAGGATTCTAGGCGTCCCAAGACCAGAAGGATGGGCTAGTAACTTGAGGACGGGGATCGTCGCTGGCTCGCCGGTACCAAGATGGCTTATGGAGCGCATGGTCAATGAGCTGGGAATAACGGATTTTACGTCGAGCTATGGTTTGACGGAAGCGAGTCCGACGGTGTTCAATGCACATACTACTGACTCTCTGCACGTGCGTCTAACGACTGTGGGCACAGTGCTGCCGCACGCGAGAGTCAAGATCGTAGATCATGAAGACCGCGTTGTGCCGATTGGCGTGAAAGGGGAGCTCTGTGTGGCGGGGTATCAAGTTTGTAGAGGTTACTGGGAGAATCCAGAGAAGACGAATGAGGTCCTGGTGAAGGATGAGAGTGGGGAGGTGTGGCTACATACCGGCGACGAGGCAGTGTTTGATGTTGATGGGTATTGTACGATTACGGGGCGTTTTAAGGATATTATTATCAGGGGTACGTTCTGCATCTACTAACTGCCAGCCTTGATGGGGATGGTTGCTAACGCTTGATTTTGTAGGAGGCGAGAACATCTACCCCCTCGAAATCGAAGAGCGCCTCATTGCCCACCCTTCCATATCCCGCGCCATCGTTGTTGGTGTGTCACATCAGCGATATGTAGAAGTACCAGCCGCATTCCTGCTTCTTGAACCCGAGATGCCGAAACCGGGGCTCGAGGAAGTGAAGAGATGGGTAAGGAAAGTGCTGGGCCGACATAAAGCGCCTACGCATATTTTCTGGCTTGGACAGGATTGTTCATACGATGTGCCGTTGACAGGGAGTGGGAAGATCAAGAAGTTTGTGTTAAGGGAGGTGGCAGAGGGATTGTTGGCGCGAAGCGGGAAGAAGATGGATATGAATTACCACAAGAACAACACTGAGTAGATTATTTATAATAGATACGGAATTATTTTTAAGCACCCAACCACTTCATCGCCGCCTCTTCAACGCGCAAAGCATTTAAGGTATAGCGATCTCTTCCCTTATCCAATGCTGTAAATAATGAAAAACGTCCCCGGCATTACATAGCTAATCCCCACTCTAGTTGATTCTCACCGTGACTGCTCGACAGTAGCCACACCCAAATCCATCCCATATCACCATATTTGTCCCCCAGTGGAGTGCGTTCGTGATCCAGGTATTCCAAACTTTTACTATCAACCATATGCAGCCATGCGCACGTGAACTATCGACGTGAGGATCCAACTCAAGCCATTTGCGAAAACCTCTGTTTCACAAAGCGTAAGGAAGAGAATGGTCGTAGATGGTATGCGCAAGGTAAAATAGTGGAAGAAGGGAAAGACAGAACGCGACAACTCCTTACTATGCTGCCCGTCGGCCACCGCGTTCAGCTACGCAAAATAGAATAATTCAGTATCGTGGGCCCAGCATTGACTCTTTTGACGAGGGATTGTTCTCTCTATCCATTTGGTTAACCGACTTTCGTTGCGGAATTTATAACAGCATTAGTCGGTGGCTAGGCAATGGTTGATTAACTGGATGATATCTGAAACTTGCTGGCAGTTGCCCAATTAGCACTCCTTTACGCAGCTTTGCCATCATCTCTCGGCATCGATCCACCGCCCCTAAAAGAGTGTCTTCACTTGAAGTAGCTACGCCACCCAACTTTTTGTTCTATGGAGGAATCGACTAGCAAACTCCCTAGGGTTCTCGGCGCTAATTAGAGTTCAAAATATTATGCATAAGCTGAAGGTCAAATTCCTTCCATGAAGACCAGTAAGAGCATGACAAAAAGCCAAGCGGGAGTATTGTCCATCTCAGGGCAACTCATTTCTTAAAGACTCACGTGTGCGCTATCATATTGCGGGCTAGTGCCGTTACCCCTCCGCTATACATCAAATTCGAACCTGCTTCGATCGCCAAGTCGTTGACACACATTTTGTTGGGCGGTGTTCCGTGAAACTATGCAAAGTCCGACAACCTGGAACCCTAGAAACACATTCTTTAGCATACGAGCGTTCTTGTTGCCTAGATTCAGGCTCGAGAACGTTATGTCGGTATGTCTGCATCCCGAGTTATGAGGCCTGCGACGTTTTCCCCTATCGGTACTCTGAAACGCGGCCCAGAGGGTTTCGGCCTGGTCGTGAGATACGAGCAGGTTAGCGAATTTCTGGAAAAGGACGCGCACGGACACGTTCCAGTACCTGTAATCTCGTAATTGGTTACTGGGCCAGTCTGGAATTGCCCCTGTGGTTAGCTTTGCTACATGATCTCTAACGAACAACGTTAGGCCAAGGCCGATCCCGCTGAACTCATCTTCGATCATTTCTTCGCTTTCAAAAGTTACTCGCATCTGATTCGTCCATTCATTCAAGTTTCTGCAAACACCGCGAATGCATATGATGCCATTCGGCACTGCCTGACAGCTGTTGGTGTTTGAAGTTGCGGGATGCAATCTTGTCATTTCTATCTCCAAGGCTTGGCCTTCACAAACGTGCCCCCCTAACCACGCCTCTCAAGCCTTGGGCAAACATTAATGGTCATAGCAAGAGGGAAATGTATATATGCCCCAGGCTCGTCAGGCCCTTTCGTTTCTAGCTTCTTTTTATATCACAGCTTTTTTTCTAATTTCTAACCTTTTGTGTGCCGTGCACGTTTAATTCCTTGTGAGCTGAGCTCCTGTTACTTTCACTAAGACCGACATTCTTCCTTTCGCTTCGATTTAGAAAACCTTCGCTTCAGACTTTCGACTTAGAAAACCTTCGCTTCAGACTTTCGACGAGAAATACCAACGCACAATATTTATAATGAAGACCGTATATCCACTCATTGCACTTTTTTCCGCGGCTCTTGTAGCTGGTAGCCCTGTACCCGCCGATGGCGGTGATATTCGTAATGCGAGATTGGTGGTGCGGACTGAGCATGTGATGGAACCGGCGCCTGTAGTTGCTCCGGATGCAGCTGCTGAACAGAAGAAGGCCGAGGAGGAAAAGGCTGCCGCAGACAAGGCTGGTGAGTCCATCTTATTGATTCATAGATCTAACTGTTCACTGATAAACAATTCAGCCGCCGAACACAAAGCCGCTGCCGATGCTATGGAAGCTGAACATGTGAAGAAAGCGCAAGAAGAGGACTTGAAGAAGCAAGAGGGTAAGCCAGAGTTCCGTAGTATTTGGTGCAATTCTCTTTCGGTTAATACTGACAATTGTACAGAGGCCAAGAAGATGGAAGCAGAACACCAAGCGAAGGCTCAGGCAGAAGATCTCGCCAAGCAAGAAGCAGCGAAAAAGATGGAAGCAGAACACCAAGCGAAGGCTCAAGCAGAAGATCTCGCCAAGCAAGAAGCAGCGAAAAAGATGGAAGCAGAACACCAAGCGAAGGCTCAAGCAGAAGATCTCGCCAAGCAAGAGGCAGCAAAAAAGATGGAGGCCGAGCATGTGGCGGCTGCTCAGGCAAAGGAACTCGCGCATCAGGAAGGTATGATACTGAATCTCACAATTTAATATAAATCCATTAACTGACAATCCTGTAGCCGCTAAAAAAATGGAAGCCGAACACGTCGCCAAACTCCAAGCCGAAGACGCTGCGAAGAAGGCAGAGGCAGACAAGAAAGAACTTGAGCACCAGCAAGCCGCAAAGCAAGCCGAGGCCGAGCACATTGCCAAACTGGAGGAAGAAAACAAAAATGCGACAGAACAGGCGACTTCTTCGGCAGCTGCTATGTACCAGCCTGGAGCCACGGTAACTGCGGTCTATCAGGGATCTACCGTGGTTGTAGTCGCGAGTGAAGCTACACAAAAGCCTGAGGCTGCGCCAGCCGTCACGGTGGTCGCTGAAGGAGTTTCCACGGCCGTCGTCCCCGAAACTCCCTCGTCAACTGCGGCCCATGAGACAGCCCCCACCTCAACCAGCGTCCAAGAATTTCTCACCAGCTCCACTACCGTACACGAATCTGCACCTACCTCCGCTGCCGCCCAAGAAGCTCTCACTAGCTCCACTGCTGTCCACGAATCCGCACCTACCTCCACTGCCGTCCAAGAAGCTCTCACCAGCTCCAATAATGTCTACGAATCCGCACCTACCTCCACTGCCGTCCAAGAAGCTCTCAACAGCTCCACTGCTGTCCACGAATCCTTACCCACCCCCACGCTCGCGCCTGAACTCCCCGTGCCGGAACAACAGGATCCCCCTTCTTCTGCGGCTGCTTCCGAACCAGCACCCACTTCTGCCCCCGATTCTCAAGCAGCAACTACACCAGCTCCTCTACCCGATGGTTATGCACCGCTGATCGAGCATCCTGAGATCCCGCCGTCCAATCTAATCACCGTCAAGTTGATTCCCAGGCATTTCTAGGTGGTAGATGGAACGAGATGTTCTCGGCTACTGGTGCAGTCCGTCGTTGTGGATAAGAGTTTTTTCATATCTTTCAATTTTTTGGTCAGTCGTTGAATCTTAGTGTTTACATGTTGTGGAAGTGTGATTGCTTACACAGGTACGAAACAGCAGAAACTTTTCATGTATACTACAAGTTAAAATTTCCTCAATAAATGGCCTTGGATCTAGAAATACGAGAAATTTGGTTGTGTATATTTATTAGACTTTTAGATGATTCTATTCACCCAATCTTTTGTGGATTCCCGAACTGGTTTCAGTAAGTTGAACCTCGTGGAAGACCTAGAGCACGGGATAGAATATTTTAGCGTTGACTTACCGGATTTACTGCACTACTAAGGAAAAACCATGTTATAGTTGCTTTGCTTGCAGTTTAATGTGCAAGTGCGTTAGATTCTATAACTAATTGAAGTAGTTATATCTCACATACTTTCTCAACGGCTCCAACGCTTCCCCGTCCTCTGCCTCACAACTCAACGCCCCACTCAACCGCGGCTCAAAATAAACCAAGGCAAGCCACTGCTCAAACCCTAATCCCTCAAAACTCACCTCGTCCACATACATCCTCGCCATCATCTCCCATCCTTGTTCGCTCGTTTCCGCTCCTCCTCTGTCGCAGCGCATTCCTCCCAACCCGCATCTTCATCGTCATCGTCATATGGGAAACTATCACGATCCGGATCCGGATTCGTCCCCAGAACGCAATGTCTCCCTTCCTCCCCCGGTTCGATGTACAAGCTCCAGTACCCGCAGCCCTGCTGGTCACAATACATCCGAACTATATACCCACCTGCGCCTTTGTCAATAGCTGCAGGAACTCTGCAAAGACCTCCAATGCAGAAAACTGAGCCTCCGCCGGGAACCCTGTTCATCAATTCCAGACTCGTAGCAAGCTTGATAAAACTGAGAGGTAGCTTCACGTCTGCCTTCTTCGCATCTTTCTGCAATTTTTCCAACTCTTCAACAGTCATAGCGGAGGAATGTTTGTGCCCGTCCTGGTGCTTTTCCGTTTCTTTATCCACTGGTACTAACCAGTGCAGATCCTCCTTCAACTCCAGATAATCCAACGCGAACATCGCATTGAAGCTTCCTCTTCGCAACAATTCTGCCTCTTTACCTATGCGAAAGAGGTCTCGCCGCTTGTCCAACACATCTCGTGATGTGTATTTGTTTTCGTCGAGTAGCAAGGCACCGTAATACAGAGGTTTGGCGCGGAAGGCATCGAAACGTGATTCCATCAAGGCTTTGTGACAGCGGCGGGCAAAAAGTGGTTTCAGTAGAGAGAGGCAGATGAGTGTGATGTTTTGGTTGAATGTGAGGGCGAGGGACTCGATGGAGAGGAGGGGAAGATATTTCGTTGTCATGAGGATGAGCTCTTTTGGGAGTGCAGATAGAGACATTGTGTCAAGGAGCGGGAGAGCGGTAAGAGAAGCAAGAACATGGAATACGGAATTGAGAGTGGCGGAAGATATTGGAACGTATTTGAGGGCAAGCTCACTTTCTCTAATCCCGACTCTTGGAGGAGATGAGGGAGTTAGCGTGGGGGCCACTTCGAGTGTTGCCTGAAACTGTCACGTGTCGCACGTGTTCTACCATATGTCCTATTATAGCTAGCTCCCTTTATGGGTATATATAGTTGTCGTGCGAGCAGTGAGCTCTTCGCCGCTTTCACACTCCTTGTATACACATTTACCCTTCGGGCGATTGACTGCCTCTTCTCATCATGACAAAAACTAGCAGCGGACCATTCCCAAAATTAGACTGGTCGTAGGCTGACATCGACAACACCCTTTGGCAGTCACTTTATAGAATGCTCCATTAAGCCCAGATGTACTTTCGGGTCCGCATTCGACAATTTGAAGACGATCGGATAGAATGCATCATCGCCCGATTCATCGTCACAAGTTAAAATCTGGAGAATAACGTTCGATTTCACTGTAGACTCTTTGATACGAATACAGAAGTCTGCTCGCTGCTATCACAAACCCTCTTTACACATATCCAAGAGTACGACGACGACATCATGAAAGTCCAATGGCCGGCTTAGTATGGAAGATAGGAGCTTGGGATAGGCTGCGCCCTGTTTGGTTAATCTTCTAGCCTTGCCTACAGATCCTACAAACGAACCATGGCAGCACGGATCCCTCGACGAGTTATAACAGCACGGATCCCACGAATGAACTATAGCAACGCGTATAAGCCTAAACCACAGTACATCTACTTGCCTCCAATCTTCTTCCCTATTGTCGTGATGTGACGGCACTGCTCGTCAGCTCGACCACACGTTACATGAGCACGAGTCAAAGGTAGAAGTAGCGCACATTTAGCTCAAACACTATCACATTGGCGTAAAGTGTATTAGCCGCACCATGGCCTGATCTTTAGATATGCTCTATCAGCTCGCGCCTATAATGCTGCTCCCAATAATTTCCAGTCTAAATCCCTCTTTTCTCACACTATACCCAGCTGTGGCTTTTCAACATCGTCTAATGAATTCAGCTTCACCTCCTTTTCTTGATAGACGAAATTACTAGGAGCGAATCTGTAACGGGGTCTTCGCTAGGCCGGCCGGGCGCTCGGGTAGACCAGTTCCTATTAAGCGAGTTACGCACTACATTGAATGCTGTTATAGTTTTCAATGTCTGATATTTTGATAGCGTGGTGGAACGGTCTAGTGCGCCGTTACAGAATCATTGTCTCAAATCTAGATGCATGAAGGATTTATCCAATACCGCTAACCCGGCAACTGCAACGTATAACAAAATGATAGTCAGCCACTATATGATTTTCGATCAGGTCAGGTCAGTTCAGTTCAATCAATATTGAAGCCAGGCTAAGGCACTGTTCAGTAGCCCAGGGCCGGGAGGATCTTGGCAAGATTTCCTGGCCCAGTGGATTTCTGGAGTTAAAAATGGGGAGCTGTTCAGTGGAACTAACAGGGGAACAGGTTTCCACTAGAGCTACTGAGCTTGGCTGCATAAAATAACTCTCATTGCCTATTTAGGTAGGGATTTGCATATCCCAGTGTCACTAGCCAACTAAGGGTGTTAACAAGTTTTCCCTAGTATTGCTACCAGGGCTGCCAACCGTACGTACTACGCTACGGCTCGCCCTTTTTGTGCCTGCTACTTCTCAGATTGTTGGTACGTTTGTACGTAAAGGGTGAATTGAGAGCCAAGTACGTAGCGTAAAAGTAACGTTTGAAATTGCTGCTACGTTTGTACGTTTCGCCTTAAAGTGAGAAGTTACGTGGGCGTAGTGGCTGTTATGTGAGCTGCTAGAGTAGTTAACTTGCTCTAGATTACTCCCCTGCTTAGTTAGTTCTTTCCTTTGCTGCAGCTATGCTTAGGATTAATAATAGCGTTGCAAAACAAGTTTTCTTGTGAGAGGAGTAATTGCTAGTTGTTAAACTTGTCTGCCTTGTTGTGAGCTTTAGATTAAGGATTGTTGTGACAGCGTAAGATAAGATAGGCAGGTTAATAACAATCTAAAGCAACGTTAGATTGTTTATTGTAGAGAGGCAGTTCAATTACCGCGGAGCTAGTTTTCACGCAATATTAGCTTGTTGTCGCACCGCGCTAGCGTTAAGGCGCAAGCTAGACGCCTATTACTAAGCCTTGCCAAATTGAGAACCTGCTTAATGGGAGATGTAGGGCGTTAATAAGGCCGCGGATGATGCCTAAGAAGATTAAACAAATTGCTGCATCACAATAATACGCAGGTATGAGAGGTAGATGCCTAAAGCCACTGATGATCCCCCTATTGCATGAGTCATAGAAGATTTGTAGCTGCAACAAAACACAACTTTAGCAACAAAAAGCTTTATGCCAACAGGTAAACAACCTCCTCCAATGGGCACGAAACCCGCCGCCAAAGTTATTAATGTATAGGCGTAGTAAGTACAGGATTTATGCTAAACGAAACGAAAACTACGACTCACAAATTGATTACGTTTGTACATATCACGTGACCGTATAATTCACGTACTATGGGTACGTACTTCGTCCGGTTGGCAGCCCTGATTGCTACGTGAAGTAGTAATCAGATTTCGTGTATTAAATTAATCTTAGCGCTTAGCTACTGCACTTGCCTGTTATTAGCTTCTGGAATCCTATAATTGTAATAAACTATAACTAACGTTAATCCTCATTGTGCAGCAATTACTATTGTTGTGTCAGTCCTTAGCGCCTTTGCTGTACTTCTACAGCATTATTTTAATACCTATTATAAACCTAAAGGCGTAAGCAAGCACACCAAAGATAGTTAGAATAGTGCTAAATAGTTATCTAGTTGTATAAGAAACAACATCTAATTGTTTAAGAAAACGCGCCTTAAGCGCAAGGTTTGGGATGCCCTACTAGAGAGACTTCTCAGACACCAGGATGTAACAAAAACAACAACCCCGCGGCTAACAAAGATATAATTCCTTCTTGCCACCAAAATTACTATAGTTGGACTAAACAGCCCTCTATTTTCAAGCTAGATTATTACCACACCTAGCGCTTATAATTTAACTTTCCTGGACCAGTCCTCTGAGCACATACCACCTCCAGAAATCTACTTTTCCCTGGCCCTGGCCCTGGGCTGAACAGTGCCTAAGTTGACTATAAAGAGAGGAGTATAATCAGTATCGTCTTGTTATAACGAAAAGACAGTCAGTTCAAGTTCCAAAGATACAAAACACCACCTTATACCTGTCATAATGTCCATCAAGCAAGCAGCATGGATTCATGGCGCCAACGTCGCCCTCGAATCTTCCTCATGGCAAGCCTTCCGTCAAGGACCATGGGCTACCGTCACCCCGTACAACGAGTCCACCCAAGGATGGTGCCATTTCGCCATTCCAACGCCTGTTATCGTGGATGGGGACCGCCTTCGCGCCTTCTCGGCAATGATACGCCTTCAGACGGGCCCAGGCGCCAAAATCATTAGCTTCCATGTCTGGGATGGCGAGAAGAGGCTTGCAAATTATGACAACCTAAACGTAACGGCTTCCTCCCCAAATATGTTCCGATACGATGTTCCGAGTCACCCGGAGGTGCTCTGGGGGACGATTGTTTGTGTACAAGTTCAGTTCCTGTCTGGGAATGTGGCTGACAATTGGGTGAGGATGATTAGTGCTGGGATTGATTTCTATCGTTGAAAGTTTCACGTTGTTAGACAAATGCTAAGTTACATGTACTTGGCATTAGGAGAGAAGTTAATTCCTTAATATCTATACTCGTCCAATCCATAGAGATACGAGGGACTAAACATACAATGAATGCATCGAAAATATCATGTCTCTTAAGAGTTAGAGCTGAATTAATTTCTGTAAAGGGGTAAGATTATGCATTGTGTATGTATGCAGTGTATCATTTATGTAATTTACTGCTAATATATATGTTGCAGCAGACTGATATCCATATCAATAGCATTGTTCTGGGCTTACGATCACCTTGGTATCTTAGTGTCGGTAACCCCGAGGTTATTCACGGTCACAGTAAGAGGTAATCGACTGGTTGAATGTATTACCACGTAGCAGTGGGCTCCAATACCGTAGTATTAGTGTCCTGCTTGTGTGGTGATGATATTCTTAAGGTTCTAAGATACAAGGATCCTTGAGGATCCTTGACTCAGAAAGCTGATCATGTGACTGCCGCCAGAGCGGGGAAATCACGTGATATCAACGCTGAGAAATCATGTGATACCAACACTGGCAACTCTCTAGGTCGCCAGATTAACTAAAACAATTATCCAGAAACTGATACTTAGAACCTTTGTAAACAATCCCCAATACGTTTCCCCTATCTGTAACCCCTACTTATTCTGTAACTCCTGCTCCGCGTTCCACCTATCCTATAGTCTTGACTTCCACGTGATTTGTATTGATTAGTTGACCCAGCGCGGATAATGCCTTGCTCTTTGTCATAGAATTAGCAGGGTTGCTGTCTCCATCCACCCATTTGACCTCTGCGATTTCCCTACGCTTATATAATTGCCGCAAGCACATAACGTTAATTATAAGGCGCTTCTTAGTAGTAGTGCCTAACTTAACTAAGCAGTTGTAGAGTGATCTGGAATTAGTACACAGAACAAGGGGTAGCTAAATCTGCAAGATACAGTCTGCCGTGGATTTAAGTACTGCTGCAACATTAAAGCTGTGGCCTATGGCGTAGAGCTCCAAAGCTAGGACGCTCCTAGTAACCCTCTTGCACTTGGTAGAGGACTAGTAGATAATATTGGCCCTGCCTGTAGCGTCTGCGAGCGTGATAACATAGCCAATCTGTAAGGAGAGGTCCTTGTTATTTGCAAAGGAGGCGTCTGTAAAGGCAACTAGGCGTAGAGTATTAACGTCTAACTTAAGATACTTAAGACCTCTGTGCAGGTTGTCAACTTGCTATTAGATGCACTTATTTAAAGCTATAATATTACTCTTCTTAGGACTAGTTACCTAGGCAGCAAAGGATAGATCAAAAGAAGCTTTAGGTTGGCAAGTAGAAGTGATGTAGGCTCCTCTAGCTTGTTGTGCAGCGTACTGTTCCTTAGTTGTCAAAGTAGTGTGTACTTGGCCTCTAGAGCTAGTTAGGCTGGCGAATGGGTAGGGGTTGGGTTAGCTTGGGTTAGCTTATGTAATAAACCCAACCCAACCCCACTCCTACCCAGACTAATATGCTAAGGCTTGGGTTGGGTTGGGTTTATATAATACTAAGATGGAGTTGGGTTGGGTCTATTGGCTTGGGTTGCCTTAGGTCTGAGTAATTGTATTTTATTGTTTTAGATATTAAAAATATCTTTTAATTAATAAGAATTAAGTCCCACTCTTACATAACAGTTATAATCTCACGTGTTATTGTATTAAGCATTTATTGCAGTTAATTGTTATAGTGTATTATCTATTGCATTCATTATAGATACTTGTAATTGCTTCAACTGTAAAAGGATAGAAGAGGCTTAAATAATAAGCATTGTATTCCTATCTAGTAACAGAAGGAAGCATAAAGAAGAACAAAGGGGGCAGAGGCTAGCAGAGTTTATAAGGTCCTGCCAAGGCTTTGTACGAAGGATCTGAGGCGAGCTAAAGGATCCACATAACTAGAGCCTAACCCTTAACATAAACCACCTATCTTAGCCATGTATGCATAAACTCCTACTGTCTACATGAGCAGACCAAGCTTGTTGTAGTAGCGTTTAGCTAGTTTTGAGTCTTTTTCCTAAATAGTAACCCTCTTCGCGTGAATAGCATTTATATTGCAATCTATATGTATTAGCGCATTCTATATAGTATTATCACAGTTAATAATAACATACCCTCCAGAAATCCAATTATAAATGCCTCAGCAGCCTCTTAGATTGCCTCAATAGCCTCAGCTTAAAAGCGCATGCCAGGCTTGTTGCACTAATCCTAGCAGATCTTACAAACAAGGCGCTGGAACAGCAGTTTGCAAATAAGCAGGTTAAAAGTCTTCTAAATCTTCCTAATCTCTTAGAGCGCGACAGCTGCATATTTTTAGTTTATAGCTGTGATTAATAGCTGTGATAACATACTGCCTAGCTTGAAGTAACATTTCCTTAGAGGGGGTAGCACAGTCTTGCCACTAGTTTAAGGGTGGCTAACTAGTGTCTTTCTAGGCGCTTTGCTGCCACGTCCTGGGTAAGGTATAGTCTTAGTTCTAGCCATTGTAGTGTGTTTGGTGAGGTTGAAGTTAAGGGTAGAGTAGTTGTTTGTGTAAGAAAGCGTAGAAAGTAGAAAGTTAATAATAGAAGCTGCTTAAAACTGTGGTGAAAGTAAAGGGTTCACTAGTGCAGCTAGGACTATACAAGCTTGCAGCACCACAGTCTTGTAATAAAAAACTGTAACAACCCACAAGCTAATAGAACTTAACGTGTGCTTTTAATTAGTACTAATTTTGTATTTGTGTAAGTTTTTTTTGTGAAGTTATGAGCTTGTACAGTAGCTAGTTGGGTTATTGATAAGACTAGCGCCGCGCACGTGCGCTCACTGTTTACTTTCACCTTTACCTTTATGTTATACGAGGTGAACACTTACTGGGTCCGGTCCGTACTAAGGCGGTGCGTAAGCGTAGGTGTCGTAGGATTATTCTGTGAGGTTCGAAGACAATGATATAAGACAACAGGGTGGTAAATCCAATCAATAAATTGACTAACTAACTTGCTGTATCAATCTGGGTAAGAGACGAGTGAAGTTATTTGAGTTGACTACAAAGAGCAAACATAACATAGGAAACTGTCCTCCTTATATATTTCCTCTTTTGAACATAGAATCCCGAGTCTCCCATCTTGGCGGGGGACCTGGGAGATTCCTATTCTCCCTATTCTCCCATCTTGGCGGGATCTCTGGGATCCTTTGATTCTCCCAAGTTTCC
>BCHH01000016.1:10890-38071 GCA_001599595.1 Beverwykella pulmonaria | reverse complement strand
TTCTGTCACGTGCCTCGCTTACCTGCGCGAATCCTCGCTGTTCCTTTGCGCCCGCCTGCGCGCCGTGCTGCGCCTGTTGACGGGGTTGGTTCCTCATCTGCAGCCCGCATCTGTGCTACTTCTTCGAACCGTAACACAAACGCCCTAGTAACATTCCAATCCTACATCTATAGAGCCTTGGGCAGCCTAGTAGATTACACCTGCGTGGTGTATCTAGATAATATCTTAATTTACTCTAAGAAGGAGGAAGATCACCTTAGGCATGTTGAAGAGGTCCTTGACTATCTCCTTAAATAGGGGCTGTATTGCAAGGCTAGCAAGTGCACGTTCTTAACTAAGTTAGTTAAGTACTTGGGGTTTATTGTTACACTAGGCAGTGTGGTAATAGACTGTCACGAGAGGCTATCGGTAGCAGAGGATAAAGGTTCAATTAAATATCGGATACTACGGATACAATCTCAGGTGCGATAAATTATCATACAAGACGTTGCGTAAGGAGCTCGACCAGAGGTCCTTCAAGGTTCAATAAATACTCAGTCTAGTTCGTGCGTCAGGGGTCTGGTTCGTGCGCGGGCCGAGCCTGGTTGGGACTCGGTTCAGTATTTTAGGTTAGATCAGGTCGGCTAGTTGCTGACCTTGTTGAACTGTGAGTCGCAGTACAGTGCCGACGGTCGTCACCGTCAGTGTACTGTGAGTCAGAATGGGATGATGTGCGCAACAGGTATTAGTTGGTATTGTGCGCGAGTTTGGGTGTGTGAAGTACTGTGCTGTGGAGTACAGTACTTGTCAGGACTGTCGTTCAGGACCGTTGTTTAGGACCGTCATTCAGTATTGTTTGGGACTGTTGTTCAGAATTGGTGTCGCGGTAGTTACTGTGACAGTACCCCCCTCTTAGATTTGAGCGAATTGCGAGGGTGGTTTAGGGCAGGTTTAAGGCAGGTTTGGGTATGCTTAGGTATTTCTTGTAGAACAGTGAGACAGCCTTAGTGTCTTTTATCTCTGTTGCAGGTTCCTAGCTTAGTTTATTATATCTAGTCTATTGGACCAGGTATTTATAGTATTAGCGTTGACAGTTGTAGTGGAGTTCCTTGACGCTGTTGACAGTCTATTTAGTTTCACCTTTAACCTCTATAGGTTTAGGTGGCGGGTTTTGTTGGCTAGGCAGGTAATTAGATTTAGGTGCTGTGGGTCAGAGTAATAACACATGAAAGACGGGGTGTATTTTTATAGTTTTGGGTAGTTTGAGGCGGTAGGCGTGCGAGCTAACTAGCCTCAAGATTAGGTATAGGCTAAGGTTCTTCCAGTCTAATTTCTTTGACTTGCGCTTAGTTTAGATGTTTTAGGCGTTTAGCTAGACTTTATTACCTACCTTATAGTTAGGTGCAGGTGATTAGTTTTAGTTTGCATACTCTTGTTGATATGCTTGTGCCTACAGGAGTTCCTCTCGCACAAATTCCTAGAGCTCCTTTATATTGTCAACAAAGTGGTTCGCGGCTTCTACTTAGGTAGCTTAGAAGCAATGCTTATTAATCTTAGAGGAAGGCTCAAATCCTATTTGTGGGTGCTGTCTGTATGTAGCTAGGAACAGTGATACTTGTGTTAATTTAGAAGTTGTGTTGTTAGCTTTAAATTCTGCGGCAGGTAGCCATCTTACCTAGTTGTCTTGTCTGTAGTTTGTAAACGCACGTAGGACTTGTTCTATTACTGCGTTAGCGTTCTTAGTCTGTCTATTAGTCTTAGGATAGAAAGCAGATGACAATAGGGGATTAATTTAGAGTAGCTAACAGAGTTTGGTCTAGAATGCAGAGACAAACTGCGTCCCTCTGTCTAAGATAATTGTGTTAGGAAGGCCATGTAGTTTCTACACGTGTTAGTAGAATAGGTTGGCTACGTTAGGAGCTTAGATACTAGCACACAGAATTAGGTGTTGATACTTAGTTAAGTGATTAACTACTACTATAATGTTTGTGCAGCCTTTAGATTTAGGTAGTTTAGTAACAAAGTTAACAGAGATGTGTCGCCATCTTAGTTTAGGCACTAGTAGTAGTTTTAGCAGGCCATGTTGTTTCTCACAGGAGGCTTTCAACTGTTAGTATGTGTGGCAACACAATACGTATTGTCTAATTGTCTTAAACATGCTGTGCTAGTAGTATTCTCTTTGCAGGATATCTAGGGTCTTGCTGTGACCTAAGTAGCCCCCTGCAGGTGAGTTGTAGGCTAGTTGCAACAGCTTTAGCTTTAGTTTGTTGTGGTTAGGTATTACAAGTTAGTTCTAGAAATACAACTGTCCTTAATAGTCCTTGCACTCACTAAGGGAGATCTTCTTTAACTGTTGTGTGCTAGAGCGCAGGAGACCTAAAATCTCTGAGATAAACTTGTTGTTCACATATTTGTTAGTAATAATTTGTTAGATAGATTAGTTGGTCTCTACTAGGTTTAGTTTAGTGTATGGGGGTACTAAGGAAGCCTTCTTGTCAACCCCTATAGGGTTATTAAACAAGTTAGGGCAGAGCAGTGTTTGCTTGTGGGCTTCTTAGGCTTAATCCTTGCCTAGTTTGTCCTAGGATTGTTGTGTCAGTGCATTAGGCTTCTCACTGTACTTGCTAGGCTAGTAGGTAATTGTAAAATTAAATTGGGACAGGTATTTAGACCACTGCGCTTGCCAGTGGCTTAGTTGTTTTGTAGTGGTAAAGTACTGCAGGTTCTTATAATTGCTTAGTACTTATATTAGGAACAAGGCTCCTTTAAGTTTAGGTTGCTATTGTTTAAAGCATTAGATAATTGCCAGTAACTCCTTGTTGTAGATCTTGTAGTTACACTTGGCAGGGTTTATGCGTTTTGAAAAGTATGTGACTAGTCTTAGGATTCCTTTAGCATCTTGCTATAAGATAATGCTAGCAGTTACGTGGTTAGAAGAGTTAGCCTCAACTACTATTAGTAGATTAGGGTTGAAGTGTTGGAGGATTAGAGCAGATACAAACGCGTTCTTTAGGTTGTTAAAGGCATGTTGACAGGTTAGATTGAAACAGAACAGGATTTCCTTTTAGGTAAGAGCAATTAGAGGAGCAACAATCCTAGAGAAATTGTTGATAAATCTCCTGTAGAAGTTAGCAAATCCTATAAAGGCTCTGACGTCTTGGACGTTCTTTAGGTACTCCTACTTAACAATAGCTTGTACCTTCTTTGGGTCTATCTTAATGCTGTTAGTTAATATTACATATCTAAGGTAGGTAACTTTGGTTTTATAGAACTTGCACTTGTCAATGTCAAGTTGTATACTATGTTCCTTAAGGGCTGTRAGGACAAGTTAGACGTGTTTCTTATGTTTCTTTAGAGAGTTACTGTAGATTAGGATGTTGTTAATGTATGTAGTACAGAAGATGTTAAGATAAGGACGCAGGACATTATTTACAAAGTGCTGGAACGTGCTTAGAGCATTGGCTAGACTAAAGGGCATAACTAGGTATTTAAAAAGGCTGTATTAGGTTTGGAAGGTGGTTAACCATTTATCTCCTTTAGCAATGCGCAGTTTGTTAAAGGCGGTGATAATGTTGAGTTTTATGTAGTATTTAGCCTTGCTAAGTTGGCTTAGGGTTTCTTGTATTAGTAGGATTAGGTAATAGTTCTTGACAGTTAAAGCATTTAGGGCATGGTAGTTGACGCAGAATTAGAGACCACCTCTAGGTTTCTTCACAAAGATAACAGGTAATGCAACAGGAGAGGAGCTAGCTTGTATAAATCCTTTGGCTAGGTAATTGTCAAGATACTTTTGTAGTACTTTTAGTTTATTCTGTGACATGCTATATAGTAGTCTAAAGCTGTGTTCCTTTCTGTCCTGCAGGATAATCTTGTGGTTGTATAATCTTCTTGGGGGAATCTTATTAGCTTCCTTACAGGAGAATACATGTAATAGGTTGTAGTATTCTGCTGGGACCTTTGTGGCTAGATTAGTGTGCTCCTTAGGAGCCAAGGCTTTATTAATGTTAGCTATAGTAACTGCAAAGATTTTGTAATTGTGTTGTTAGGCACTGCAGAGGAATAGGGTGGCTCTAATGTAGTAGATGTCTATTTCTAGGGTAGATGTTAGTTTGGGTTTAGGTTTAGGTTTAGGTTTAGTGTTGCCTCTCTTAGTAACAGGAGGAGAAGCTTTGTGTTTGTAAGTAAGGTTGTCTGCAGACAACTGTTAGTTTATCTTAGCTATTGCATAATAGTATTAGGTTTAGGTAGTGAGTTTAAGACGACGCTTTGGTTTACAGGTTAGTTTTAGGGGATAGTTGTGGACAGTTGCTAATAGTTTGTGTTGTGCTGCACTATGCGTATTTTGTACTGTGTTACATAGTATGTCTGGGGTCTTAGGTTAGCGTAGATAGTGCGTCTAGTATTAGGGGGCGTTGAACAGGAGTTGTCTGTTGTTATAGTTAGGGACGACCCTGTGTTTGTACAACTATATCGGGGAAAGTTTCGTGTTGTGTTTCAGGACTTCAATCCCTAACATGCACGTGCCACGAGCATTCCACGCCCCCAACGTTGCCAATGTCGCAATCCCAAGTCGCGATATTGCACGAGCGCCTAATGCCCCCAATGTTCTGGTCTGTGCCTCAATGTTCTGGTCTGTGCCCTAATGAGCCTCCAACGCCTGCAATGTTTGCCACGCCTACAATTCCTACTAGGCATTTATATTACATAAGCATTACATAATTAACTATATACTATTAGGTAAGGCCTATTAAAAAAACTAACTAGATTTTTTATAGCTAGTCTAGTTATAAAGTTATAGCTTTTGAAAGCGTGCAGCAATCTACACTTTCCTAATTAGGTAACTTAGAGACTTAGAGCATTGCATGCACGCACTACACACTACGCACCACATACTGCGCACCACGTACTACACACTCTCTATAAAATCTAAATACCAACCTCTAGACTAAAATTATAGATTACAGGGGTTTAAAATAATAATATTAAAAAAACGTTGAGTATCTATTAAACTAGAGCACTAGCGAGATTTTTAATAATGCTAGAACATTAAATAAACTGCTACTATATTTAGATCTATAATAGTACTAGTAGTATTTGTGGCACTAGAAGCATTAGTAGCATATATAAGACTAGTAGTACTACTAGCATGTAATATTATTCATGGCAGGAGGTTGAAAAACATTGCAGGCGTTGGAGGCACATTAGGGCACGGGCCACAACATTGCAGGCGTTGGAGGCACATTGGGGGCACGGACCACAACATTGAATGCTCATGGAGGCCATGGAGGTTGTGGAATGGTCATGGAGGTCATTGGGGGTACAGGCTATAATGTGGAATGATCGTGGCAGGAGTTGGCAGATTTTCCATGAAAAAACTTTCCCCGATATATAGTTAGCCAAGAATTATATTATGTTAGCTAGTAGTTGTAACAAAGAGGTAGATGCGTTTATAGTAGTTTATGTGCTGGAGGGTTATTATCACTATATTAGTAATTGTACCTCCTTTAAGTTGTTTGCTGTTAAAACTAGTAGGTATTAATAGCTAGGCTAGTAGAGTTAGTTGGAGTTTTAGTTTGCGCGCTAGAGATCTGTTTATATAGCTGCAACTAGTAGCTCCTGAGTTAACTAAGCAAAACGTGCTATAGGTTACCATGTCTTGTTGGAGGCTAACAGGAATATTAATGTGGTATTTCTATAAGCTTAGTTTAGGAGGTGTGAGCTATAGGTCAGCAGAAATCTAGTGAGGGCGTGGTCCTAGGCAGCAGCTTACGCTCAGGACTTTCCTTTTGGGGATAGGTTGTGCTTGTTGTGAGGACTGTGTGATTGTGGCTAACAGTTAGTGACGGTTGACAATGCTGTAGAACTTATAGTAGACAATAAGTTCTGTTGTGTTTAGGTTGGAGCTAAGGGAGGTTAGCTAGTGCTAGTTGCTCTAGCAGCAGGTATAGGGACAGTGCATTGCGGGGAGATGTGATTCTTTAAGTTACATTTAAAGCAACGACCCTCCTTTATCTGTTTCTAGCGTTTAGCTAATCCTACTAGGGCGTAACCTGCTAGGTTAATTTCTATAGTGTCTAGGTCTTGTTTAGCAGCAGTAGTATAGGTTAATTGAGTTGGTTGGGCAGCAGAATGTTTGTGGGGTTGGTGATGGGGCAGCAGGCGGAGCATGTTGTTGTATTGTTTGCTAATAATGTTGGCACAGTTGATGAGTTTTTTAGGGAAGTCTACACTAATAAGGGCTCCTTAGAGGTCCTTGTTTAGTAATTTAAGCAAGCAGTCTAGTAGTGCTGTGTTGTTCTATCTAGATTCTTGTCTGTAGTAATGGAACTTAGCAAAGTATAAAGGGAAGCTCTTCTTTCCTTGGTAGAGTCTTGCTAGTTTTCTTTGTGTAGTAGCTTGTTGGTTTAGGTTGCTATATGTAGATTGTAACAGGTTTATGAGTTCTTCTACTAATTCTGGGGAGAAGGAATTAACTAGGAGAGCAGCGTTGTCTTGGAGGCGTGTAATTAAGTATTAAAGGCGTTTAAGTTCTGTAGGATATTAGTCAAGGTTTCTGTGTAGCTTGTTCTTAAGTTGAGACAGGAAGGTAGGTAGTTCCTGTTGTTTGCTAGTAAAGAGAGGGGGATTAGGTAGTTGTTTAGTTTAGCAGGTAGTATTGGTTGGCTTAGTGGTTGGTTGCGTTAGCAAGCTGTTAGGTGTAGATAATGGGGTAACTATGGTAGGGATCTGCAGGTGGGCTGGAGATTCTACAGCTTTTAATCTATTGTTTAATTCTATTACTAGTTAGTCTGTGTTAGACGCATTGGGGGACAGAGTCTTTAACTTAATTGTTTGTATCTCTTTGTGTAGAGACGCAATTTGTTTTTTAAAGGCCTGTTGTTGATTGCTTAAGGCTTTAGTAAAGGAAGTCTGCATAAGCTGCATCTGTTCCTAGAAGGTTGCTATTAAGTCTATTAACTAAGGATTTGGTTTAGTTGGCGTTGTTATGTTGGTAAGGGTTTAACGCAACGTAATGTCATGAGAGGCTATTAGTAGCAGAGGATAAAGGTTTAATTAAATATTGGATACTACAGATACAATCTTAGGTGCAATAACTTATTATACAAGACGTTGCGTAAGGAGCTTGACTAGAGGTCCTTTAAGGTTTAATAAATACTTAGTCTAGTTTGTGCGTTAGGGGTCTGGTTCGTGCGTGGGCCAAGCCCAGTTGGGACTTAGTTTAGTATTTTAGGTTAGATCAGGTTGGCTAGTTGCCAACCTCGTTGAACTGTGAGTCGCAGTACAGTGCCGACGGTCGTCACTGTTGGTGTACTGTGAGTCAGAATGGGATGATGTGCGCAACGGGTATTAGTCGGTATTGTGCGCGAGTTCGGGTGTGTGAAGTACTGTGCTGCGGAGTACAGTACTTGTCGGGACCGTCGTTCAGGACCGTCGTTCGGGACCGTCGTTCGGTATCGTTCGGGACCGTTGTTCGGAATTGGTGTCGCGGTGGTTACCGTGACATAGACCCTGTGCAGGTACACACAATTAAGGAGTGGTCTAAACCTAAGAGTTACAAGGATATTTAGGTCTTTCTTAGGTTCACAAACTTCTACTAGAGGTTTATCTTTAACTACTCCTCTATTGTACGCCTGTTAGTAGACTATATAACAGTCACCTAAGCCCTGTTGCCTTAAGAGGGTAGGGTAAGGAAACGCAAATCCTAAAAGAAAACCTATAAGGGTCCTACAAAGTAGAACTACAAGTAGTCCTAGCCTAAGGAAGTGCAAGAAGCCTTCTTTATGCTTAAAGAAAAGTTCTTAGACGCTCTAGTGCTCTAACACTTTAACCCCTTAAAGCTAGTAATAGTACTCACAGACGCTTTAGAATTTGCTATAGCAGCAATCCTCCTTCAGCCCTAAACGTTAGAGCTAGCAACTAATTGTTATTAGAAGCTAGTTGCGTTTTAGAGCCAGAAGCTCTCAGGGCTAGAGCTCTGTTGGCATACGCATAACAAGGAGCTATGTGCAATTGTAGAGGCTTTTAAGGCATGGCGCCAGTACCTTAAGCACACCCTGTTGACAATCTAAGTGCTCTCCAATCACAGTAACTTGCGTTACTTTATAACCACAAAGGAGCTCTCCCCTAAGCAAGCGCGTTAGGCAGAAGAGTTAGCCTAATTTAACTTTGAAGTTAAATACAAGCTAGGATTAGAAAATCTAGCTAATAGGCCCTTGCAAAGACCTAACTATGCAAAGGGCTTTACACTAGGAGAGGGGCAAGTATGTTGCAATGCAATACTTCCTACTCTCTAACAAAAGCTTCAAATCTAGATGCTCTAGACATCTAGGGCTTCAAGTGCTAGCCAGGCAGTACAAAGACTAGACCTCCCTAAGGAGGGGCTAGTAGCACCCTGTTAGCCTCCCAAAAAGGTTAATACTCCTAGAAAGGAATTCCCTAACATGTGTTCAGCCAACTGCAATGTGTTGCTCTCCAAATTAACAGCCCTACCCACAGGCCAGGAGTGCTAGTGTCAATTTAATAATTTTAAAGCTAGGCACAAGAACTTTAACATTGCTAAGGGTCTCCTTTAGGCCCTCAACAGACAAGTTTTGTTGCCAAACATTCTTGCAATAGAAGCCACGCAAGACAAAACTACTTACACACTAGAGATTCTAGACTACCTCCTAGATTACATTAGGCAGGTTTAGGAACAAGATTTAGCCTATCTCACTTATAAGTTGCTAACGCGTTAGGAAGCAGGCTGCAGGCGGGGCAAAGAAGGGCAGTCTATTTTAGGAAGTTGACCCTAATAGTGTCCTCCACAGGAATAGGAAAGTGTAGATTCCCAAAGATTCTACTCTACAGGAAAACATCTTAATAAAGAACTATAATAACCTAATAGGGGGCTATTATAGCATTAAGAAAACTGCAGACTTGCTAAGGCGCAAGTACTATTAGCTATACCTTAAGAGGGATGTAACAAGATACATTAGCTAGTGCCCTTCTTGTTAGCTAAACAAGATTAGGCGGCACAAACCCTAGGGGCTGCTTAAGTCACTCCCACTACTAAGTATGCTGTGGCGTTACTACTCTTTAGACTTTGTAACAGATCTCCCAAAGTCTAAAGATAAGAAGGGGAACAAATACAACGCAATTCTAGTCCTAGTTGATAGATTTACAAAGTATGTCTACTATCTCCCTATTACTAAGACAGTAACAGCCTAGAGGGTAGCCAATCTGTTAATAAAACAGTGCTTCCTTGCCCACAGCCTGCCAGATACACTTCTGTTAGACTATAGATCTGTGTTTACTAGTTAGTTCTAGTTAGACATCTGTTACTATCTTAAGATAGACCACTAGCTTAGTACAGCTTTCCACCCCTAGACAGACAGGCAAACAGAGCACTAGAATTAGAAGTTAGAGACGTACCTGCACATGTACATAAATTACAAGCAGGACAATTAGGGAGAGTTATTACTATACGCTAAGTATGCGTATAACTCCAAAACCTATGCATCTTATAAACACTGTCCCATACAAGTTGCCTTTAGGATAGACCCTAAGGAATTTAATAGAATACCTAATAAACACTAGCTCTGTAGGCCACTACAGGTCTAGGACAAGGAAGCCAAGACACTAGAATTGCAACAGCAGGTTGCTAGTCATCTTAAGCAATAGAACAAGATGTGGGAGGCTGCTAAATATAGTCTTAAACACACCTAGCATAGTTAAGCAAAGTAGTATAACACTAGGCGCGCTAACAGGTTCTTTGCCAAGGGGGATTAGGTTATCCTACAGGCAAAAAACATTACAACTATACGTCTGTTAAAGAAATTTAATACCTAGTTTCTAGGGCCTTTTACAATTACTAAACGCATAGGACGCTTAGCATACTAACTAGATCTCCCTCTATTAATAGAGCGCGTATATCTAGTGTTTAATGTATCCCTCCTTAAACCTTAGGTTGCACCCTTAGAGTTAAAGGGGTTTCAACTAGGACCTATACAAATCCTAGAAGAAGCTCTTTCTGTAGATAGATATAAGGTTAAAGGGATACTTAGACACTACAACACAGTCTCTTAAGGAAGGGAGTACTTAGTAAAATAGCTTAGGTAGTCTAATAAGGACAACACCTAGGAACCCACAGACTATCTTAACAGATGCAACAAGTTACTTAAGGACTACCTCTATAACCTACAAGATGTGTCTTAGGGCACAGGCAAGAACAGGCAGGGCTAACAACAGACTATTAAGGCTTATACTACCTCACACACTAGATCTAAGGATCTACCAAAACAACGCCATAGGCAACTAAGAAAAGCCTAACTAAGGTTAGAGGCAATAGTAATTTAAGGAACAAAAAGGCCAAGGCCTAAAGCTTGCAGCATTACATATCCTAGACTAAATTAGCTAGATTACATGTCACTAACAATTACACATAAATACTAAATAATATAAAATTCAGAACTTTACTATTAGTCTACCTAAGGGCTGGCTGTTGCCTGCAAGCACCCTAACAGCCTTTATAGCTAGTCAAAGGAAAGAAATATTCTACACTACTAAGGGCAGGGGCTTAACTTATAACCTTAACTAGCGCCCTAAGAGCAACGCAGAGTTACAGGAGTCCTAACCTTATTGCTATTAGGAATATTAGTCCTGTAGTAGTACTAACGCTTCTTGCAATTAGTAGCTCCACCTTCTAGAGTAGCAAAGTAGCGCTCCTAGTGCTTATTACAGACAACATTGCTAGGCTTCTTCTCACCTACACTACTAATGCCAGCCTATAGGAGTTAGAACCTTGCAGCAGGAGAAGGGGTAGGAGAACTATTACCTTGTACCTGTCCATGTTGTGCTCACAAGAAGCCTAACGCTGTTTCTAATACTCCGCCTCATCTAGGCCGCTCGCCTTAATCTCACGCTTGAGATTGTCGCTGTAGGCGGTAAAGGCGTCGCAAAGGTGCCTTGCGTACTCATGGCAGTCACGCCAATACTTAAGAACAGTCTTGTCTGTAATAAGCTGCTTAGGATTAGTCTTAGGGGCAGCAAGCAAGGCTTTAGTAGTCTTGTTAAGGGCGCGTTTAATTAGGAAGTTAAGGATGTTCATAGCACGCTAAAAGACAGGTTTAATCTAAGCGCAGGTTAGCAAAAACCCCAACAGCAGGCTAATAAAGGACCTACCTGCACGCAACTACCCTTCTTGTTACCCTAGCAGCCATTGCAAACACCAAAAGGGGTCTTCTAGCTGCAGTATTTACTATAGCGCATGACAGCCGCCATGCTCTCCGCACTACCCGTGGGTTCCTTTATAGACAACGTGGTAAAGGAAACAATACAGGCCTCGCACTAGAACTAAGTCAGGCTAGGCTGCAACTGCATGTTTAGCAGCAGCTAATAAACGTAATTAGGAAGGATAGAGTTAGAGACTACATAAGAAGCGCGCATAATAGGCGAGGAGGAGAGGGAGTTGTTAAGGTAATAGAGTTTAAGGGCAAAAGGACGCTCTCTTATATCCACCTAACAAGCTCTTACTCTTTTACCTATAACTATGCCAGCGCAGAGCCGCCTTCTCACTACTTATAAGGAGAAAGTCCTTAGGTATTAGGTTAGTGAGGAAACATGCGTATGCTTTACAAGCATCACTCAACCAACACATACTAAATCTAGGGCTTAATCTAATAAAGGAACAGAGGTTCCCCTTAAGCTATTAGGTACACAGAGTGTGTCCTATACTAGGCAATAATATAGCTAAGGTGTTAAAACCACGTAGATTAGCCAAGATTGTTGTCCTAGAAATAGAAGTCTATAAATAACATATCTTAACCCAAAAATAGTTAAAAACAGTGACCCTACAGAGCCCACAAGCACTAAGGGGGACAACTACTAAATGCAACACCTACCTGTAACTTATATAGCGCCTGTTGAGTTACAGTTACCCAATTGTAAGGTTACTGTCAACAACGTAATCTATTAGGTACGCAGAGCCGTGGCACTGCACAATCTACCTCTAGGCAATTCTCCAAGGAGTATCCTACTTAGTACACAGTTAGGGACGCCCTAAGGGACCTCTATACACTAACTAATGTCACCCTAGCTAGGATTTGTAGAGAATATGTTTATAGCAGGGCACTCACAGTAAATTGCCAGTCCACGCGCCATCTCATAAAGCAGATGGACTAGTCAAGGTTATGACCTATAGTTCGCTTGTGACAGACATTGAGCAAGAAGGTGTTAGGATAAAAGATCCCTGCAGCCCTATTGCCAGGCGCTTTAGGTGTATTTCTCCTAACACAATTTTTCCCAAAAGGGTTTTTTAGAGTTTAATCCACCCAAAGCATAGATAGGAAATAGCCAACACTTGTCTAGCGTGGCACTAAGGAAGTCTAGAAGGTTCCCCAAATCTTTTCTGTATCAGAGGATCAGGACGACCCTCAAGAAAGGGGGGGGCTCTGTCACAAGCAACCTTCCCCTCCAGGCCATCCTCAGCCAGCCTTTGGCCAGGTCTCAGACCACGTGATCTCCAGTCACGTGCTGATATGTATATAGATTCCTTCCGAGTCCTGAGTACTCCTCAAGGATTCGTCTTGAATACACTTTATACCCATATTTTGATCTCCTGCCGACAGTCTCCTTACAATTTCTACTCTTGTAGGTTTTATTAGATTGTGTATTTGTAGCATAGGTGCTGTAGTAAACACCTTCTTTAGTTCCTAGAAAGCTTAGAGGGCGTCTCCCTTAATTTCCTTACTTGTCTAACTTATACTTTTCTTTGTTAACTCTGTTAAGGGTGCTGTTATCTTAGAGTAGTTCTTGATAAACTTCCTGTAGAAGTTTGCAAATCCTAAAAAGGACTGTATGTCTTTTACTGTCTTGGGAGTTGGCTAATCCTATATAGCTGCAACCTTCTTTTTGTCTATGGCATGTAACGATTTGAACAATCGTTCCATCACGTGACTGAACTGCTCCCTGCCTGATCCCGATACAGATCCTATTCCTACCTGAACTGATAGGACTTTGGGTCCCGACCTGCTCCCCACTCAACTCTGATACAGGCTCAATCTATATCTAAACCTGTATTACCTTAGCTCTGGACCAGCGCCTGATGCAACTCTGATACGGGTCCTTATCTGAACCTGTATTACCTTGGCTTTGCTATTTCTTATCTCTCTTTGTGTATATAAACTAGTTGTTTTGTTAGTTAGATTAGGTAGCTTTTAATTATCCTTTCGTACCTGGCCTATAGGTGTCAATTCAATCTTAGGTACTTGTTCTCACTTGTGCACTCCCATATGCCTTAGTAGTAATTTACACCCAAATCTAATTGTCCTGATATCCTGCGCTGTTACATTATAATTAAAAGCTTACAATAGCTAGTAACAGCCTCTTAATAATATCACAACAATTGTTTGTTTAATTACATCCAAGCCCTAAGACGCGTCTAATTTAGTTATACAACTCACACACCGTCACATTAAATTATTTAGTTATAGATTAGATCCCCAAGACCTCTAATCAACCAAAGCCTTTAGGTTTAGAACTTCCTATCCCCTGCAATTAGGATTGCCTTTAGAAAAGTTGTAAAGACTACGCTATAGTAGAAACTTAGAGACTACTAATAACCCATTAGAATTAGACACAACACTAATGTCTAACTCCCAACCAACCCTAGGACCTTCTACTAGGTCTAGAAATCACATTAGTTAGAAGGGTAAAGCAACCTAGCCACACAACAAACCCCCACCTCTACTGCTAACAACTAAATCTGCACCCACAGAACCTAAAGTTAAAGAATTATCTAATTTAGAGTTGGATTAGAGACATACCTAACTTATAGAGCAAATTGCCTGTTTGGAAGCCCAGCTTAAGAGTTTTATAAAGGCGCAATCTATTTCCCTAGAACAACCTCTACTAACTACTAAATTAGCAATAATAAGCGCCTAAGTCTCTCCTGCTCCTCCCAGCACAAGATCCCCTTTAGGTACCCTAGGACTATCTTAGATTAAACTTACAGAACAAACGCCTAACATTATTAAACTTAACAATGGCAATAATCCTACGTTCAAATAGTAGCAAGCCTTAATTATTAACTAACTTAAAATTAATGCAGACTATTATTAGAGCAAACGTGCACAGATAAACCTTGTATAGGGACACACTTCTAGAACAGCAACAAAGTATCTAGAACCCTAATACCTATCTAATTTGCCTAAGTCTAAGTTCTAAAATGCAGAAGAGATAATCTCCCTGCTCTAATCTTATTTCCTCTCTAGCAATAAAGAAGCAGAGGCCTAGCAGGCCTTCTAGAGACTAAACATAGAAAAGAACAAAACCTTTCCTGCTTTTAAAGCTTGTTTCCTTAGTACAGCTATTAGTAGATCTGTACCTTAGTTAGAGTGGTTTTTCTACCTATAGGAGAAGATTACCCCTACCCTAAGGATAGCTAATCTTGGTTTCAAACACCTATAGAAGGACTCCTTTAAGGAGATAGTTTACTATCTTACGGCCTACAACATAGAACGGCGGCACAATCTAACAATTAACAGGATTTTATTAGCGCCTTCCTCCTCTACCCCCTAGTTTAGTTTAGATAAGAACTGGAAGCCAACTGTAGTGGCCCCTAAGGTTGTGTACAGTGCTAATAACTCTAAGCCTTTGTATGTAAACTCCGCAGCGCCTTAGTCTACACCCTTTGTCCCCTAGCAGCCTAGTTAAACACCTGCTCCTAAAAGGCAGCTAACCCCTAGTACCTGTTACAACTGTGGCAAGCTAGGACACTTTGTGAACAATTGTCCTGTACCCTAAGTCTACAAGATTAAAGTTAAACAACAGGAACTAGAAGATAAGTTTATTAATGCCAAAGAATTTAATCCTAATGTATATTAGGTGGGAAACAGAGACGCCTAGGAAAACTCTCTGTCCTAGGCTTAAACAAGTATAATCTAGCAGGCATAGATCTATTGCACTTGTTTGGAGGAAAACATTTCTAAGTCCCTATTGTTTTATGTTTACAGGGCGCTGGCGTCTAATTACGCTTATTACTAGATACTAGCATACAAGGTTTTCTTTTTCTAAATACAAAAATTGCAAAATCCCTGTCTAAATCCCTTTATGTTCCTATCCAACGCCTACCTTTTAAGCTTGTAGTAAAAGGGTTCTAAGACGCAATTAAGACCTATATTTACTAATACATCTGCCTTTACATGCAAATTAACGGACGCACTATTTAGAATTGCCCTTTTATAGTAATGGATCTTGGTTCTTAGGATTGTATTATTAGAATTAAATAGCTACGCAAATTTAAACTCCTACTTAATACAGACAAGAATTAGATTGTTTGGCCAACTAAATATCCCCTAACTTATAAGCCTTCTCCTCCCCTTATTATGCAAGTTAACTGTCCTAAGCAGGATTACAATGCCAAGGAGGATGTGTGGCAAAGAGATCTCCTATAGGAACAGGATAGTTATTAGCAGGCCTACAGCCCTACTGTACATTGTATTTAAGGCTTACTCCAATTTCCAAAAATCAACTAAATTCTAGTCCCCTACCTTCCGCGAACACTATAAGCACTCCAAACTAACAAGAATTAGCTAGAAACAAAGACTGCTCTAGTTGTTATCTAAACAGCCTCAATTGCTATAATTTCTGCTAACGCCTTCTATTTTAATATAAAGAGAAAGGAAAATAAATTCTTTACAACCTCCTTGTATAAGATTAAATGGGTGTTGGAAGAGAAACAGGACGTACTTGTGGACAATCTAGATAACAAACAGTTGTTAAACAAACAATTGCCAAAAATCTATAGTTTGTACTATAACTTGTTTAATTGGACAGAGGCAGATTAGCTTGCAGAACATTGCATCTATAATTACAAGATAGTGCTTACTAAACCCCTTCTAAATTACTACAGTCCCTTGTATAAGCAGAATGTGGAAGAGCTTAAAGCAACAAAGGCCTATATTATAGACAACCTTGTAAAAGGTTAGATTAAAGCAAGCAAGAGTCCTTTTGCATCCCTGTTGCTGTGTGTTTGGAAGCCTAACAGTAGTCTACGCATCTGTGTGGATTATTGCAAATTAAATGCCTTGACCTGTAAGGATTCCTATCTAATACTGCGCATAGACAAACTGCTAGCACAACCTGCTAAAGCCAAGATCTTTACTAAGGTAGATATTTGTGCAGCTTTCAACAAAATTAGGATAGACCCCGCCTCTAAAGAGTATACTACTTTTTAGAGCTAATACAGATTATACAAGTGTAAGGTCCTACCTTTTAGATTATGTAACGGCCTAGCTACGTATCAGCGTTACATAAACAATGTGTTAATTAACTATCTAGACAATTTCTGTATTGCTTACCTAGATGACATCCTAATCTACTCCAAAGACAAGGCTACTTATGTTAAACATGTTAAGAAAGTATTTAATTAACTTTACTAAGCTAGTCTCTAGGTCAATATCCTAAAAAGCAAGTTCTATGTAACCTAGACCTAATACCTAGGGTATATCCTTACTAATACTAGATTAGAAGTTAACCCTACTAAGGTAGAAGCCCTACGCAATTAGAAAAAGCCCACCACAATTATAGGCGTGAAATCCTTCTTAGGCTTCTGTAGTTTCTATTAACAATTTATACCTAAGTTCTTATAAATTACAAAACTAATCCTCTTGTTGCAAAGCCCTGCAATCCCTTTTATATGGACTTTGGAATGTAATGCAGCCTTTAAGAAGCTAAAAGTAGAATTACTTAAGATACCTACTCTTTGCCATTTTAACCCTTTATTAGAGACTAAGGTTGAAACAGATGCCTCTAATAGTGTAGTAGCAGGAACCCTCTTACAGAAACACGCAGACAGAAAATAGTATCCTATGGCGTTTTACAGCAAGGTCTTGTCTGGTTCAGAACTTAATTAGGAAATACATAACAAGGAACTGTTCGCAATTATTACCACCTTCCAACTATAGAGAGCTAAATTAACCTCTGTTACAACTAGGACCTAGGTGTATTCTAATTATTACTTATTGGAATATTTTATAACCACCAAGGTGCTTAATTCACAACAGGTCCAATGGGCAGACATATTGGCCTAGTATAACTTTCAAATTGTGTACACCCTAGGCAAGGATAATGCTCGTGCCAATATTCTTAGTTGTCAAGAACAGGACATAGAGAACCTAAGATTAGCTTAAATCAACAATTAATCACAGGTTGTCACGAGAGCGCAGTGTCACAAGGGAACGCGAGATGAACAAACACCAGATTCTCTAGATTGACAGACTACGTACGACTATCGTGATTGTCGAAGAGGAAAGCTGGAGAACAAAGAAACGATGGGGTGTCTCGGCTATATACTCAGGGATGTGGTCAAGGCGCAGGGGCATGGTCAAGGCGCAGGGGCATGGTCAAGGCGCAGGGGCATGGTCAAGGCGCAGGGGCATGGCCGCATGGTCAAGGCGCGGAACAGCGGTCAAGGTGCAGGGGCACTCACGCGACAAGCGAGTGTGTGGCGGGAACGACGGTTACCGTCACACAGGTCTTACTTAGTCCACACCAACTTGACAACCAAATCAACGCTAAATTGGCTCTAATATACCTTAAGCAGACCACCACCTGTGTAGCCACGTTGAACACTATTTAAGGCGTGGAAGAAGCCATGTTATTAGATTTGTTAGAGCTAATTGATGCCTTACTTTAAGAGAACTGTGCCTCTTTTAACTCTAAACAGAAACTGCTGCCAAAGCAATATTAGATAGAGAACAGACTGTTACTCTATAGTAACTAGTTGTGTGTCCCAGCAGACTCCCTTATAATCACTTATCTTATCTAAGAAGCACACAATTAACTATTATTAGCTTACCCTAGTGCCACAAAAACCTATTAGTTATTATCCTAAAGATATCACTAGAAAGGTATAGAGGCCACATATAAACAATATGTTTAGAATTGCATTGCATGTTAGAAGGCACATCCAAGACAGACCCAAATCCCTAGATTAATCTACCCACTCCTAATTCCTAATTGTCCTATACAGCACTTGTGCATTAACTTTAAAGAATTCCTAAAGGACAAGTTTAGTTACAACTAGATAATAGTAGTAATTAACCAGCTATCAAAACAGGCAATTTCCATCCCATGCCACAAGACAATTAACTTACAAGGCATAGCCAACTTGTTTATTTAATAGGTATATCACTTTAGTTATACTCCTAAAACTATTATCTTAGATTATAGACCTTAGTTTGTGTCTAGTTTCTAGTCTAAGTTCTGTTAGATTATAGGCACTAAAGTTAAGTTGTCAACTGCCTATCACAAAGAAACTAACAGACAGACAGAAATTATAAACAAGTATATTAACTAGAGGCTACGCCCTTTTGTATCCTTCTATCAGGACAATTGGAGCAAACTCTTGCTAATAATTAACTAAGCTTAGATATTGCTGCCCCACTTAGCTATTAGCATGACTCCATATTATATCCTATACAGTTACAAACCTTAACAGAGTTGGGACTAGAAACACTTAGCTAAGCCTGCTACAATCACCAACAAGCTTAATTGCGCTGAAGCTCTAAAATTGGCCACCTACATGCACGCTGCTTGGGAAATAGCCAAAGTTAACATAGAAAAGGCCCAAGATTAAATGTAAACAGTGGTCAACAAACATCGCCAACTAATTAACTAGGAAGTTAGTGATATAGTCTACCTAGATACTTACAACTTGGCAGTTCAACGTCCTAGCCAAAAGCTATCTAACAAGTGGGAAGGTCCTTTTAAGGTGCTTAAACAAGTGGGTAACTCCTATTGTTTAGAATTACCTCCTAGATTAAAGATCTTTAACGTATTTGCACCCAACCTTCTATGCAAAGATCCCTAGGACCCCCTACCTAGACAAGAAGCTCTAAAACTACCTAGTATCCCTATTAACAGAGTTAAAGAATAGGAAGTAGAAGAGATATTAGCTAGCAAGTTGTATCGCAACAAGCTTAAGTACAGGGTTAAATGGGTAGGCTACAATCCTAACCTAGTTTGGTATAAGGCATTAGACTTTATGGGAGCCCTATACAAGTTAAAGGCCTTTTACAATAAGTATCTAAATTAGCTAGGACCTCCTTATGCACTTGGTTGTTGGATTGAAGCTTGGGAAGCTGGTGTAGAAGACATAGATTACTTAGAAGATGATAGAGCAGAGTGAGAGTGGAGAAAGTCCTCCCCAAAGGGCATCCCATTGTGGGGAATAGTGCTAGAAGTACATCTAAAACTTATCTAACTTACCCACTACCCTCTACTCCATCTAACAGGTTAGTAGGAGGATTAGAGACGGAGGTACTGCCTTCACCACCCTCTGCATCTTGACGACTACCACCTTCCACCCCCTAACAACGACGACCACGCCCTCCTTTTCCTCTACCCTGTCCTCCTTTTCTGCCTACCCAACCACCCCGAACACCTCCCAAACCCCCACCTTTTTTGGTACCGCCTAAGAGCCTACCAATATCATCACGCAGCGAGGATATAAGCGTCTCCAGAGAGGTGACCTGCTGGAGCAGCTGAGCGTTCAAATGAAATGAAGCCACCTAAACGTCAACTACAGAAAGCTTGGCTTCCTGACGTTTCACAACCTGGGCGATCAACGCCACCTTCCGGGCAGCCGCCTGAACGGCACTAAATGCGGTCTCCTTCTCCTTACCCTCCTCTGCCGCCTCCCACACTGCTAAAGCACCCTAGAGTGTCACGAACTCATCCTCACAAAAGGAGGGAACCTGCAACGGCGTTAACAGCACTGTCGTGCCTACTAAATTACTAGTAATTCAGTTCAGTATAAAACCTTACAGGGTTGCACATCTTGTTCTTAGAAGTGCAGTACTGGCACTTCTTTAAGCTTAGACGCCCAAAACTGTATTGTACAGCTGTACCACGCGCGAACGCGCGGCAGGACTAAAGGCAAATAACCTGAAAGGCCAAGGCACAAGCACTAGGGGGCGCGTGGAGCGGCATGTTTATGTGTATGTGTGTGTTTGTGAAGCTGCGATACAGGTTAATAATACTAAACTAACAACAATGGAAAACAGACAACAATATGTACGCAAGAGAAATGTAGGATAAGTCAAGCAAGAGAAGAAAATAGGAAGGTAGGATTGTTGATATACTGGTGAAAAACAGTGGTTGCCCCCAACAACAACAAAATGACTCCTCTTTTACCTTAAGGAATATAAGCCTCTCATTTGTCTATTAACAAGCACCCTATTTAGAGAGGAAAACAAGGTGAAAGCAATTGTGTGGTGGTTATTATAATTCTTTTACTAAAACAACAAAGAATTAACTAGACAACAGCTTAATGCCACAATTATGCATTACTAATTCTTTGTGTAATTTACCCTAGGTTCAGACGCAGTTTACAAGGACAAACAAGGGCAATTCAGACCTTACAAATACAGGACTATTTGTCTACTAGGAGGGGGGGTAGTGTAACAATTTGAACAATTGTTCTATTACGTGACTAAACTGCTCCCTGCCTAATCCTGATACAGATCCTATTCCTACCTAAACTAATAGGACTTTAGGTCCTGACCTGCTCCCCACTTAACTCTAATACAGGCTTAATCTATATCTAAACCTGTATTACCTTGGCTCTGGACCAGCGCCTAATGCAACTCCAATACAGGTCCTTATCTGAACCTGTATTACCTTGGCTTCGCTATTTCTCATCTCTCTTCGTGTATATAAACCAGTTGTTTCGTTAGTTAGATCAGGTAGCTTTTGATTATCCTTTCGTACCCGGCCTATAGGTGTCAATTCAATCTTGGGTACTCGTTCTCACTCGTGCACTCCCATATGCCTCGGTAGTGATTCGCACCCGAATCCGATCGTCCTGATATCCTGCGCCGTTACATGGCAATGCCTTCTCTAGAGATAATAAATCCTAGGTATTCTGTTTTTGTAATGTGGAACTTACATTTGTCTAGGTGTAGGAACAAGTTTTGTTTGTTGAGCTTCCCTAGAACCTTGTTTATGTGTTCCTTATGTTCTTCTAGACTTCTCCTAGAGTACACTAGTACATTGTCTAGGTATCCTGTGCAGAATATATCTAAATATTTATACAGCGTGTTGTTGATTAGCGCTTAAAACGTTGCTGGCGCGTTTGTCAACCTAAATAGCATAACTATATACTTGTATAATCTGTATTAAGTTTTAAATGCTATTATCTATTCTTGTCCTTCTTTTATCCTGACTTTGTAGTAACTGTTACGTATATCTAATTTTGTAAACTACTAAGCTTCCTAGAGTTAATCTATAAGCTCCTATATTAGGGGTAAAGGGTATCTGTTCTTTCTTGTAACCTAGTTGAGCTGTCTGTAATCTATATAGAGTTGCAGCTTCCTATTTTTCTTTGGTACAAACAGTATTAGTGAAGCTATCTTGCTTTGGCTTAGTCTAATGTATCCTTGTTTTACATTCTTCTTAATATATTTTTGAAGTTCTTTGTGTTAATCCTGTAACAATAGGTACATTGGTCTAGGGCGCAGCTTTGTGCTATCCTCTAGGATAATCTTGTAATCCTAGTCCTTATGTTCTAGTAGAAGATCTTCCTTGTCTTCTCTAAATAGTCCCTTAAATTTCTAGTGTGCTTTAGGGATTATAGGTGCTGCTCTAATTGTTTTAATCCTAGCTTCTCTAACCTATATTATTCCTACTTTTCTAGGGTTCTTTCTGTAGGCCTGTTCTAGCTTGTAGGCAGAGATTATACTAATCTGCCTATTTCTAGGTGTTAACTTAGATCTTTAAGTATGTCTTTTCTTTCTTACTCCTGCAACCTTGTGCACAGGTTCTTAGTGTAAGTTTGTTTCTTCTAGCACAATCCTGTTTAAGGATCCTTGTTGTGCTATTGTTTTCTTCTGCTAATTAATAACAGGGTTAGTTGTCCTTAACTAATTGTATCTATTATTATTATTTCTATTTACCGTCTGATGCCAGCCCTCTCTAGAGCTATGCAGACTATTGCCTTAGGAAAAACCTATATACAAGGAAAACCTTTCGTGTGCCCTATGTGCTGTTTGTACGCTCTTGAGCGTATATAGCTTTTTTCCTTAACTTTYRACCGCCYGTTCTGTCACGCTTGCCCCCGTACAGGGGAAATYAAGAAAAAGGGAATGAGTATAAGAGATAGTGAGGGTTTGGGTAGGAGAGTAGGGGTGTGGTAGGTGAGCGTTTTAGTTTAGTTTAGTTCTGATAGTCGCTTCGCCGTTGTTGTTCCTTTGTTCCCATGATAATAGCCTGTCTGCCTGTTGGTACCTGTTGACTGTTTTGTTTTCTAGCTCCTTTGCCACTGTAAATTGCTGTAGGACGTTCTGTTGTATAAACTACTTTGCTGCTGCTCTTGCCTAGGGGGGATCACCCAACACTACTAGTAGGTGTTTGCTGCGCAGGCGAGGCATTAGTGTCCTGTAGTTGTATCTTGGGCAGTAGAAGACTACGTGTTGTACTGTCTGTTTGTGCTATCTGCACGTACATTCCTTTGTAACGTTAGGAACATGCTAGGTAGTTAGCCACTTGTTTAGTCTAATTGCTTCTGTGCGCATAAGAAATAGTGCTGTTAACTAAGCCTTTGTAAGATTGTTGTATAGCTAGCTTAGACCCTTCGCCCATGCTTTGCGCTATGTTGTCTCTGTTTAGTTTGCCCTGCGCTTTCTCTACTGTTTTGCCTATTCTAGGTCTAGCTATGTTCTATCTAGCTGTTTTGCTTAGTTGGTTTGGTTGGCTTAGTTGGCTTAGTTAAGTAGGTGCTGTTGTGCAGCCTAGTGTGCGTTCTATTCTTTTATCTTAGCCTTCCTTGCTCTTGCTATAGTCCTTGCTGTCTTACTTTAGGTTAGTAGTTTCTCTGTGCGTCTGTTTTAGCGTTGTGTAGCTATTAAGTCCTATACAGCTTGTGTTGTTTGTAATATTGCCTGTTCTACTAGTGTGTGCGCTGTACAGTCTGCATATTGCATTGCTTGTTCTTCCACCTATAGGTCTAGTAGGGGAACCCCTATCTTGTGCTTAATAGCTGCACAAGGGGTTCCCTTGTAGGCTCCTGTGGCTTTCTGTAGGCATCTCTTCTAGATATCTGCTAGTAGCTTTATTATACTAGCTGCTAGCAGTTTTCTGTTGGGTTGCAGGCTCCACACCTGTAAGCTGTACATTATTGCTAGTCTAACTACTGCTGTGTACAGGAGTCTTAACCTGTGCATTAAGGGTCCCTATGTTAATGTGGTAATACGTGCTATTGCGTTAAACAATTCTTCTCTGCGTCTAGCTGCCTTAGTAGTATGTTCTTTCTATTGCATCTTAGGGTTAACCTATATGCCTAGGATCTAAATTAACTTTTAGCAGACCTCTGCCTCCTTGCTGTTAATCTGTACTGTACTTGCTAGGTCCCTGCTGTTACCCCTTCTTCTTGTAAAGTGTATTAGTTAGTATTTGTCTAGTGCAAACTAAGCGCTGTATCTTTTTGCCTATGCTATGCATTAGCTATAAGCTTCTGTTAGCTGTTGGCAATTGTCTGCAGCAGTGTCTCCCTAGGCTACTAGCGTTGTATTATCTATAAAGCTGAAGCTAAAAACGTTGTTACTCCCTAGTTGTTAAAATTTGTCTAGCAGTTCTGCAATAAAGAACAGGAATAGTATAGGCAACAGTAGTAATCCCTGTAGTATGCCTGCGTTTACCTAGAGCGTCTTGCTTGTAAATCCTGCAAATATAATTTAGGTGCTCTACTTGCTAAGAAAGTCTTGTATAAACTAAACTACCTATTGTAGAATTCCCTTGTTCTATAGGACGTGTAATAATCTTTTGTGGGCAACGTTGTCAAAGGCTCTAGCTAGGTTAAGTCCTAGCATTAATACTACACACCCTTTTCGCGCTCGCCACGCTGTTTGTATGACGTTGTTTAGCAGTTGCGCTGCTATAAGTGTTGACCTGTTCTTCTAACCTCCTATCTAGTTCCATAGCAGCAGGTGGTGTTCCTCTGCTGCCTCTACTAGTTGCTGTGCTACTATAGTTTCTACTAGCTTAGCTAGGGTGTTCTCTAGGGCAATAGGCCTATAGGCGTTTACTAGTAAGTAGTCTCCTTTCCCTAGTTTGTAAAGTGCAATTGTAGTAGTGTCCTTAAGTTCCCTTAGTATAGCCTCCCTGTTAAGGTGTTTGCTAATTACTGTTGCTAGTCTGTTACTTATTGTCTTGCTAAGCACCTTAAGGATCTTGTTTAGTATCTTATCTAGTCCTAGGGCCTTTCTGTTTGGGAGCTTCTTAATAACACTTTTAATGTCTTGTAGGGTTACTCTGTTGCTAATTTAAATTGCATTAGGCTGCTAGTCTTTGCTTCTCTATAGCTCTCCTTGTGCATTACTTAGGTCTGCTGCTCCTTTTAGAGGAAAGAACTTTTCTGCTAGCAGCGCTGCTTTGCCCCTTTTATTATCTGTGTAGTTCTGTTGTAGGTTCTTTTGTAGTGTAGGCATGTGTGGTGTTGCTTGCGTGTTGCTGTTAAGTCCCCTGCTCTACTACATTATCTCCTAGATTGTTTTGTTTAGCTTCTTCGCGACTTCTCTAAGCTCTGCTGTAAAGGCTCTCCAGCTTACCCTGCTAGCTTGGCGCATTTCCTTCTGTAGTGCTTTGTTTATGTTCTTTAGTTGTTCCTCTGCGTCTGTTGTGTGCAATCTAGTGAGCTTGTGGCGTGCTTGACGCGTGTTTGCTAGTAGAATGCCTGCGCAGGGGGACTACTTCCTTTAAGTGTAGTAACTAGGCTGCGCCCTTAGGCAGTGTTGTTCTATGCCCTTCTAGATAGCCTTTTGCAATACTACTAGTAGTTAGTCTTGTTGTTCCCACCCTTCTTGTTCAATTGCCTAAATAAGGTCTTTGTTTTGTAGCTTGTTAATAGTGTATTGTGTTTGTGGCGCTGTTGGGGCCATGTCGCATGTAATAGTAATTTAAATAGGGATGTGGTCTTTAGTTAGTGCCTATTCTTCTACTAGTTTGTAGTATTCTAGTTGTTGCTCTAGGCTGCCTGTTATAAACATAAGGTTAATAACTAATTGTCTTTCTCCTCTCCTCTAGGTTAGTTCTCCTTGTAGTGTGCATAGTTGCATCCCTGCTGCCTCTATGTTGTCTTGCAGTTAGTTTGCTGCTAGGTTGCTTCTTGTTTCTGTGCCTCCCTACATAGGGTGGTAAAGGTTAAAGTCCCCTAGCACAACTATCTCCTATTCTGTTGGTATCTTTGCAATTTCTTGCTACAGTTAGTTGATTGTTACAAGCCTTGTAGGCGTGTTAGATTAGTTGTAGACGTTAAAGATTGCAATAGTCTTGTCCCGCACCTAGATTGTTATAGCTGCTATATTTGGCGTGTTGCTTATCTGCTTCTATGCTTGTAGCCCTATAGCTTTGCTAACTATAAAGCACACCTTTGTTTATTCTTCTCTTCTATGTAATAGTGTATATTCTAGTAGGCAGTACGTGCCCTTTGTTTGGCAGTTCTAGGCTGGCTCTTGTATAGTAAGTATGTGGTGTTTTGCTAGCTTAGCCACGTTAAAGAACAGTCTTGCCTTGCTATTGTTTGCATTACTGTAGTTGTATTGTATAACTGTGAGCGCTCTTATTGTTAAGAGTCTGTAACAATGTCCTCTATTTAGTTGTTAGCTAGTGTAGACTCTGCTAGTGTAGGCTCTTGACTTGTTAGTAGTGTCTTGCAGTTAGCTTGTGTCTATATAATTGTTTGACTGTAATTAGTTTGCGCTCTTTGTGCAGCTCTCTCTATGTTAGTAGGCCTACCTACTTAATATTGCAGTTCTAGTGTTCTAATTAGTAGTTAGGTGTGTTTGCCTAGCACGCTAGGTGGTGTTGCCTAGAATTAAAATTAGCTTTGTGTTGCTTGTGTTTTACTGTTCCTTGTTACTACTAACCTCTAGGTAAGCTCTATTTGTATTTTTTGCATGCCTGCTTTGTACCTTGCAAATGCTAGGCAATCCTTCTTCTGCTATACTCTATGCTTCCTACTGTAGTTTGTGCAGTAGACACTGTCCTTATTACATTTCCTTGTGTTGTAGTTGCCTGCACATTGCATGCACTTTGCTTGCTTTGCGCAGGCGCCTTGCTTGTAACCCTATGTTCTATATTTAAAGCATTGCTTTAGGTCTAGGTTATAGTTGTACAGCCTAGCTTTAAAGTGTTCTGCACTAATAATTATACTGCTCTAAACTATCTATTGCTGTTCTGTATGTGTATTAACCCCTATAATAAGAGAGCCTCTTGTCTTTGCTAGAGCGTGTTAGGTATAGTCTAGCGTTGTGTTAGCTTTGCAAAGCCATTGTAGGGAGGTAATCTTAACATTTCCTGTCCTTTGTAGCGTTTTTTTAATTGCTTGTATTGCCTCTGTGTTGTTTGCAGTCTTTCTGTTGTTTACTAAGAAGGTAAATAGTACACCTAGGACTTTAATAAGGTAGGCTTTGCAGAGGATGTGTATGCCCTAGGGGTCTGCTGCCTTTGTAACAGCGTCCTGCTGCGCTTGCAATGTAAGCTAAATCTTAATATTACTGCTGTGTAGTTTGTGTATTGCTATTGCCTGTAGGATAGCTAGTTGTACTAGTTCAAGGATCTTACTTAGTGTCTTGTCTTGCGTGTTGGCCACGCGTGCGTGTATTGTGGGTTGTATAGTTGTTTGCGCTAGTTGCGCGGCGACATTAGCCTATTGTTAAGTTGCTGTTGGAGTGATGTTGGCCTTTTTGCTTGCTTCTTGCACGTGTTGCAGAATTCTGTCACATGTTTGTGCAATCTTTCTAATTGTTCTCTCCTGTAGCCTCTCCTTAACTTTCTTTACCACATCTGTTGCCTGCCGCGCCAACTCCTCCACTCTCTTATTTCCCTCCTTTTTAATTTCCTCTATGATTTCTGTTAGTTTTTCAATGATGGGGTTTTGTACCTTAGTTGGGTCTCTGTTGTTATACGAGGTGAACACTTACTGGGTCCGGTCCGTACTAAGGCGGTGCGTAAGCGTAGGTGTCGTAGGATTATTCTGTGAGGTTCGAAGACGATGATATAAGACAGAGGGGTGGTAAATCTAATTAATAAATTGACTAACTAACTTGCTGTATCAATCTGGGTAAGAGACAAGTGAAGTTATTTGAGTTGACTACAAAGAGCAAACATAACATAGGAAACTGTCCTCCTTATATATTTCCTCTTTGACCATGGAATCCCGAGTCTC
>BCHH01000015.1:757398-999543 GCA_001599595.1 Beverwykella pulmonaria | reverse complement strand
CGACCCAATCCCTGTCCGAGGCTTTAAGCGCAAATTGTTTCTGCACCAACTTGTCCTGCTGTTGTGGGCCTGCGAGCGGACACGGACAACATGCGGTGGCTGGCTTGCCGATCTTCAAGGGCTAGGGAAATCAGTCGAGTCGGTAATGATCGCATGGTTTAATGGCGTTGTGCTTGAACAGCGAGAAGAGATGGCCGCATATGCAAAAGCAAAAAGGCACAATRATCAAGATTTTAACGGGCCAGAGCATMTTGTTGAGGCCCAACCTGGACTGAAATGCCCATCTACAAATCAGCACACCCCTTTCCGCTGCGCATGTGAGCATGATTCACTTGCGTCAAAATGGGTTGCAAGAGAAGGTCCATGGATGGTTATCTGTGAAGTCACATCAGTTATACCACAATGGGTTGACGACATCCTCAATACATTCCCAGCGCAACGCCTGCAAATTGTAATTGAGCATAATGACAGCCTCCAGCATGTGGCAAATAGGGAGGTGTGGACACTTGGGTATGGTGGCACAAACAGTATGGAGATYAATCCCCGCGACCTAGCATGCATTCCAGAGACTGGAGAATGGCTCACTACTACACCAAAGCACTGCACGATAATCCTCAGCACGCAGGGATGCGTGCGAAATTACGCAAAGAAGATCAACGATGCGTTCTTAGGRACAACAACTACCGAATTTCCAGTTTTCTCTGCAGTAAGACTAAAGGGTAATCTAGCTGGGTGGGTACGAGGCCCATCCCAGGTTGCTGGCTTTAGTGCAATGAGGTTTGCTGGAATACTCATTGACGAAGCCCATCTTGAGAAAACAGGCGATACGCGCACATTCCAACACATAATCTGGACATTGCTACCTTGGGACAACCCACACACAGCAGGTGAAGCCCTAATGTACACCAAGGGCGTGCCTCCCCTYCTAATCATGCTCTCTGGGACTCCTATTGGAATCAACCCAAAGGAGCTCACTCCCTGGTGGTTTGCGCTTTCTGAGCTCCAGCGCCAGCTTAGATGGACTGTGGAGGGGATGATTAAAGATGGAGAGTCTGTTGATTTCCTTCCTGTTGATGACATACTGGACAAGAAGAACGCAATAGACATGYACAGCCTGCAGAATTTTTCAACACGGTTTAGGGAGCTTGAGAACTTAAAGAAGAAAGGCATCAGCTTTAATCAAGATTCGCTTAGGTTCTTAGCAACAGAATGGAGCCTTTACTTCTCAAGAGTATGTATCCGCCGCACAGACGACACTAGGATGGGTAACGGAGATCCAATTGTCAAGCTGCCTGGCATGGAGTTAATACCAGTAGAGGTAATTCCACTCGAAAAGCAATTAAGGGCTTGCAATGAAAGACTAGCAACCCTGAAAATRAAGGCGAAGGACTCAGCGAGGGCGATTAACGACGCTATTCGGAGGAATAAGCGGGTGGACAAGGATGCTCGGAACACCGCGCGGAACATCATCTCAGGCAGCCACATTGCGAGGATTCTTCCAACGTTTCCAGGACTAGCAGATATCTGGAATGAGTTCATGCAGAAGGGGCACAATGTGACGCAGGACAAGTGCTGCGAAATGAGGTGGTTTGAAGACTTGCGACCACGAAAACAGACTGAAGCTGATAGTGAATTGATGCTCTACGATGAGGATCAGGATGGAGCTGGACAGTTTGTCACAGACTTCATTGATGAACACTATGAGTGCATTATCAAGGACGCCCCGAAACTTGATGCGCTAAGAAAGATAATTAAGAACCTGGTAGAGGACCGGAAAAGAGAAGAAAAGGCGGGCGAGTTGACGTCAAAGCTGGTCATCGTGTCAGAGTTCGGGTTCGTGGTGATGATCCTAGAACGATGGCTAAGGAGGGAATTTGAAAATGAGGAGTGGTATCAGCATGGGTCATGGCTGTCAACGAAAGTACGACGCGAAAATATTGCCAAGTTTGTCGAAGCTGAAAAGCAGACCACGGGCGAGGGTGAGTCAGTGTTTGTTCACCAAGGCTGCTTCCCCTCTATGTTTGTGGCTACATCAAAGACAATGGGGACAGGTCTGAACCTCCAGCGCTCTGCTCAGATGGTTGAGATAGAGCCATTAATTAACCAGCAACTAAGCAAACAACAGAGGTTCCGCCAGAACAGAATTGGGCAAAAGAAAAAGGTCCACATATACTCATTACACATGAAGGGTGTAGAGGTTGAGGACGCATTAATGGAGAGGGGCAAGTTTGCAGAGCTAATTAATAGGATTGTGCAGGAGGCAGAGGCAGATACTTTAGAGCTGGGCTAAGGCGCGGTTAAAGCATATAAGCGAGATCGAAGATGTTGCACCAAAGAAGGGATAAATACTATTGCAGCACGGTTTTGCTAGCAGATTAAGRTAGACAATTCAACATTTCTTTCATGTCATTATGCTTGTTTTTCAAAGATCCTTAAGTAATGCAACACGGAAACTCATATGCGTGGAGAATAGCTGTGAGAAACCCTCAACTAACCTACCAAAGAAACTCGTCTACATAAAGGATGCTTGTTAACAAACCCTAATCAACCCACTGAAGAAACTCAAATGCATAAAGGATGCTTGTTGATGAATCCTAGTCCACCCACCAAGGAAACTCAAATACGTAGAGGGTGCCCGTCAGAGATCCTCAACAAACACGTAAAAGAAACTCACCTGCATTAAGGATGCTCAGTAGTAATAAACCCCAATCAACTTGCTGGGGAAACTCAAGTACATAGAAGATGCGCAACAGAGACCCTCAAGCAACCCACTCTTACGGGTGGCAGTACCCTGGATGGGAGAGGATGAGAAGGAGAGCCGAAAGGTGACGTCAGGTGGTAAGGCAGGGTGATAGCACAATAAAACCTAGGAGGTTCAAGTGAGGCTCAAGTGATAAGGTGGTCACCTCCGGGCACAAGTATGCTGGAGTAATACTTCTCCGAAGTCGTACTCTTCTCCAGTATTGCCTTCCGAGCCAATGGACCCCAAGACCGGCGTCCAAGGCTAAATGATTTGAGACATGTTTATAACAAAAAGGCATTATATTAAATATTAAACTTTTTATAATTTGTATGGTTTGTATGGTTTGTCTGGTAACCTGTGGTTAACCATGGTTAGTACATGGTTCGGAAAATTTAACCGAATTCCCGATGTCACTGCTTTGGGTGGTTTTTCACTACGGTCATATGTAAGGCCAAGTCAGGGTCCGTAATGATCATCTGTTGGGGCCCAAGAGGCCAGAGATCGAGATACCAGATGCCAGGGAGGTTGTACTTCTGCGACAACGTCGTGACGGCGACTTGGAAGTGGGGATTATTTGGAAAAAGGGCAAATCTATCGCCCATCAGTTTGAGGTGTCCCCATAAGAAGGAGTATGGCGGTTTTGGCTATTTAGCGAGTCAGATGAAAAGTACACTGGGCAGCTAGGCTCTGCTGTGCTACCGTAGCATGAAAATAGCAAAGTACTCACCAGGTCTTTGTAGGCGTGACGATGTTGGATGAGTTTCATCCCAAAATAGGCAAAGCCTACCGCTGCCACGGATGCCACGAATGTGGAGGACTCCATCATCGTCCAGAATACAGCTAGGTGGAAGGGGGAGAAAGTTGAAGACGCTGGAAGGCACCTAGGTGGCACGGTGGTAGGTATATTGAGCTCAAAAGTTAGTCTGTTGGTCATCTCAGCAATCGTGACTTGATTGGGCGGGGTACATTGTTGACCTTAGGCGCTAGACCCATAAGAGTGATGGCGGAAAAATAACATTGGAAGCGGCGTAGCAGGTTGATACCGTCACATTTGTACTCTCAGAAAGGTGTCTGATATAACGTGTGCCTCGGGGAACGAAGAGACGAAAGGCTCCTTAGAGTGTCCGTCCCCTCAAACCTCTTCACGTGACGTCGCGCCAGCTTCTTTGCACCTTTTTCACCTGACCCCGCAACTCTGTTGCCTCCTTTTCGCGTTGCGCGTCTCTTCTGGCCTTCCTGTTTCGTGCTCCGCCCAGTTTGGTTGCCCTCCGCACACTCACCACGCGTTACATCCCCAGTTTTGGTTTTTATATTAGTGAAGCTCTCTGAAACCATCTATTGTCACCTCGTTGGATATCAAATACTTGCGGAATATAAATAATGCCCTCCTTCACTACCCCACTTGTCCATCCCGCCAGTCCCACGACTCAGCTTCCTCGACGGTCGCATTGCTATCCTGCCCAGCATGGTGGGAAAAAAGGAACTCGTCGTTGTAACGTACAACAACTGCACATGCTCATGCTACTGTTAGACACCAAAATGCGCAAACGGCATCCATGCCACATCTAGCTCTGTCTCCGCCTCTTTGGTCTTGTATCCTACTGGTATGGCATCTCTCTCTTGCAAAGCGTCATCCGAACATGCAGCGGTTACTTGGTTCGGGAGTGATTGAGCATTGCTCTTGCTACGAACACATTCATCTCTTAGTGTTTTGACGGCCCTATAAAGAGCATGGCATACAGATTCATCTGTGAAACCCTCACTTCCCAAAGTCTCGTAAACTTTCCGTGCCACGTCAACGCAGTATCTGTCTGACACATCCCAAAGAGAAGCTATGACATGTCGGAATCCTGCAAGCTGCATGGCGCTGGCGGGATGTATTCCCTCATCCGATAGCTCATCGACCTTGCTTAATCCTGACGAGCATGCAGACAGATAGGCCATGAACGGTGTTGAGCCTGGCTTAAACGCCTCAGGGTGCTGCTCCTTGCCTCTCGAATGTTGGCTTTTTTGGTCGAGCAATGCTGCTGGTCCATGGACCCAGTTGTCCCGTATGTCGTCAACTGTTAGAGGGTCCGTTCTCCAGTCTTCCAATAGCAAGCAACTTCTTGCTGGGTCAAATGAATCAGGTTTTCCGTGGCCTGCGAAATGGAAGACTGTGCAGTCCCGCATGCTCTGCAGTACACGGTACTTCCACTTTGTTGGGGGCCTCACGATATTGAGCCCCATTTCACGTAATATCTCGTCTACCACCACCACTTCGGCAGAAACGAACGGCAATGGTCGTTGTTCTGGTGTCTGGCTCAGGGCCACGAGTACAGCGGTGCCAGGCTTATCGTCACTACTTGTACCGAGTCTACATATTTGATTTTGGCGTTTGAATATCAAAGACCGAATGCTCGAAGCGTAGGAGGACATGACTCTATCGAGAACTGTATTTTTAGAACCTGCGTCGTGGTATCCAGCAGCATGGAATGGAAACCGATTGAGCAGGCCAGTGAGTACCCACCAAATATGTGGAGGATTTTTGGTAAATATGGTATCCTTGTATCCGAGGTGGGATAGAATGGGGTCTGCAGCAACATCCCACAGCCACTCCATTGCTAGCTTCATGTTCTTGATGCCGAATGGTGGAGAGCTTGGCATGGTATTCCGGACTTGAAGGTGTGCTCTAAGTTCGGTGATATTGAGATTGGGAAGTCTAAGGGCAGAAATGGCCCCCTTGGCGACAATGAAGGCATCACATCGATATGGACTGACGTTGATTGTGACGACTGGACCCATGTCTCCCGCACGGGCTATTTCCTCCCGGTCCGGAGGGAGTAAGAACTTCTCGAAGCCTTTGTGGGCCTGGATCGTCTCAATAAGCTTCTTGAACTTGAATTCTGCGTCTCTGGTATCACGTAAGAGTGCCTCGGAGGTGTTTTGTGACGAAAGATTGATGAAGGAGACGTTCTTCAAGGCGGCCGGAAAGTCTACCAGCTTCCATCTTAAATCGGAGTACTTCTGCCCTAAGTCTGGGTGTAGCTGCATCAGCTTTGATAGATCAATTCTCATATCCATTATCGTGCCTGCAATGATACCGCGTCCTATCTCTAGCAGCTTGAGTGCTTGATATGGATCAGAGCGGGCGTTCAGTGCAACTGCCGCCGCCATTGAGGCCAAGCCTTCACATCCAGCCAGTGTATATTGCATATCGCTCGGTCTCAACATTCTAGGGTTGACGTTGCTTAGTAGGGATACAGCGTCGCGCAACAAACTGTTGGCCATGTCCCATCTCTCTTCAGTAGCAAACGCCATGGCGGCTTGTGCTGCACACTTAATTCTTATCACCGACGGACCATCGGAACACTTCCATGCCTTCATGTAAGCGTCTATTGCATGTTCCTTGTCTATGATATCTTGGTATTCTTCGTATCTCTCGGTTAAGACTTTTCCCAGCGAGAAGAGAGTGCTGAGATTCACACGGAGAGATTGTGGTAGCATATCCTTTGCGTTTTCAGTGATATGAAGTGCATCAACAGCTTCTGTGGCTAACTGGACTGCTTTGTCAATGTCTGGTTTCTCCTTTTTCAATTTGAAACGTTGCGAATAACACAGCGAGAGGGTTTCTAGCCACGAACTCTTTTCGGCCGTGCTCTTGGTAGAAAGATCCAGTGCCTTCTCAATGTTGAGGATAGCTAGGCTAATGTCGTTGGAAGACTCGATGACGTAATTGAGTTGGATATAACACATCCCCAGATGCACCAGCCGAAAAGCGAGGGTTGGACTTTGAGAGTCCGGTGTCATATCTACGGCCTGCTTGGAGCATTTCAATGCTTCTTCAAGGTCTTTCTTCAGATGGCGTCGAGAGTATCTCAGCAAGTGATTCACACCCAAAGCGCTCATTATACTAGCTCTTTGACCAGGTTCCCCCATTGGTGTATCCTCCAACGCCTCTTCGGCCAATTCCAAAGCCCGATCGACATCTGCTGACGAGCCAATAATTTCGTATCTCTTTGCGAGAGATAGAGCTAGATCGGCAACATATGTCGCTCTTTTGAGTCCTACATTTGATCTCCGTGCAATGGCCTCTTCGTCCAATTCAATGACTCTGTTGAGGTCTTCGAGCCTTCCTTGCAGTTTGTATCTTTCATTTAGCCCATTGACAAGCGCAATCCGGCAATCATTCCTACAAGCCTCGGGCGAGATTTTTAGGCCTTTTTCAGCGCGTCTAATGGCTTCTTCGAGGTCAGTGGTTAATTCTCCCTTCTCCCAGCGCTCGAGCAGCCATGTTGACATATTTGAAAGCCACATCCATTTGTCTGGGTCGGCATCATAGAAAGGCTCATCGGCTGCCATTCCTAGATAACAGAGAGCGGCGCTCAAGTCTTCTAGATTCTGATTTGGGTTGAGCTTATAGCGTTGGCCGTGAAGATTGGCAAGGAGATTCAAACGGGATGGTCGATCAGGATGTGGTGGAACGGTGAAAGCGATACTAGTCATGGCATATTGGATGGCGCGGTCAATGGTGTCCGACCTCTCCTCCTTTTTGTACTGTGCTTGAAGCTTTTGTGCCCAGATAGCTGCCTCTAATCCAATGTCTTTCTTCCCTGTAACCTTGCTCGATTCTATGACTTTCTGGAGTCTACATCGGCGTTGTCGGTCCGGATCATCTTCCTTTGTAGCATTTAGCCAGCAGGTTGTAAGGTGCAAGGCTTTGGCTCGATGATCCTCGGAGCCAAAATGGATAAACATGAGGAGAAACGCGTACACGGATATTTCGATGTCTTCGTCCAGAATTGGGCCATCGTGGCGAGCAGCGAAGGCTTCAAGCTCTTCCCGACTCATGTCCCTGATGAGACTTGCGATTCCAGGGTCTACGATGAAAGTTTCCATTTTGGTTAATGCTGGTGTTTTTTTTGGGAGAAATGGGGTTGAGGTATGGTGATAAGTTGTGGTGTATGGCCTGACTATGGTCTGGCGATTTTATAATTGCTTTTGGACAGACCATAGGTAGTGGTTGCATTTCTGATAGGTGGTGACCTCCTCGCTCACACCACTCCCACAATCGCACCACCAGTGTTTCCTAACTCACGTCATGTATTGGAACATGATTAAACCTTTAAAATGTGAGATGATTCAATCGATGATTCTATCTCCTACCTTGCCAAATCTTTCCATAGGACAATTTATTTCAGATTTGGCGTCTCCCTGGCTGTTCGTCTTTCTAGCCGCGCACAATCATGTCATATACACACAGCAAATGGGCTTTGCTCATCGGAATCGACCGATATCTCCGCGGTGATCTCAGAAAGAACGAACACGGAAGTACAATCCACTATCCATCATTAGGCGGCTGCGTCAACGATATCCGGCTGGTGGTGCAATTTCTTCAAGGTGTCAACGTCCCCACAGCGCACATGTGGATATTGACTGCTCCAAACCTGGGCAGTGATTCGGCTGTGCCTCTTCCTAGCAAAAAGAAAGGTGTGACTCGCGAGATGATCCTTTCTGCCTTCGAACAAATCACACGATCCGCTCGGCCTGGGGATCTGGTGTACATTCACTATTCTGGACATGGAGGACGAGTACGGACGATATTTGAAGATTTGAAAGGGGACAATGGGTACGACGAGGCCTTAGTGCCCAGTAACATTGAGGTGCCAGGTGGGCGATACATCAGAGATGTCGAACTTGCGTTTCTCCTGCAGAAAATGGTCGAGAAGAAGTTGGTTGTGACGGTTACTGTCGACAGTTGCCATTCTGGGAGCGTCTTGCGCTCCGACGGTGGGGCAAAAACGCGCGGGATCGGAGAAGTAGATTTCACCGTTCTACCAACCGACAAGACAGACCTGCCCGATATCAGTAACGGTAACAGCGGCAATATACGAGGAGCTACTGGGCGTCAAACCTGGTTATTGGATCCAAAGGGATATACCTACCTCGCTGCGTGCTGTGTCTATGAGAGTGCTCACGAAGTCGGCCTCAAAAATGGAATAATCAACGGTGCGTTTACATACTACCTGATAGAAGCACTGAGAGATAGCACAGGCGACATCACGCACGAAATGTTGCACAGCCAGGTTTGTACGTTGGTTCGCAGTGTATTTGTCCAGCAAACGCCAGTCATCCAAGGAGACCCGGATCGAGTGTTCTTCGGACTTAGGAAAGGCCATTATAGCCACACAGTCCGGATTACCGATATTGACCAACGCTCGAGAACTGTTACCTTGAACGCAGGGTATCTGCATGGGGTGGCAGTGGGGGAAGAGTACGAGGTGCATTCAAGTAAGGAAGATGGCAAAGGCCGTTTGATGACAGTAGTAGTACGAGAGACGTCCGATCTTGCCGCAATAGCCGACCTGATTTCATCTAGAGGACACGACCTGTGGTCGACAGCTATTGGGTTGAAAGCTGTTCTGACGAAGACGAGTCCCCACGAATGCGTCCAAGTGCGACTCGTTCCTAACACAGCAACAATCAACAAGCTCCAGCATGATCTAGGCCTGAAGCAGATCAAAGATTTTGTCAGAAAAAAAGGCGGCGAGCCACTTCCATGGCAACTGTCAGAATCTGAACAAGACCTTGCGCCATTCCTAGTGACCATCAACGACCTGCTTCAGTACGAGCTCAGGGACTGTGCCAATCGACGATTTCCGAACCTACCAGCTGTTCCTATATCGGACCCGAATTCAACAATGATCATCAGTAGCTACATTAACCATGTGATCAAATACCGAAGGGTCGAGAGACTTGCCCGATATTCATCTTTTGGTCCGACTACTTTCCAGATCACCAGCACGAGTAAGAAGCCGGTCGAAGCACCGCCAATGCCCCAGGTACGATCACCATCCACAAAACAGCAATCAAGAAACCCGCGACGACCCGATGGTTCGTACGAGGTTCATGATCATGAATACGTCAACATTTTGTTCACAAACCGAGGATCGGAGCCAGTCTACTTGACTGTTCTCAATCTCAAGCAGGACTGGGGCATTTCGCAGATCCACCCTTACGGAGCGGGAGATTCCGAGGAGGTACCTGCGGGCCAGAGTCAAGCACTACAGTTCCAGATGAAGATTCCACAGTCTTTTATCGAAGATGGTGAATCTGAACTAGTCGACGTCTTGAAGGCATTTGTGACGCTCCAATCGACTTCGTTTAAGTGCCTGGAGCTGGGAAGCATCGCGCAGGGAAATCCCCGACGCATACAGGATGATACTCGTGGAGCTGATCTGGAACCACTGTTGGAAACGCTGACATCTCCATCGCGTCTTGCGAGAACTACCACTGGGTTATGGAGAACTCATGATATTAAAATCCGTACGGTTCGGTTACCTGGAGTGATCAAACCAGGCCCAGAGAATCCGAGCGACGATCTCAATTCGACAAACACACAGTATTCTGAATTTATTATGGAGGACCCTGACAAACTCCTCGTCGAATACATCGAATGGTACAAGAGTAACAAGGCGCCATCGAGGAGGTCGAGCCTCGACGAAGCGCTAGCTGCACTACAGAAAGAGGAGGACGACTTAGAAGTCGTGGAACATATGACAAACTCGGATTGGGATCACTTGGGTATTCCGCGCGGGCTTGGGAGACGTCTGTCGCGAGACGTTAAAGAGTTCAAAAAATGTCGCGTGCACGCTGTTATAAGTTAATATTGACCTTGAGATTGACATTATGTATAACAAGCCGCCAACGTAGAGGAAGCGACGATTCTGCTATACTGCTAGAGTGAAGGTGGCATATTGGGAGAACAATCACCCGTGAGGGCTGCAGTGAAGGAAGTTGTGTATACACCCAAAGTTCCACCTAAATGAGATCCTTCAATGCGCCTCGTGCACGTATTTACTGTACATAAGTGAGAAGAAAATTGTTTACTAGAAAGGAGAACAAATGATGACATTCTCCATACCCATGCAGTCATGCTACTTCCGTTTCACAACCTTTGTATAGTCAAGCTTTATATACTCAACTAGGGACTCCCTCATATTCCTACCGGCCGACATTCCTACTGGCCGACATTCCTCTTTCTCCTTCCCCACTTATCCTCTCTTCGATTTTCCGCGCAGTTGACAAGGAATGCCAGAGCAGCAACGACGAAAACAATCACGGCAGCGACCTTCGGAACAACCCCAACGCGAACCTTGTCAGTGTCAATGTCGGACACGTACGGACACGTGCCACTGACGCTGATGGCCCAGCAATTGGGAACATCGAGTGCGTTGAGGTCGAGTAAGACGATCTCTGGGGACTACGAGCGCGATCGGATGGCGGAGAGGAGATGGCTATTCTCTAGGACGGTATGTGGGACGCTCTCGTACGTTAGTCTCAAGCTAGTGAATTCAGAGACTGTCTTTTTCTAATCTACGACGGCGTCTCCGCTCCAATGACCAAATGGCAGAGCATGAATAAGCCTTGACTCATACGTTGTGTCTGCCACCCAGTCCATATTGGCATTGCTTTCTTCTGGTATAGAGCAGGATTTGCATTCCCAATACACTTAATGTCGAATGAAGTGAATTATTCGAGGAGAAAGTCTGCGCTCTTGGTATACCCAAGCCATCCCCGCAAACTCCCTTTCGAATTTGTCTGGGAACAAGATAAGAGGAACGACGATGTAAACAACTTCTTCAAGCCCTTGACCAGATATATTCTGGGAGGTGCCTCTATCTGTGTCATGACTGACGGGTACAGCGGAAGCGGGAAGTCGTTCACTCTAATTTCCGCGACCGACTCACTTGCACGATTCTCTGCTTCTCTCCTATTCAAGAGTACACCCAAGAGACCGTTCGTATTCGTGTCATGCCAAGTTCACTTTGACATGGAGAGGAGAAAGGAGACTGTGACGGGCTTGAAGGTTGTCCCTCGGGAATTGGAAATATTGGGAGTAAAAGAGAGAAAATGCCTTTAAAGTGATGGGTCAAAGTTAGTGCAGTTCTTCAAAGTAAATGCGGAGAAGAGCAGGTAGAAGGGAGTGGGGATAGAGGGTGGGTGCTATATCTGTCTCGCGTAAATCGCGAGGCACCACCTGGGCGGTACCTCACTCTATTTGCCATAAGACACTGATCTTGCACCCAGGGCTTACTAACGCGAGAGATCTATACAATCTCATCGGCCCGAGCAAGGTGTGGTGGTTGTTTTTTTGGAGAAAAACAAGGCTATATTTGGGGGCGTAGGCTCGAAGTGGGTTCACGTGACTGCTATCTTGATGAGGTTCTTAAGCTGCCGTGAGCGTCAAACCTCATCAAGGGAGATTCAGCTATCTTGACCATGTTCTTGAGCTGCCGTGAGCGTCAATACCTGATCCTGAATCTCACTCAGCGCGTCAATCGTGAGCCAGCTGTTCGGCCGAGTGAAAAGCGCGATAACTATCTACAACGGGCAAAAACAGAGAACTATGGGATAGTGGGCGGGATCGTAGAATTGTACAATCTGGGGCCGAATTGATTGCTTGATGAGGTTGCTGATAGTTGATGGTTGAGGCTCTGAGACATCCTGGGATCGACTCAGGAACTCTGCTGAGAAGCTTGGCGGCCTAACCAAGTATGGAACAAAACATAAATTTGACCGTGTTTTTGATCTGGATCTTATTTGATACGAATTAGTTGGTTGAAAATAGTTGATCAGAAGCCGTCTTCGAGGCCCGATTCCGAGCTCTTCATCGTCATGTTTCGGAGCCGAGTTACTTTCATACCCTTGAATAGATTTTCTGGTAGCTTATCGAGTTATTGTTCCGGCCTCCACCAATGATTATAAAATCATGATGTCCTCAGATATGAAAACACGAGGCTTTTAGACAAACCTTATTTATGAGCAATCTCCAGCACAACTCGGACCCGCCCTCTGAGGTCCCCTTGCATATGACAGATAAGTATACCCGGTGTTGTGATGTGTTACAAAGTTTCATAACGCGACAATAAACTATGGAGGCGCTTTCCATTCATTGTGTACATGATTCTTGTCCAAAGCTCTTGTACACTCCCATCCCAAAGCCGTCTGCTATGGTTCTCCTATGTTCAAAAATAATAATCGTAAGGACAGATTCCAGCTCCACCATCACCTTCCTCCTGCTCTTCTTTGATGTGATAGTAGAGCCGCCCGTTGAGTTGTTGACGTCGGAGTCATTAGCCCTACGTTCTTATCATGTGCTGGCAACTCCGCCAACTGAAACGATGAAGCGGGAAGCTCATATATCGGTACATTCGAGACCTGTCGCGGCCACGTGGGCGGATTAGGCGCATTCAATTCTGCCATCTTAAGGTCTGGATTGACTGCATTTAATCCATATAATGGTCCTGACCCAGAACCTCGTTGGGGCGGCCGATGTGAGTGGGCCTCTGGTACCACTAAGTTGTCCAATAGCAGTTGTGCCACCACTCCGTGCTGGTTTGAGACCGCGCCCTGTAGCGCCGTTCGCCCCATACTGTCCTTCGTCATGACGTTGGCTCCATGCTGCAACAGGTGCCGCACCACAGCCTCGTGCCCTTTTTCCGCTGCCAGCTGTAGCGCTGTCCGTCCCGTGTCACTTCGTGCTTCGAGGTCCGCCCCCATTTCAACCAGCTGACGTACTACTGCCGATTGTCCGTTGAAAGCCGCAACATGCAGTGCCGTAAATCCAGAAGGTCCCGGTACCTCGACGACGGGGTGTTTCTTGAGCAAAATCTGGACCACGGACTCTTGCCCGTTGTAAGCTGCTATGTGAAGCGGAGTAGACCCGGAGGGATCCTTGGCTTGGACATCAACACCTTTCTCTAGTAGCAGCTGGACAATTGCTGTGTGACCGGTGCGAGCTGCACTATGTAGCGGAGTTCGTCCCTCACTCGACTTTACCGAAGGATCCGCATCATTGTCCAGAAGCACTCGAACTACTGTTTCGTGGCCGCAGTCGGTTGCCAGGTGCAGCGCCGTACATCCAGACGAACCCTCGTAGTTGACATCCACACCCAAATCTAAGAGCGCCTTTATCTTCTTCGCATCTCCTTTCTTTGCGGCACGGTGTAACTCGGTGTTGGATTTGAAAAGTTTGAAAAATAAGGATCCCATCTGCGCACGCGGTACCTTCTTGGTTTTGTCAGATAGTGATGGTGTGAACTGCGACTTGGATATCACCGACGCGGTGTCACAGTCAAGTTCACTATATGGTTCACCCTGACCAGTGTGGAAGTTGTAGACAGATACACCGTCGGAGGTTTGAGTATAGATGGACTTCGTGTCGGCGTAAAGTTGTTCCCAATGAGGTTGACCGTATCCACCAGGCTGGCTGGAAGTCGGGGTATCTATTGAATCCCTTTTGTCGAAGTGGCCAATAAAGGTGTCATTTTGGAGGAGCTGCCGAACTTCCACAGTAGAATTTCTAATGTTATCAGCATTGCTTCAATCAGCATTGCTTCAAGTGTACGAAGCTTGAGACTTGGAGATTTTGATTACCTTTGTGCTGCCGCAATCAGCAAGCTGACATCTGTTAACTGCCTCTGCGTTTGCTGCAGGAGTCCTTTTATCAGTACTTCGTCGTATGAATGCGTCATGCTCCAGGTGCCAGGGCCTTTTCCCGTGCTTGTTTGATTTCGCATACATTTTCCCACTTCTTCCACTAGCCTAGAAGTCGTAAAGTTGCAGCAATTCTGCGCGCTCTTTAAAGCTTCGGCAAGCTGACTCTGTGAGATGATACGTGAGAAGAGGGCATGAGGTTGGGTGAGCAGTAACTGGATGTCCATCAATGCCCCGCTAATGGCCAGGCATTCAGCACTGATGGATAATGTCGTCGGTGCTGCATTATATCCTTCAGTCACATCTTTTATCGCTTTTGCAATGTTTGAGTAGAAGAGGAGGGATGATGCCGCCGGGTCCGTCGATCGCGGATCCATCGTCCGTCGCGAGGATGATACCAAGTAGGTGCAATCATGTTACGGTGTACGGGGCACCCAACAGCAGAAAGCCTTTGGGTGCGGCTGAGAAACTCAGGTCATGCGATTATTTGAGGCCTTGGAACAAGTACGCCTATGTGGCTTGTGGCTTAAGGGTGGTCGCCGGATTAGGTTCAATAGGGCTTCGATAGACCAGTCACCCCCACCGAATTAATATATTAATAAAAGAATTGAGCCTACCGTTAGACCCAGACCGTAGAAAAACAAATTCCGCACGGCTTGATTGGCCCCCCACGTAGTCCACCACCACCAAAAATCTCGAAACGGCTCAATGAATCCTACACAGTATGATATCCACAGCGCCTACGGAACTCACCGAGTGCCTCTGCCAGGAAGAGTACACCTTCCACCCATGAACGGACTGTTAGCGCGCGCTGAGGTCCACCGACATTGGCCCGTGCATAGAATGTCAAAGAAATGTAATTTTCAATGTAAATTACATACAAAATATCACCAAACTGTCATCTACCACTTTGTAGGCCTACCACCTGCTTTGATGACTGCCCAACAACGCTCTCGCATCAACTCGATATACTTTGTGTAGTCATCAATTTGCATCTTCTCCCACTCCTCTAATAGAAATTGCCTCACCTTAGTATTAGTTTGTAGAAAGCGCTTTGCTAGCCTGTAGTAACTGCCAAACATTTTTAATTGGATTAAGATTGGGCGAGTTGGCTAGCCACTACATTTTCTGGATTCCTGCTGCGTGATAAGCAGAGGTCATCACCTTTAAGTTATGGATTGAAGCGTTATCCTCTATATAAATAAGGTCTCTGGCTATATAGGTTTTGTACGCCTCTTGAAAGGTTTGAATAAGCAGTAATATATAGTAGATATAGACATCTAAGTTAACAGTCTTTTTCTTACTTGTACACTAAGCCTTTTCAAAGATAACAAGAGACCCTTTAGCATCTATTAAGATAATAGACCACTCCATGCAGCTGCTAAAATCCTTAAATTAAGGCGCGCAGCAATTAGGTAACCAAACGTCCTTAGGTCTCCGCGTAACGTATCGCTCTCCTGCGCCTGTTCAAGCAACAATCTTATTACTCTAGCCAACACAGGCCCAGTCTTCATCTGACCAAGATATGTGCTCCTATGCCCACTGTACCTGATTAGCTGTTAGGCAATCTCGCAAGTTTTCTAGCATTGTTTAGCGTTTTTAATAGTATAGCAAACAAGACGGTATGTTGGTATTACAGTGGATTGCACGGTATATAACAATGACTCAGAAGGAGGACTGGGTGGATTAAGCGAGCGATCCGCACAGGCATAAATATACGGCCCCGGCAATTTAGAAGGAGAACACACCCGAGAATCAAAACCTACAATTGGCAAGCTAGCAGAGGACTTCGACGTCGCTGCTAGCCCTTGCTACGTAGAAGATTCGTGGTCACAAGCAATACATACTCTTCCAACCGTACCCTGCGCTCTTGCACCGCCGTGGATTAGCGTTCTGCGAAACCCACGGGCAGTCGATTAACAGCGTCTATAGGACCTTCCCATTTCACGGGCGGGTATACCGACACGGTATTAAAGAGGCGTATTTATTATAGGTTTTCAACCATTGGGTTTTGTAGGAGTCTTAGGCAATCAAAGACAATTAGAAATTGTACTCTGAGGGATCCCAAGCTTCTAAGCAATTGCTGTTTGTGTCCTTCCAAGCTTGGCTAGAGTATGGATTTGGATGCGTTCCTTGTAGCTAAGACGACGTCTAGGTGTTTTTGGCATTGCGGGTGGATGACTGCGTTAGAAAAAATACATAGAATTGTATAGGAACCCTTTATGAAACCGTGTAATTTTTCCAGAAGCTTCATACAACGTATATGCACGGGCCCAAAGACCGTGCGACGCTAACAGTCTGTTCATGGGTGGAGGGTGTAGGCCTGAATACTCTTTCGTCAATGTCTCGGGATTTTACTACCTCCCGGCAACTCCCGCCCCAATCAACGCCGAATATTTTGGCGGTTAAGAAAGCCTGAGTGAATTGACACTACTTGCCCCATTTGTCGCCGTGCCAGTACCCAGTGCGTCTCTGAAAACGCCCTTCGTCTCCAGTTGCAACAGTGCCCAGGTCAGATCTGAATCTAATTAACAAGAGAGTCGGGAAAAACCCCAGGTCCACACACTCTGCCGGCGCAAACAAGAGCCTCAATAGTTTAGATATGTTGGAATCGATGGAACTGAGTATGGAGCATTATGACCAAAGGAGCCCGAGTCGCCTAGGCTACAAAATAGGGATGCTACAATCTGATATGGAAAGTGGCGCTTTTTTGAGGAGCTGAATATGAAGCGCTCCGGTGGCTTTGATTAAATCTTCTCAGCTACTCGCTAGATTCAATATATTCAAACGCCTTTGTGTTACTGAGATATGAGTGCTTCTAGAGCCGCAGATGTTGTCCGGAGGCTGAGTTACGTTGACAAGTGGGTCTTGCGGTGATGCTCATTCCCCCACACAGGGCGAGGCTGATAAAGGGGTAGATCTCCTCGCTTGCCTTTTCCCTCCAAGAATTGCCTTGCGGCTCTCCAGTATAAACATGTGATGGCTTAATCAGTGGGCGCCCTGTTTCCTGTATTCTCTAGATCCCTTATATACCGTAACTTCCAGCACCCCTTATCCACCGAACACCCTCCATACTAACGAACAATTTTCGAATCCCCATAGTTGTATCACACTAGCCGGCTGTGCATTGTAAAATCCGAGCGTCAACAAGGCTGAATTGACACGATCCACGATGGAACCTGTTCTGCTACAACCCACTGAAGACGAGCTGCCGGTTAACCATGATGAGAAGGTCCTCTTGTCCTTGGGTTACAAGCAAGAATTCAAAAGAGAATTCAGTCTATGGAGCGCCTTCTGTGTCAGCTTCGCCGTTTTGGGGTTGCTTCCAAGCTTCGCGTCGACCATGTTCTTTGGCATGGGTTCCGCTGGAACTGCGGGTGCGTTGCTCTTCATCATCATCATCATCATCATCATCATCATCAAATAGTATACTCGACTGTTTGATAGAAAAATGGAGCTGACATCATCCCTATTTTAGGCATGATCTGGGGATGGATAATTGCCATGGTCTTCATTCAATGCGTCGCCCTAAGCTTAGCCGAACTCTGCTCGTCGATGCCAACAAGGTCAGAATTGCATTCCCCATCTGTCATATAGCATAATCTAACGCTTTTCTCCATAGTGGTGGTCTCTATTATGCGTCGGCCGTTCTTGCCCCCCCAGGCTGGGGTCCTGTTGCAGCATGGGCGACTGGCTGGTCCAGTTGGATCGGACAAGTCACAGCCGCACCATCGGTCAACTATGGCGTGGCAGCAATGATTCTCGCGGCCCGGTCGATTATCGATTCAAATTTCGAATCAAAGAACTACCAGCTGTTTCTCCTCACCACGTTCCTCATGATCGTCCAAAGTTGCCTCAGCAGCATGCCAACCAAATGGATCGCCGTCTTCAATTCTCTGGGCTCCAGTTTCAACATGGTGGCAGTTATCGTGGTTATCATTCTCATACCTACGGCTGCCGTAACAGATCCCAAATTCAGACCTACTCATCGAGTTTGGAGCGACATCGAAAATGGTACAGACTTCCCTAATGGTATCGCTATTTTGATGAGTTTCACTGGCGCAATGTGGGCGATGTCGGGTTTCGATGCGCCATTTCATCTGAGCGAGGAATGCGCCGTTGCTGATGTCGCCTCTCCGCGTGCCATTGTTTTGACGTCTACAATAGGCGGCATATTTGGCTGGGCCTTGCAAGCTGTGGTTGCCTACACAGTCGTCGATATTGAAGCGGTCTTGGGGTCTGATCTTGGCCAGCCGTGGGCGGCTTACTTGCTCCAGGTTCTGCCGATGAAAACTGTACTTGCCGCTCTCGCATTGACTATAATAGCCGGCTTCTCCATGGGTCAAGGCTGCATGGTTGCGGCGTCTCGAGTCACTTACGCTTACGCCCGTGACGGTTGCTTTCCCAAGTCAAAATACTGGGCAAAGGTGAACGAAGTCACAAAGACACCGATTAATGCGGTATGGTTCAACTGTCTCGTTGGCGTATTACTTTGCTGTCTTATATTTGCTGGTCAGGTGGCTATTCTAGCCATCTTCTCCGTCGGCGCCATTGCTTGCTTTGTTGCATTCGCGATCCCCATCTCTTTGAGAGTATTTTTTGTCGGCAGTAGATTCCGAAAGGGCCCTTGGCATCTCGGACAGTTTGGCAAGCCGGTCGGAGCTGCTGCTGTTGGATTTGTCGCATTAATGGTTCCGATATTGTGTTTACCTACCAATACAGGACGTAATCTCAAGTAAGTGTCTCAAAACCCTATCGTATACAGAAGAGTTATTGACTGGATTGTTAGCTCTTCCAATATGAATTGGACCTCTCTTGTGTACGGGGCTCCAATGTTAGTTGCTTTACTCTGGTTCGCTGTTGATGCCCACAAGTGGTTTAAAGGACCAAAGGTCAATGCTAAGCATGCTATGATCGGCCAAGTTATCAAAGAACTCGAGAGGCAGGTCTAAATATATTAAGAGTTTGATCAATATGTTTACAGTCAGTTGAAGCGTGGCAGGTGTTACCAAACCATCATCCGCATGCTTTTGGCAGAGTGTGGTGGATCGCAATTACATGGAACAAAGTGTATTTACTATAATAATAATAATAATTCCGGACTGGTTCAAGCGAGGAAAATCAAAACGCAAAACGCACTTCGCAAAAATCAACAAACACATGCACACCCATTAATAATAACATATCAACACAGAGCAAGGTTTAAAGCTATAATATCCTACAGCATCCTTTATTTGTAATGTGCAGCGGGTAGTTCAAGGGCAAAGGGACAAAATTTATTAGCCCTATTAGAACCACAGGATTAACCGCCTGCAGAACTACAACTATCTAGATTTTTATGTTTATATTCTTCTTGAATATGCTTTGTTACCTTAATAATAACTATTATCTATATCGGGGAAAGTTTTGTCCCAGGTTTCAGGACTTTGATCCCTGCCACGCGCGTCCCACGGGCGTTCAACGCTCCCAACGTTGCCAATGTGCCAATCCCAAGTCGCCTTATTGCAGGAGCGCCCAACGCCCCCAATGTTTTCCCAATGCCTTCAACGTTTTCCTAATGCCCTCAACGCCCTCAACGCCCTCAACGCCCTTGACGCCTGCCATATTACGGCGCAAGGCATGGAACGCGTTGCGCTTGTGTCGGGCATCGACCTTCTACTATTCATTCCTCTTGTACTAGGAAATCAAGCGATGTTGTAAGCGTGGATATCGTGCCATCAATCAGATTCCTACCGTCAATCCCTGTACTGATAGCTAGAGTACAAATCGCATTAACATCACAAACCACATAAATGTTAGGCACGCCAGTCCTTAATTTTATTGAAGTACTAGCTGTGATTAGTATCATTCAGGTAATTGAAGGGCTTGCTGTATTGTTATAAACAGTTTGAATTGCATTTTCATTTAGGTTATAGTATTCATTCCTAATGTTCAAGTTCATCAAGCGCTGCTAATACTCTTATCCACAGTACTACTCACTTTGTAACTATGCGTACGTTACATGGATACCCTTCTATTCCCTAGCGCAGTTGTTGTTATAACTCTTATTGCATGCATTGTGTTTATTGCAAGGGTTGCATTAGTTGTTGGGACCTAGTTTGCAGTAGGCCTGTCCTCTCTTTTACGTGTTGCTTGCATAATATTTCCGTGGAGGTTGCCTCCATGAGTTGTATTGTTGTGACAGTACATGTGTTTATCCTAAATTATTGACAATACCGCATCTACTGTATGACTGTTATGCCTGCTGTTTGACGCATCTACTGTATGACTATTATGCCTGCTGTTCAACGCTGCTATTCTATGCTATTGTTGCTGCCTGAGTCGCCTAGAATTGACGTCCTGTCCTTCTTACTATTGTAGTAGATCTCCACTATCTTGTTGTTGTCCACAGTCGCCCACCTGTTGAGTGTTATTGTGGTTGTGGAGGTTGACTCCTTCTCCCACAACCTCGTGATAAAAGCTCTTATCTGCTCCTTGTCATTGACAACTGTATCCTCATCCCACACTACAATGTCTTTAGACTGTATCTTACACATGTCCTTTAGCGTTGCTAGAGTTGTTGTTCTGCGTACATTTATTTCATGCAAAACTCTATTAAATTGTTGCACTAAAACTATCTGCGTGTTTGCCAATACTATTTGTTTAGGTTTGTCTTAGTGTTTCTATAGTGCTATTATATTGTTAGCCCTGCACTAATGTTATGCTTAGGATACTTGCCTTTGACACGTGTGTAATTGTAGCTTTCGCGAGATTGTTACTGTCATTATCTAGGTTATCTATGTTGTCCATAAAGTTGTTCTGCGCAATTAGCATATAACAAGCTATTGCCTTAGGTTTCTGCAAGCATTTGTTAACATCAAGCGTAATTATCTTAGTAATCCTTGTTTAACGCTCTAGGCTCTGCTTGTTCTAATGTGACAGTAGTGTGTTAAATAGTTCTGTCTTAGGTTAGTGCTAATTAATTTGTTGCTAAATTCTTACTTTGTATTAATGTGCTGAGGCAGGTCTCCACCTTTATTGCGCCTGTTTCCCATTCCTTAATTAACTAGTATATTAGTAAGCAGATGAAGCAGATTGTGGTCCTAGATAGCTGCTTGAAAAAGCGGCTTCCTCCAGGCATAACAGCCAGTGATTCCTGTGTTTTGCCCCATAGGGTTGCTGACAGAACCTTCGCCACGCCGCGGTTAAGGAACTGTCTCTTATTTGGCTTGTGCAGGTTAGTTGCTAGTGTCTATTTGTTACTAACACAATTTACCTCTCTTGGGTCCTCTGCAATGAAGCTAAAATTGTGACAAAGCGCTCTTGCCATTTCACCCGTCTGTTTAGGCTTGCTTTTGTCTAGGCCGTATGCTTGCTGTGTGACACGTCGTGCTGCGTGCATTAGCTGTGTTCTGAATGGGATGGGTTGTTTCTGTAACTATGCTGTGTTACTCTTGCTCACAGTACAACAGGGCTCCTCAACTTACGTGCTCTACAATTGCCATATATGGAATCTCAGTGGTGTATTCCCATATCTAAATAGATAGCTCCTGTCGCGCGCCTGCCCAGGCAGACACTGCAAAGTTGATAAACAACTCCTTGTTGGTTAAGAACTATAGGTTAACAGTATAACTATCTATACTCTCACCTCGCACCATCCTACTTAGCAATACTATCTGTGCTATCTTCACCAATAGGATATCATTTGGCTTGATATATTAGTATTTTGTGATTGTCCTAATAAGTGTCTGTTGGTTGGCCCCTGTTGTACATTCTGACACCACGTCCACGTTGTTTGCCTTTTAGTTAGTGTTGTTAGATTTACTGCCTTCACTAAATACGTCTGGCGCTATTGTTAGCTTGTCTTGCGCGGCCAGGTATTCAGCAACCTGTGTTATCCTAATGTCCTTGGCTGTTGTGCGTTGGGTTGGCTCTATTGCGTTGTGATTAAGTTCAAACAACAACATTAGGTCTGTTCCTATTATACCTTGTTAGGTTATATAAGGACTTGACGTTAATGTAAAGCTTGTGTTAAATGACAAACCTAATAGTGTTATTGTGTTGTTTGCCTCTGTCTGTTTAGTACAGGTTAGCACTATTAAAAGTTGTAAGTATTGCTTACCTTTAAATTGTCAGTTGGCTGCTCCAGCGCAGGCGTTATTTTTACTTGCTTCTGTAACTTGTTGCTTCTGTCTGCTACAGTTAGTCGCCTCTTTGTCCTGCCTCCTACCTAGGACTTGTTAGTATCTGTCCACACTCTTAGCGTACTTAATTACCTTTCCTGTTCCTTTCTTCCAACTGCTGTTATTTAGCATCTTGCTTGTTGCGCTAGTGTGTTGTAGTTTTAGGTTTGCTAATAAGGGTGTGATGGACTTTGTTTAAGTTAAGGGGTTGCGTATAATAAGAAATGTGTCCTAATTTTACTTAAGTTGCAGTTCTGCTTGTTGTGGCTAAATAAGGTCCAATTACAGTTAGTTGTGGTCCTATTGTGGACAGGTACAGCCTAGTTATGGCACATTTAAACACATCTAGTGTGTGTTTATTGGCTAATACTTAGGCAGTAATTGTTCCGTCCAATTAATTAGAATAATATTATACTGTCTATTATAGTTCTGCTTGCTTCTGTTATGTTGTCCTTTGCGTTGTTTCCTTGTCTCTTCCTAAGTTCTTGTTATGTGTCACGTCTCCTAAAATCTTTGCAGTTTAGACTCTTAGTCTAGCATTACCTTCTAATGTACGCAGTGTACAGCACTGCATATTATGCAACTCGTCTGCGGCGTCTTTGCTTCAGTCCTTCCGTGCAATGTCTAGCTCTGTTAATAACTCTAGGGATGCCACGTGGATTGTGCCTGCTGTTGCACTCTTGTCCTCTTCCTCAAATCAAGATAGTGTTTTAGTCTTGGGTGTTATTATACTAGGCATATGCAGCATTAGACTGTTTGTTTGCCTTAAAGAGCTTTCCTCTCCCTCCGCCCTTAACCTTGTGTTTGCCTGTGTCCAACGCTTGACCCTACGGACGTTGTAGTTAATTCTCTGCGCTATTTGTAACATGTTCTTATCAAATATTGTGTCTAGTACTCCGCCCAGCGTCTCGCGGTGGTCGCGTTGTATATCTAACCCTATCCTTCTTGCCTCTGCTTTTGCCTGTATGCTTTGCATTTAGTGCCTAAGTATTCCCCTCTCACGCATTATTGTTGCCACATCTCTGTATATTGCCTTGTACTGCGCGTTGCTTAGGCTAAGTTCAAATTTGACAACGTCAGCTAATTTTGTTGCTTGTGCTTCTAGCATGTTGTGCTAGCGTAGTGACTAGCTAGGTTGACACACAACAATTAGGGGGTGTTGCCTGTGGGGGTGTTTAGGTTCGTATTTCATTACTATCTTGTGTGGTTGTGGTGGTAGTGGTAGTGGTAGTGGTGGTGGTGGTGAGTTGTTCGCGCGAACACAAAGCTTGTCGCGTATCATACACTTACTAGTATGTACAAATCTGGTTAGCGTAATGCGGTGCGTACTCTCACCCACAGTACCTTTAACTTTGTGCCTAGTTTTAGTCTGCACGTAATCTGCACTCTCATCAACAGTATAACTTGCTATGTGTTGTGAGGATTGTAAATTTCTAGGTTGTGTGCCAGGCTGTAGCAGTTGTTGTGACGCGCCTGAGTTAGCATCCTCCTAGATTTCCAACGTCTTCTAAACTTTCTACAATACTGTAGTAGTTATCTTCTTGCAGCGCCTTTGTAAAAAATTTTATTCATGTTGTACAGCTTGCTTGTAAACTTAATGTACACCTTGTTTAGGCATAACACAACCTAGGTTGACTATCCACATTATTATGCACAGGTTGACCCGCCTTATCACTGTCACTGTCAACTACTTGCCTTGCTATTCTCCGTCTGGTAGCGCGCAGCTGGCAGGTGTCCACATCGTCTGATATTGTTACAGGGTCTTGCATTGTACAATCGCGGTACTAAGTTACAGCTACTTTTCCTAGCTGTCCTCTGCCTTAGGTTGTGGCGCGCCCCTTCCTAAGCCCAGATGCTACTAAGCGTCTAGTATCCTGTACTGTGACAGACTCTGTCGCCTCACGCTCCTAAAAAGCCTAGAACTCCTTGATTGTTCAATCCCCGTCCGTCTCAAACATTAGCAAATAAAATTAGTTGTACATTTCAAAGTCAATGTAGTTGTTAATATATAGAATAGTAGAGTCTTGTTGTGCTGGGACTACATGTATGCCTCTCCAAATTATAGGCATGCTAAATGCCTTCTTGCTACTAAGTGTCATCTCTGCAGTACAAGCCAGCACGTCCTTTTGCTCCACTTCTATCATCCCGTGCACTAGGTGTGGTTGACCTTCATCCACCATAGACAGTCTGTTGAGTACTGCTCCTGTGTACGTTAGCGTACTAGTCCTTCCTTCTGCGTTTGTCTCTTTAATCTGAATAGTGAATATGAGCTTGACTTGTCCAACAGTTTTGCTGTGCAGGCGCTGGGTGTTATCTGTTGGATGAGGACGTGGCCTTGCAACAGAGCCAAACTCAGTCGCGATCACGTAGTCTTTCCTCTATCTACAGCCTAACCCCTATGGTCAGCATTAGATTAATTGCTAGGTAGCTAGTTTAGTGTCTGTTGGATGCTTCCCTTCGCGCCGCTAACATTGCATGGACAGATGCACCTGCAGTACGGCGTTTTCCATCTACAAGGGACTGTCCACTTCTACTTGCTTGTTGTTTAACGCCATAGGATTGTCACCTTGCTGTGTATGTCTGCGACTTAATTGTTGGTTTTGCACAAAGACAGCCAGGATGTTAGGTAGGTTAATTATGCCAGAAAAGTCCGCTGCCTGTTTAATTGGTATCCAGGTGCCTGTTAAAAGCTGCTGTTTTCCAATTCCACTACCTTTAACCTTTGATCTCTAACCTTTGCCCTATCCAATCTTATGCAATTGTATTAGGGTTAAGGCGGCAGTAACATGCACATTATTAGCCTTCTTAGTTGCCTTACTAGTAATTTTACTTAAATTTATTAGAACATGCGCCTCTATAGCCAGCACATTAACCATCTAATTGTTTAGTCTTCCCAGCTGCATAAGAAAGTCCTTCTTATTAGTTAATTTGTACACCTCTTTAAGTAGGAAGTTGTGTGGAGCCTCCCTGTTTGGACCAGTATCATAACCATCTAGAGCGCCCCTAGTCTTAATAAAATGCACCTAGTGTGTTATGCTGTGTAGTTTAGGTAAGTTAAAATGGCCTATATCAGGCGCATCCCTCTTACGAGGTCAGAATAATTCAAATACATGCTTTAATGCATCAATCCGCCTTACTGCGTTGTTGAGATACAACAGTGTTTCATTGTCATGCGACCTGTACTGTGCAATTATAACAAAATTGCATACTGCCTTTATAAAATAGACTGCGTACAGTGCCTTTTTGCACAGTATTAGAGTAATGACAGCCACAAGTTGTTGTACAATTGCCTTTTGCTCGTCTCTAGTCCATTGCGTAACCTTGCTAAAGTCAACTCGCACGAACCAGCGTAGCGCAGTGTACATAGGTATATCCCTAAACCGCTAGTCTAATTGCGCACTTCCTCCTCAGCCAGCAACTAATAACCTCTGCTCCTTATGTTTCCACTTCTTCAGCACCACGTCCCCTATTAGTGCCTGCAGCCATTTAATAGTATACATAACAAGTCCTTTTAGCAACTGGTGGAGCGTATCTGCAAGCATGCCCTTGTGTACGTTAAAGTGTTTGTGGCGCCATGCAAAGCATGTCATATTATAGACCCAATTGTTATTAGATGGTTTAATGTGTGCCTCACGTTGCTGTTTCATTTGCTGTTGCGTATCTTTGTGTGTCCTAAACTCCTACAGACCTTTTAACAGTTCCCCCCTTATATTAGGGGGGACTTTACAAATAGTACAGTAGCAGTTATTCTTTACACTAGTTATTAGTGTCTGTTCCTAATAGTCTGTGATAATACTGCACAGTACAGGATAGCATTGGCAGGTTAGACTGTCTGCGCATGTTATATTCTCACCCTTAGCAGTTAATTTCTCAAGGGCTGCACGCGTGTTAACATTTAGCAAACATACTGTGCGGCAGAGTACAGAACATACCTGTCTCACTAGGAGTAGCACGTACGCTTTAATATGTGTGTCATTGCTTTGTAATACAGTTTAAACTTTGTGCCGTCTTCTTTGCTACCCAAAATTAGGACAAAACCTATTAGCACAATCCCACATCTGTTGTGTGCCCTTCTCACGTCTTAGTCTAGGTTGCCTATTGTAAGGTAAACTGGCCAACATGAAATGTTGCCGTGTAGTATTGTTATTAGTGTCTTGTCAACTGCTATTAGTATGGGAATTACAGTGGACCCTAGGGGTAGCTTCCCCTAAGTTTCCCACCACCAATCACCTGTGTACAATTTGTTGTATACTCTTGTCTCACACGTATTGTCCCTGTAAAACTTAACGGGCTTGTAGTGAAGTGCAGATCTAAATAGCAGATGGCCAATTAGGAATCAGACGACTTCCGCCGCGTCTCTGCTAACAAGCTCTGTGATTAATAGTGGAGCGTCCTCCTCCTCTGGCTTAATTGTTACCTCTACAGCACTAAACCCGCGTCTAGTAATTCCAGTGGGCATGCACTCTAAACGTGTGGTCCATTGTTTGCTGTTCTTAAAGGACAGCATATAGTGTAATTCCTCCATCCGCATATCACCAAATAATACGTTAACGTCTCCCTAAGTGCACTGTGTCTTTAATAGCCAACATGCAAACGCGTAGTTAAACAAGGACTTAAATCTAAGCGCTGTAAAGTCCTGTGTGTCCACACTGCGTAGTGTATTGTTAGTCTCTATTCAATCAAATCTAAACATACGCGCCTACCTTGGCATAGCATGCCTATTGTTTGTACCAGCACCTGCACGCTCCTTTTTGTTGTATTTATACATAACCCTATAGAGAGACTGCATTGAAGTTGCTAATAGTAATCTGTCTCCGCGCGATTTAGTTGTGGACTTTGGCGCCTTTGTTCCAGTGTCTTGTACTGTGTTGACGTCAACATTCCCAGCCTTAGCGTCAGGACCAACAGGTGGCTCAATTCCATTGTCGTCTGCTGCCCTGTCAGCATCAGCGTCTTTTAATTTGTAGTCCTGTGACGTTGACGCTGTGTTGCTGTCCTCCTCTCCCACGTAAGGCTAGTGGTCGCTCTTCTCCCCTCCAGTCATGCCACGTTCTGCTATTCTAGCATACGCGGCAAGTATGGCATTGGCATAATTGTGTGCTACAGCCTTTTGTCTGTTCTGTGAATTTGGAATGCGCTGCAACAGGCGTCGTATTATAATATTAACTAGATTCTTCCTGCACGCGCGAATGTGCTTAGTCATACCCCCATATAAGGCTGTTCTCTTCTGGCAAAACCAACACAAGCAATCAATTAGACCCATTGTGCGCAATAACAGCTTAATAGAACAGTGCAGCCTACACGCAGGGTGGGTCTAATTTGTACTGTAAGTCAGAATACGCGTCAACAAATCTTGGCACGCCATTTAGAAAACTCTATCATAGGGCACGCGCTTAGTTGTGATGTATAATTAATCCTAAGCTGTGCTTTAGAGTATGTAGTTGTTTAGAAGGCTTAGCAATTATTATTATATACATACAGCATTATCCACACGCGAACTCTGCCCTAGAGTACAATCTTAGCTATAAGGCTTAGCAGAGTACGTCAACTAGTCGCGTGACGCCCAAACTCTTCCCTAGAGTATGTTTGGCACTAGCGCAACTTGGCGCATTGGATTATCCCAAACACCTACTAACCCTCAGCTAATGCTATTGTGCGCGCAACCTTACCTTTATACACGCATCCTATCCAAACCCGCTGTAGTCCAAATATACTAGCTGCAGCAACCCATGAAGTCCCACAGTATGAACAACCACGCACTCTAGGATGTGCCTGCGCTAGTGCGCCTGTCCTCACGTTGCAATGCTCTGCGGCCGACTTCACTGCGCGCACTTAAGTGTGATAGGTCACCTTCACTTTACTACAGCAGTATATACAATGCGGCGCGCTCTTTACTAACCCTTAAACAATCCTAGCTACTTTGTACGCCCCAAAACTACTTACCCTTTGTGCTTTAGCTTATTACAATTCTCACTTAACTGCAGAAAACACCTCACCTCAGCCAATACCTGCAGCAGTCAAGATGCCGCCTAAATTATCTAAGTCAACTAAGATTAGTTATCCTGTCCCAAATCCACCCAGATACCTACTTACTAATAAGGACTGGCTCTATACACTGCAGGAGGACAGAAAAGGCTAAATGCAAATAGACTATATAAAATGGGCCTTTAAACTTAAGGGCAAGCAACTAGAAGCGTTGGGTACAGTGCTTGTGGATAAGATAAACGCCAAGCCTAGAATGGCAACCCTTATAGCAAACTGCAGGGGAGATAAGTTAAACAAGAGCGCTTTAGACTAGAGGCAGGTGGACAGATACGTTAGGGATCTAGAGAAATAGGTGCAGACCAAGAGCGCGCTGGCCAACGTCTTTGGAGACGCTAACACAGTAGCAAGCGAGAAGCACAAGGTTAAGGCTGTGCGCACGCTTGTGTTTAAGGCGAAGGGCAAGGTCACAGAACAAGTTAAGAAACTAGAGAAAGAGATTAGGCAAAAGTTCAAGGAGACACCCACACCCGCCACCCCACAACAGAATCCATTTGCTCAATTCCCAAATGCCGCTCTACGTAATTCAACCCCGCAGCATCCACACGCCCAACACTATAGCAGCTTATCTGTCAGGCTTGGTCCCCAAGCCAAGGTATCCGCAGGTTACTGCCTCTTGGAGATGCCGCTGTCAAGCATCAGGCACTTTAATATTAGGATTCTGGACTCAGAGTCACTCACCACTATTACTTGCGTCCTATTCCGCCTGCTCATTGGGAACAAGGAGCTTCTAGCCAATGAGGGTGCAATTCTAGACAGAGATGATGTAGGGAGGAATTAATTAATAGAGTTCCTCATCAATAATAGGGAGATGGCAGTTCTGTCCTACTAGTGATGGGTGGTGAACAACTTTAGGATGTGGACAACGTTCTTCTGTGAGCCTGCCAATGACCAAACTTAGTTTAGTATGCTTATTAATAATTTTATTACAAGTCCTTAGCGGCACACTAACATGTGCTTAACGCTTGACATTAGCCTGGCACAGGAAGATGCAATGGGTACAGACAGTAGCGCCACAGATTTATTCCGCACTCTTGCTGACAGTATAACTACAGACATTTATAACCCTGTCAGCCTACCTCAACAAATAGACGTAGACAGAGAGGGTGACTATAGTATGTTGATAATGTAATTAGTAGCAAAGTATACTCTAGCTAACAGTATTGTTGCGTAGACATGGACAATTCAACTACAACCCTAATGCTGTCACTTCCTCTCTACAAGACTGCGCCTCCTCCTTCCCCAAGTGTGCAGTTTGCCGCACCTAATGGCCACAAAACACTAGAAGAGTTACCTAAGAAGAGGAGGAAGTTCTCCAACAGTTAGATACCTTGCAAATCTACAACGTCTTACAGGACTAGTGCAGCTAGAGAGACTACTATGCCACAAGGCAATATACACACACCCTCAGCCAGACCCCTTTGGGGAGCCAGAGTGAAGGGCGAGGAGAGCGCAAAGAAGATAGCAGCAGTTATGGCCAATCTGACCAAGCTGACCAGGGAAGAGCTACTAGAGATCTCTAAAGAAGAGGTTGAGGATTTTAAAGACACAGCGTATGCTGGAGCAGGGGAGGACGATTATAAAGCGAGCATGCATAGCAACAAGGCTAAGTTAGACGATGATGATCGCAATTTAATCAGCAGATTAAGCAGCATGATGGACAAGAAGGGAAAGGGCTGCAAGGAATAGGTACCTAGCATATGACATTGGGCGGACGTGTGGCATAGGTAGGGTGGGAATTATTGCGCAGCAAGCACTATTGTTCTTGCGCAGTGTAAGCTGCAGCTAGGTTTTGCAGCCTACAGTTGCATTAGTAAGTAAATATACTCTCACCAAGAGTATGCAGGAATAGTACAGCCTGCTTGTATAAGCAACTAATGCTATCTAAGTGCAAATGCGTCCTACAACAGAGTAACAATACTATACTTGCAAATATGTGTGAGGTGGCCGTGCAGTAAGGAAGTTAAAATCCAAAATTGTAAAATAAACTGTTGCACAGAGTATAAAGTCTCTTGAATCCTGCCAAAAACAGACTAGGCCTAGGTTAATTGTCTGTGCGCTTAGCTAACAGAGTTCTCCCACACAACACTAGCGCGCCACCTTCCTTATTCCACCAGACCCGCATCACACCCTAGTCCTAACCCTGTCTGCTATAGTGCCTGCAGTAATTGAGGCCCACATCTTACTAGCCTGACCTATACTACGCCCCTTGGCAGCATAGAGCAACAATGGCAAACACATCACAATTTATAGAATTAGACGTGTTAGACAACGAGCTGATCAATATCCAGGACGCGCCTAATAATAAAGCCGCCTACCTCCAGCTCCTTACTAGCCAAGGCACAAAAGCAGGACAAATCCCTCTGTACACCAAACACCTGCTTAAGTGCTATTAAGTGTCTAGGAAACAATACAATGCAATTGTCCGTGAGGCAGTTGAGTTCCTTGCTAGTGACCCTAAATGTCTTAAAGGAGCCTAAGGTGAAGCTAATTCCTTGTACTAGCAGCCTGCGCGCAAGGCCCTTCACGAATTCCTTACAAATAAGTTAACGTAGGCAACACCCAATCTGCTTAGGACAGACAATTATGTTGTGCTAGACTTAGTTAAGAAAGAGGCGCTGCTACGTATATTACAAGATGCGCGGGATAAGATTAGATTAAATTACAGCACATATAGGATCTTGCCCCTAATCAGACAGGAACTAGGCACTAGCTACAGCAGGGCTAGTCGCGCGTCTACCACAGTGTCACCTACCTAGTTATACGCAAGCAGAGCTGCAAGTGTATTTGGTTGGATAAGCATTGTCAAGCAGCCCGCTCTTAAAGATCGCGACCTCCGCAACCAGAACATTGTAGTGCGCAACCTGTCTAGTGCCGTCCTTACGCGCATTCTAATGAAGCAATTATGCACAGTTGAAGACTGGGAGAGCAACAGAACAAGGCCTATCACGCCTGCCAACCCAAAGTACGAACTCCTTCGCATAGCAATCAACGCCCAGCATGCTGTCAACTAGAGGAGCAATAGTATGCAATACAATAATAATAATGTCCAGAGCCAACACAAGCTTGAGGCAGCCCTTAATGACTTTGTCAACAGCATCTATCAGGATAATTAGTTCGTGCTCAAGTTGGTGGTGATGGGTGAGCAGCGAGGCTGGAAAGGTACGTATTCTATTTCACATACTCTCGCCACAGTACAACACTAACATTGACTCAACAGCTAGTTGAAGCATGCCTAATGCGCTGCTAGTCCTTCCTTTGCGCCCACAAGCCGCGCCAGCACCACACAGTGCGCCCATACCACAACCCACCATACCTAGCCCTTATAATAAGAGAAGCAACGGCGGCGGGGAACCACACAGCGGTAGTGGCAGCGGCAGTGGTGGTCCAACTACTAGTCCTAATTGTGGAAGTGGCAATACACAACCACCAGCTACTCCAAAGAAACTAAATAGTGCCCTAGGAACAGACACCCCCCTAGTACACAGCAAGCAAAGCGCAAAAAAGAGTGAGACCAGTAAGCAATCAGACCCTAGGGTGAAGCTAAAGAAACTGTGATATGCTGCCCTACTTCCCACAGAGGAGATAGACCCTAGAGAAGAGGATGACCTAGATCTTGACCCAGATCTCAACCTAGACAACAATGTTAAGGATTTTATAAACAAGTAGTAAGTGGATTTTACTCTCAGGCACAGTATATTACTAATATACACAGCACGAGCACAAGAGTTGCAGAGTCAAGTGCGGGCGTAACAGTGATGAGGGCCTCCATTAATAACTAGCAATCAGCATCAAGCACGTTTAAGGTTTCTATAAAGGCGCTCTATAAGCAATTAAACTAAAACACGCCGCGCTACATCCCTATCCATGAGGACATAAGCTACAGTCTGTCGCTCAGCCTAATAGCCTATTAATATGTTAGAATTGATGTTATGCATAATATGCTGTTTGGGCCAAAACGTGCCTGTATGCAGGGTAATAATATGGGATTTAGGAAGACGCTTATAACTGTGTGCACTTAGGGCCTCAACCTTATTCTTGTGCTTAAGAAGTACAAGGGTAAGCTGCACCCCAAACAGCATCTGTCTCTTAGACTAGACAGCACATTTAAAGGTAGAGAACCACAAACTAGAGCAACCTTTATATCTGCCTTCCCTAATGGCGTTGAGCCATTCCCAAAGGAGTTTGTAAGGGTGTTTAAGGACAGCAGGCTAATAAATAAGACTTAACCCAAGTAGAAGCCTAAAATAATTGTCCTACATCACAAGGGCAGGAAGTTCTGTGAGTGATATAGAGGTGAACAGAACAGACTGTACTACTAGATGACAGAGGAGGACATTAGGGAGATATTCCTGCAACTAGACTAGGCAAAGGCGCGATTAGCGTATAGCTGTCCAGATAAACTAAGTGCAGAAGAAGTTGACTATTCTAGACCTTCTAGCTAGGGTACAATAAAAGGAGCCATAACTACAACGTTGAGCCCTACAAGCGCACAGTTTATTATTATAACTACAAACAAGTTGTGGGAAACCCAGCTGTACTATGTGCTTGACCTAGACAGGACAGACAAGTTAACAAAAGACTATAATAAGGTACAGAAGAAGCTCAAGCAGACGCTAGAGAGGAACGTAAAACAGTTGCGAGACTTAAAAGAGCAGGCACGGAAGATGCTCAACCAGCAATTCTACAGCAAGAGCAGCAAGTATAATGGATTTCAGATAAACCAAGCTTAACGCTAGGCAAAGTATACCAACTATGCTAGTGTGACTAAGAATATTACAATAGTATATAACCTCTTCTATGCTGCATAGGTTGTTATTAATAAGCTGCACTTAGCAGGGAGCGCTGGCACCATCACTTACAAGCAGATTGTGGACCCTATAAAGAACAAGGTGCATCTAGAACTAACGCTGTCTTTTATAGGTATCACCAGCTCAGCACTTGCCAACAGTATCAACACCACAATAGTGTTTGCTATAAAGTGTATCAAGCGCGAGCCTACGCATGGGCATACTAATCTGGCACTTAAGGCGCTGTTAGATATGGACTTAAAATCCTCAATAGCAACCTAGAAGAATTTTAAGAAGAAGATACAAACTAGCTCTAAGAGCAAAGGCACTTTAATCACTGCGCAGCTTAAAACTAACACGTCTATGACAAAACTACTTAACGCGTTCGCGTGGGTCATCCGTGAATACTTTGTTGCTTGTAAATACAGATTAGTTAACCTGTAGGGCAAAAAACTAGACCTACTTAATAGTAAACTAAAAGTGGAATACAAGCTAGTACAGTTTGAGGATAAGCCCCACGCTCAACTACTTAAAATTAAGAACAACATTAAGACACAGCTAGCTAAAGCTAACTACAAAGTATTGGAAGAGTGGGAAGCACTTGGCAGAGCACAGTTAAACTACCCCAAACTAAAACCTAAGCAGGCCTTAAAGGTTAATCCTTAGAGCTACTCAAAGGCTTGTATACTTGCCTGCTTCCTAAACTTTCTTACTGCTGTAGAGAAGTACTAGGTTGACCACCTAGAAGCACCTACAATCCTTAGAAAGAAGGCAAAATAGGAGGATTAGCTGGGTAAGGACAATAACGCGCTAGATAAAATTATTGACGACCTGGCAAAAATTAGGGGGTTGTAGATGTACACTATTATTAGCAATATTTGCAAGGGTTCCGCGAAGATGGACCACATTCTGTTAACACTAGCAGAGACGTGCGCAACAACAAGTTGAATCCCACACCCTAATCTAAAGAGTCTTGGAGAATACCTAGAATACAGGAGCAAGTACTGCGTTGTGACAAATTCTAGAATCTGCAAGGCCATCCTCTATGCAGTAAGTACACATTAAGGAATATACTTATACTCTTGCAACAGTACTAATAGCTCCACAGAAGCTAGCTAAAGAGTACAGTGCAGGAGCAATTGCTTGGATTGGCAAGGGCACAGACAGAGACGCCACAGTAGAGAAGTGGGGGAAAGTGTGGGATAACAAGACAGATGAGGTTCTAAATAACGTGGGTATTATAGTTGCCAGATTGAAGGTAGTGTGCTAGTCTATTAACCTAGTACAGGGCTATGTGTTCAAAGGACTTGAGCCCCACCCCATCAACGCCAAGGCAGTCTAGTTCAACAACTGCGGATACTGAATTGGCCAACTAGCACCGCTTGTTAACGTGAACTGGCTCGTACACTATGAATCCTACGTTGAGAGTCTCATTTACAAGAAGAACAAAGTGAAGAACAAGTTTGCAACCAAGTGCAAGAATACAGAGATTAAAGAGCTGCTAAAGAGGAACGCTAAAGAGGAAGAGCGCCTGCAGAAGGAGCAGCGCACTAGAGTTAGGGAGGAGATGGCGTAGGTCTGCGGTACGACATGCAATTAAGCTGGATATAGGATAGTAATGCAATTATAGGTGGCGGAGAACCTGCTAATAGAACTGTAAATAAGAGTACAGTTTAAGGAGACACTATGCAATACATTAGTACTGTTACTGTAAAATTATCTAAACTGTGGATAAGAGTTTAAGTCTTGTCTATACTCTTGACATAACCTAGGTTGTAGGTAAGAGTTTAAATCTCATCTGTACTCTTGGCCTCTCCCAAGACTTAATGCCAGGGAAGAATAGCGTAATTCCATTGTTGCCCTTTGCCTTGTTGGCATATTCTTGTACTTAGCACTGTTACCAGACTGTTGTTGTCGCAATACTGTTCTGCTTATAACAACCCTATCACATGCCCTTGCTAACCTACTTTTAGCTCTCTGCTCAAATAGCTGTCTAGCATATCTAACTAGGTTACTAAGCAACGCTAGACGCAGCTTTAAACATACGCAGATTAACTAAGTAGGATCCCCCCCCTCTCCCCCCCCCTAAACTCTCCTCTAACCAATTGTTAACAACTTGCGTAACACAAGACACCTATAGCTAGCAAAGCGTGACAAAGCCTTTAAAACAGACGCAACCCCCTCTCTAGTGGAAGACCACAGAGGACACCCTAGAGCCTAACGTATAAGTGCATTTACGCAAGGACGAAGATCCTGCTAGTGATATTGCTTAAGTTTACAGCAGACTCCTCTTAAAGGACTAGATGTATTTGTAGGGACATAGACTATACCCACACCTCTCCTATTGTAATAGCCCCGCCGTGATTGCAGAGCCCTCAACAACTACTAGATACAGTCTCACACTAAGCCTACGTTGATTATATCACACAATTCACAACTCTTCTCCTATAGCTAGGGACACCAGCCCTTGAGCACGCAAGGGCAAAACATTACCGCCTTACCTTTACCAACCTCTATAATGTCACAACGTCACAATTCTGCCAACCCACATAATTAAAATTTCACTGCCAGGAACAGATTTACCACCTCTACTAAATTACTAAATTCTTTAGCAACACGTCTAATCAACTACCCTACAATCTACTAGCAGCAACAACAACCCCAGCGCTAGAATAATGGTACTGTGGAACTGCGTTGCTGTAAGAGAAGGCTATTAGGGCCCTAAGTTAGTAGGATCTACGCCCCTAGTAACTTGTTCTAGTGTAGTATAGGGCCTAGCTTTAGTAAAGGTGCCTTTGCGTAGTTAAAAACCTAAGACCTTACAGTCTAAGTTGACAAGCTAACGCTGTGTACTACTAAACTAGCATCTAGCCTAATCCATCCCTGTTGTAGTCTAAATATACTAGCTGCAGCAACGCGTGAAATCCCATGGTATAAACAACCACGCACTCTAGGGATGTGCCTGCGCCTGTGCGCCTGTCCTTATGTCGCAATGCTCTGCAACTAGTTACATTACGCACACTTAAATGCGACAGGTCGTTTGCACCTTCACCACTGCAGTGTATACAATGCGGCGAGCTCATTAGAAAACCTTAAACAATCCAATAAGCCCCCTACGCCTTGAACCTGCTCACCCTCTGCGCCACAGCTTATTGCAATCCCTGCTCAACCTCTCACATATCCACAGCATTACACGTTTGTGGGCATTTGGCGCGTCAGAACATATCTCACCTTAGTTGATGTCTACAGCAGTCGCGATGTTGAAGAGCTACCTAGATGGAGATAATGTAGGGAGGGATTAATTAATAGAATCCCTTGTAGATAATAGGGAGATAGAAGTTTAGCCCCACTAGTAACAGGCGGTGAACAACTTTAGGATGTGTATGACATTCTCTAGCGAGCCCGCCAACAATTAAACTAAGTTTGGCATGCTTATAGATGCAATCTTAGGTGCGATAAATTATTATATAAGACGTTGTATAAGAAGGTTATCCTGAGGTCCTTCGCGTTTAATAAGTGCTTGGCATAATTTGCGCACTAGGGTCTAGTTTGTGCGCTGGCTAAGCCTAGTTGGGGCTCAGTTAAACATTTTAGGTTAGGTTGGCTAGTTGCTAAGCTTATTGTTTGGAGAGTACTGTGTCGTAGAGGACAGTACTTGTTGCGACTGTTGGTTGGAAGGGTACTATGTTGTAAAGCACAGTACTTGTTGGGACTGTTGTTTAGGAGGTACTGTGTTGTAGAGTACAGTACTTGTTAGGACCATTGTTTAGGAAGCACTGTGTCGTAAAGTACAGTACTTTTCAGGACTGTTGTTTGGAGGTACTGTGTCGTAGAGTACAGTACCCTTGACAGTGTCACTCTGTGCTATGTAGAACGAGTTGGCGAAGGAGTGCCAGGCTAGGCAGATTGAAGAGCTGATGAGGAAGAATGCTAATTAGGAAAAGCGTCTACTAAAGGAGCAGCGTGATTGAGAAGCAAAGAATTTGGTGTAGGTTTGCAATACAGCATGCAGCTAGGCTGTATGTAAGACGGCAATGTGATTAGAGATAGCAGTATACTGTGGAGGAGAGTGCGGTTTAGATATGGATGACGAGCAATGCTATAGCTTGCACAAGCGTTTTCTAACACAAGTGCGCAATCGCATGCAAAGTGAACTGTGAATGCAAGAACGCTCTATTCAATAACATTAAAGACAGAGTGTACTGTGGACGAGAGCACAGCGTAAACACGACAAACAAAGCTTAATGTTATATGCTGTATGCTAAAGACTGTATTCCTGGCAGATGTGGCAGGGCAATATAATGCTAGCAGCAGAATCGTTGTTGGCGTGGCAGGCGTGGAGCGACGTTGGGAGGTCGTGGAGCAAACATTGGGGTCGTGGGACAAACATTGGGGGTCAGGAGCAAACATTAGGGCCGTGGGGCGCGCACAATAACACCCGCCAAAACATAGCACAGCCATTGCATTAATCGCACAAGCGGAACACGATGCGCAACAACATTGCAGGCGCATGCTAGTTGTAGAAGCTACTTCAACGTTCAGAACTCAACCTGCAAGGCGCATTCAATTCATACTATGCCTCACAATCGCGTGCCAGGCATGAGCCAATTTGGCCACGAAAAAACTTTCCCCGATATACAAAAGAGATGTTAAAGTAAAATCTTTAATCTTACTAAAAGCACGTTCTGAACGTGTTTTTAATACGCTTCTAACATGTTTTTAGTAAGATTAAAGATAATACTTAACTTTTACTTTAAAAGTAGTAAAACAATAGCTAAATTATATAATAAAGTCTATATAAAGAGAATGTAAAGATCAAACAAACTTTTCTTTAAAACCTATTTATTAAGGAACATGCTAAGAACACGTTTCAAACACGTTTAGAAAGTGTTTATATAGAGCTAATAAATTTTGTCACTTTTTCTTTTTACTGTCTGCTGTACGTTGCAAACATAAGGACACTGTAAGATATAACTTTAAACCTTGCTCTATGTTAGTATGTTAGTATGTTGTTATTTGTAAGTACGTATGTGTTTGTTAATTTTACAATGTGCGTTTTAGATTTGTATTTTCCTCACTCAAATTGTTGCTAGTTTGCTTATATCTGCTTTCTGTATTTAAACCTTGCTCTGTGTTGGTGGTATGTTATTATTAATGGGTGTGCATGTGTCGGTATACCGGCTACTCGGCCTACTGCGGTAGGTCGGAGCGGTAAGGTGAAATGGACACGAACCTACTCAACCTACAGTCAACCGTAATGGTGTTGCTGAGCGTGAGCTGAAGATTCCCGGGGCAGTAACTGGAAGGAACTGGTTGCTGCGGGGGGTTGGCGGAAGGGGTTTTGCGATCACGGTCACGACCGTGTATCGACTTCTGGATCACGGTCACGACCGTGTATCCGTTTCGGGGGTGATCACGATCACAATCGKGTATCGGTTTGGGGGGATCACGATCACAATCGTGTATCCATTGTTGAAGCGGAGTCACTGGTTCTACGTGATACGGGCCAACAGTCTAGGAGAGTCTGGTGGCTATATCGGGTGTAGGATATTCAGTTATAATTTTCGTCTTGTCTTTCGCAGTCTATCTAGAGTCATAGCTTTATAGGGCTGTAGAGGTTTAGACGCTAAGCTAGCGTTAAACCCACAGTTTGTAATTGACAACAGCAGTTGTTGCAGCAGTGTATCACCGCTGTTGCAACAATACCAACAGCATGTGTTTGTTGATTTTTGCGAAGTACGTTTTGCGTTTTGATTTTCCTCGCTTGAATTGTTGCCGGTTTGCTCATATCCGCTTTCCGTAACTGGTTATTATTCATAGAGCTTATGGAGACGCTTGCTCTGAGGTAGCAAATAGCACCTAACTGACGCTTTTATAACTAGGAACTTTGACATTTAACCTTGATAGGGAATAAGAAGAGCACTGTCAAGATATTTATGTGATAAGTAGTAGAAAAGCCAACACAGTGGATAATAAGAAGAGATCGCAGTGATGATAGCAGGGCAAAAATGGCCAGGATCTTGTCTGAGGGGCACCAAAAAAACCCTTTGAATTGTTGAGGGGGACATTTATCCCGGACTTACACAGTAGTTTTTATCACATCCTAGCGTCTCGCCTAGCTAGTTCCCGCTGCTGCCGGGCGGCCCATGCGGCCTGCCGAACATGGTGCCGGGCCCCGATGGCGACCTCAACCCTAACGAGGTTGCACCTCATTCGACCACGCTCAAGTCCGGCTTCTTCCATCGCTTATGTAAACCTATGTAAAAAAATTCTGAGATATTTTGTAGTCAGCTCACCTTTCGCTTGGTTGCCCATCACTCTTATACCTCACAATACGACTTATCTAATTGTGCCTATGGCTGAACGTCGCGTACTGACGCGGACTGACGGCGCTACGCCTTCGGGAGCCTAGCGTCAAACGCTCTAGATACTGTTCATCCCTTCCTGGGCGATCGACTTCATCTGGTCATGGAAATTCCCACCCGTCTCATACGAGGTCTCTCCAATACCCCACAAAAGTACAATGTCGGTTTCATCTAGATGCTCTTCCACTTCAAGTAGTCATCCAGCTTCTGCTCTGGCCCCATCATCCATGATGAGTCCTACTCCTACCACTCAATACTTCTACGGGCTATGTTATTGTGTCGCCAACGTCGTGTCCCCTACAACTTCATTCACTGGAAATCCTATAGGACAAAGCGATAGCACTTCTCAGATGCGCATGGTGGATTTTAGTACTAGCAGTTTCCAGGTAATCAATTCATTCTTCACAATGCCACAGTGGGCCCCTTTACGCGGATTTCTCCGACCCCTCCTCATTAGTTATATAGGTCTCACTTCGCATAATTTAGTGGATCACGGAAGATTGTGAGGATGAGACCACGTGTATGGAAGGCAAATCCGCTCCGGCTTACTCTAGAATTGCTGCAGCCTCAGCTGTTGATTCGGAAGCAGGATTTCTTAAGCAGGATGTGAGCAATAAATGAGCCCTCATGAAAGATATATCAGGTTGGCGAATCTAATTATATCTGCGCTGGCACAGATGATTCCAACCACCATGTCGATATGGATGATTTCGACGCCTACTTGGAGAAGGCTCCGCTCTACACGCGAGTATTAGTACTAAAAGATAAGAGCTTTATCGCAGATGCACTGGGAATGTGATGAGCCGGTGTACTAAGAATCTTTTGGTCGACTAGAAAGGTAAGAGCTTGATAGTATTTGACGTAAATAACCTCATATCACGGTATATCACGTGAATATCACGTGCACTATATGATCTTGGATACCACGTGTACTGTACGCTTAGTCACATGTCTCGATTAGTCATAGCTGGATATATATACTCGTCGATTTCCATAGCTTCTAAATCAACTCAGTCCCTGATTTATCTCGTCCATATAACGTGACCGCGCACTCCGATACCTTATATCTTACTAATTTGCTTATTTTTCTCCCCGGCTCGAAAACTACTTAAAGCGTGGCCCGACAAAGGAAACGGGGCAGATGTGTTGGGTTAGAGACCCACATTGCACACGCTGGAGGGTATCAAAGCAGATACGGCATCTGTCAGCAGTACCTTCATAAGAATCTCCTATAGCAGAATCCTGATGGGCAATAGGTTAGAGCTTGGAAATGGGGGCGATCCGGAGCGAGCTCACTGCGGGAGCTAAAATCGGGCATCATAACTACCGGGTGGCAGGAAGGATTTAATTGTAAAGGTGACACTGGCAGAGAACAGAACTAACAAAATAGATAAGATGTAAATAGACTCTTTCTATCAATATAAATAAGAGACGAGATCAAACCTTCAGGATACTCAAAGGATTCGGAGAGACTATACACATGACGTGTCACGTGATCAATAGACACACGGGCCCTCTGGGAAATGGAAGTATCCCTCAAAATAGTCTTGTTTCTTGTTTAGCCACTAGCCATATCTAAATGCTACCAGTTGAAACCTTGTATTGGCTGTCGCTAACCTATCTAAAGACTCGAGGCCATACCACACCCAAAGGTGTGCACAACTTAGATCTCTAATAATTTAAAAACTTCATGTACTCTAAGAACAGAGGGCTTAGGGTTAAATCTACTGATCCATATCCCCAAGCTCTCTATCCTCATAACTTTCGGCATCCATTCTTTTTGGCCGCCTGTTATCGCGTCTTCGACAATATAGGTAGAACAGAAATGCTATGATTGTCGTTGGAATTGTAAAAGTGAACCAGATCCACAATCTCGAAGTGTTCTGTAGCCAGGGATTCTGGGTGAAAAATGGCATCGACAGGAGTGTCTATCACGTTAGAGTTAGGTACGACTATGGCAATTAAATTCGAAACGCATCGTATGAAAGAAAGAATCAAGAGTGTCTTACGGCAAACGTCGCTCCAGGTAGGAAGAACATAGTAACTATCGCAATCTTCACGTTATGGTCAGTAGGGTTCAAAATAACTTGAGCAGACCGTACCGTCTTCATAGCTACACTATCCTTCTTCATCTCCTCAGCCAACCATTGATTCTGGTTTGCGAGGTGCCGCGCAAGCTTCGTCTCCATTTGTGTAGCGGCCAGAATTTTCTGCATGGCACGCCCATTCTCTAGCACTTGGCGATCACTGATGATGTGCATACCGTTGAAGAGCTTGAGGAGCATCAGCCAATCCGGACCCAGAATGATATTAGGATTTAAAAAAAAAAAGCGAAAATACCAATGCAAGAATGTTCGTGCTCTTCTTCTCAAGCTCCTGGACAAGATACAAACTGGCTTTGACCTGCGAGAGGATCTGCTCAAAACCGCGCTGTACACGCTCTGCCCGATCGCTGTCCGTTTGCAGCATACAGTTCGAGATTACTGCATGGTGATCTCGGAGGCTGAGGATGGTTTCTTCAAGCGTCTTCAGCTCAGAGCAGTAGCGATGAAGATGCGCCGCTACGATATGTAGAGAGCGGTTAACTCGGGTATAGAAGGCCGTAGACGGAGCGCTGTCGCTATCCATTTCACCTTGCAATTGTGCCTCCTGTGGATGGTTAGATATATGGGCCTCCTTCCCTCACAAGATTCTGTGGAATGTGATGGCTTACATAGCTTATCAACTGCTCGTTGACGCTATTGAGAGCATTTGTCCACCATCTAGCAGTGGTGCTAATGTAGATTAGGTATATAAACATTCCATCTCCGGACTCCCCTGGCTTCGAAGAGTGCTTCAATGCCTCTTCTATTCGTTCTCGCGGCTCTTCTACAACCTTAGGCCAGCTTCCGCTAAGGAAATTGACGACTATAAATGTCGAAGACGCTTTCTTTGGGCAGTGTGACGAGAAAATGGCGATAGATGAGCCGCGGATCTCTACGTTCATATCAGGGAGACGTAAGTAATGGAAAGGATTCATCTGATTGTTGCTCGCCGTTGAACTGGTGGCATTTCCAGGATTGGTCTCTATACTACGGACTTGCACTCGGACGGGTAAGAGATGCCAGGCGTAATAGTTTTCGGTGGATGTCTTTCGCAGCCCACGGCCTGCAGGAAGGTAATGTCGGCATAATGCAGATATGAATGCTGGCGGGACGCTACGTTTAATTGCGAGCTCTTGAAAGCTTTCGCTAGTTATTCGAAGCTTGTGCGAATCTGAAGGCTTTGGAATCTTCTTCTCCTTGAGATGGCGACAGACGAAGCTGTTTCAGATTCTTAGCTAAGTACGCCTGAATACCGGAAAGATGACGCACAATAACTCATAATGATTTGGCTCTCTTTCGGACTGTTTTTCCATGGTCAACATACATGACAGTGTTACAGAGCAGATGGGACGAACTGCTAGAGCGTCGGCTAAATGTGCTTCATCGAGGATGCTGGTGTGATACTGCTTGCCATCAACAACACAGTAACTTCTACGAACAGCCGTTTCATCCGAGAGAAGAGACAATTCGAAGTCCTCGAACGCTTTTTTCGTTTCTTTGGCTTGTTCTCTAGGCAAACGGTCAGGCTGAGATCTGTACCCTCAAAACACTCCCTGACAACTGACATATCGGGTTCATAGTCTGGAATATTGTACACCCAAGCCATCGTGGAATTTAATCTCTGTTTTGGCTGATGCTCGTGATTCTTGTACGTGTTTTTGTGTTGCCGTGATGAAACCGCAGGTGGTGATGAGAATGGCGGGCTGTGCAACCCTAACCATAGGCTGTGCATGCTCGACAATGTGGCTATGCATGCTTGACAATGTGGCTATGCAAGCTTGGCGATGGGGCTGTTAGTGCCTCCTTTCAATTGAACATCTGAAATACATTTTGAGCTCTAGCATTCTCGCTGCGGATATGTCCAAAAAATCATGGACAAATCACCTCCTCGTCCAGCTCCGCTAGCCTTGTCGGTCGCGAGTAGCAAGTATTCTTCCTCTTTCATGTCTGAATGGCTGGTTCCCACAAGTTTACAAGCCTCGGGCACTCAACCAGACACACGGTCAACGACACCACCTGACATCAGCCCGTCCAAATCAGAAGCGCCATCCAGTCTGCCATCCAGTCTGCCAATTTCCAGAACAGAGAGCTCAGAGCCTGATTATAAGGCGCCCTCAGTAATATCAACCTCCAGAACCAAGTCCGGCTACTCCACGTCCTATAATCCAAACTGGGCCATAAAAGCAGTCCGACAAGCCGAATCCATTATTTCGCCGCTGAGATCGGTGATGCCTCAGCGCCCGCCCGCCCCACCGCCGCCAGGTCGACGGTCACAGATGCGGCGCGAAGACGCAACCCTGCGCACTGATGACACTTCAGCAGCGAGCCAAGTATCCGAGGAAGCGAAGCCACGACCTCCCAAAGGATACTCTGGCTCCCGGTCTGCGGGTTCAGCTAATTTGTCTTCCTTCAGCAGAGGCATGTCTTCTGTAGCGACAACTTCCAGTTCACATTCTGGAGAAGCCAGGCCAAAGCCACCCGCCGGATACTCTGCGGCATCTACAGGCTCCGTTTAAAGCAATTTTGGAACCGTACGTTGTTAATTACATCATGATGATATTCCAAAGCAAGATTGGGTATTGGAATGTAAGAGAAGATTTTTTTTACTAGACCAAAGATTCTTAGAGCAAGAACATAAAACTACGACTTCCACATCAAATGACACTTAGAATACTTCTTCATTTTGTTTGTGTGTAAAATTGACTGAGGTTATATATAATAAACATAGGAAATACCTGCAATTAAGTTTCAACGAGCAAATGAGTGCTTGATATTCATACATTCGTGCCAGACCCTCCATATACTTACGTCGAATAGTGAGCATTAACAATCAACAAATGGAGATTTGAAAACCTTGCGCAAATGAAATTGATCCTTGAGATAGTCGAAAAGATCTTCTGCACGGTCAAAGGTCTCATCAACTTTAGCCAGAGCATACAAGAAGACTGCAAGGTTTTGCAGCCCTTTAGACTGAATTTCTGCAAAAGGTGGCATTTTCCGAAAGCTTGGAAGTTCGGAGGGCAGTATGAACGTACCGTCTAACGAATCCAGACTGAACTCTGCCTTTTCGGCATTCTCAACCACTCTTTGCTCTGAGAGAACTTGAGAGAGTGATGTTGAAGCAGCTGCAGCTCCTTGAACTGCTTGGAGCTGGTAAATGTGCTCGGTTATGGAAAACAGGAGGCGGAGCCACACCAGACGGCGTACTTCTTCGGAAGTTTTGTCGCTTGGGTCAATTTCGTACATTGCGTGCACGAAAACTTCAAAACCGTCCAGCGGATACGTCAGGAACGCCCAGTCCTCTGGTCCAAAGCGAGCGAGTCGGTCTGGAACGACGGTCTGGAAGCACTTGACTGTCAATGCCCCGACCGAAGAGAGCACTTCGGGCGTGGCGCTAAGCTCGATGGGTATGTCGGCCGTCTTGATGAGACTATCACTGGCCCATTTGAGTGCATGGATGGTAAATGTCAAGTGGTCCTCGTCTAAGGAAGCTAAGTGATTGATGGCGCTGTACATCACTGCGAGAAAGATGAGCATTAGATCGTCCTCGTGGAATCGTTCCTGGAAAGCAGTATCCAGGCTAGCCAGCCAGCTCTTGCGGTTGACATCGTGGTTCAGTTCGCAAAGTGGTAGTACAGCCGTGATTTTGTCGCCGTAAACGGATTTACCGAGCTGTAACACATTATATGAACAGGCATCACAGTAAATTGACGTTTCGATAACGTCGGTTTCCGGGTAGTTCCCAAGAGCCAGTGGATATCTCTGCCTCGGCCGTTCACCACCTGCTTGAGGGAATCCAGGAGTTGACATTCCTAGAGGTGGAGCCTTGAGTAGCAAACAGAGCATGTTGCTGCGGCCTCCACACAGCTCACAAAAGCCGTAAAGGCCTTGTTTCTCTTTGCACCTCCTGGCTGACTGTTCACTATGGCTTGCTTTGAATTCGAATCCAGGGATATAAATTAGCTCGGCCGCTCTCCCGGTTTGGGTCGGATCTTGAGTTGCCGGCTCGTCGCGTGTAGTCCTCCACTCGGAGGGCCTAGCCCTTGTCTCGTAGCCTTCGTCCCTCTCCCAGCCCGCAAGACTCCGCGAGGGTCTGGACAATGTGGCACAGCTAAATCGGTCATCATCGTCGCCACAAGTGCTGGCAGAAATATGATCGGATGCTTCACGGATGACCACGTCGCGCCTCATTGCAATCGCTTCTAGCTCGTTGGTCCTTCGTGCAAATAGCTCCCAATTAGTCTTGTGAGCCTCTCTTAACTGAGTCTTGATCTTTTCCATTGTTGGTTTTGCTGTACTACCATCTTTCTGCATTTCCATGAGTTGTTCCGTTAGGCGCAGGGCGTTACCGTTGCTATCTGCTCTCTTTGTCCATAGCGGGTCATCCTTGTCGATATTCTGCTTGGCTATCCAGCGTTGGACGTCACGTTCTCGGCCACGGGTTATCCCCGTCAAAATCAGAGTGTTCAAATTCTCATTATTACTGAATATTTCTCTGGTAATGGCTGGAGCCAAAGTGTTTTTGTAAATGTCTTTCAAGCTAAACTGCAGACCGCTCGAGAGAATGATGCGGTCCTTCTCCAATTGGACGGGCTTTGGAATACTCAAATCTTTAAGATCACTATATTCGATCGTTGGCAAATCGTTCCAGGAAACCGAATGATTCAACGTTATGCCTCCTTTATGTTGTGGAAGTAAGGACCTGAAACTTCCCTTGTACTGGAGAACATAAACTTTGTGAGACGATACGTCATGGTACAAGAATAGACAGTTAGGAGTCACTGCGAATACGGCTTGTCCCACGGAGATGTTGCAATTTGCAGGCCGGTTGTGAGTATTGCCAAAAAGGATTATAATGGACGCAGTTCCATGAAGACCGGCGGAAGAAATACCCACAGCGAATTTCTCGACGAGTTGTTGGCCAATCTCACCATCAGTGAGCAGCACCCAAAGAGAAGAATCGGCTAGTGACCTCTTGAAAGGCTGGTGACTATTTAGGACCGTAGGGTCCGTCCCGCCACTCCCCTGAAAATTATCCATTTTCTCCAATGTGGATTTTGGCAAAGCTGTGTGATTCCATGGGAGAATTTCTACAATTCCTTTTGCCTTTTCGGACAAGAGGTCAGCCATTTTGTTGACAGCTTCAACCTCAGTGGCGATAATCTGGCCTTTAGTGCTTCCTGAACAATCAATTGCAAAGGCAATATGGTTGTCATAGAACTTTACTGGCTCATCTTGTTCATTGGATTTCTGTGTGGGTTCTGTGCTGGGAGGTTTATCTGCCGAGTTCAGTTGAGCGCTAGCATAAATTTTTTGGGACGGCGCATGCGATGAATCAGCTGTTGACTTGTTCCAATCTGGCGGCAATGCATCCTGATTTTGGGGGCGAGGTGGTATCGTAAATCGAGGGTTCTCATCTTTGTCTTGAGGGTCTTGAGTCGAATTCGCCCTTGAATTAGTTCCGCTCCAGAGTCCTCGCAAGGAGCCTTTTGGCTTATCAGATCGAAATCCTGAAGTTGAAAACTAAGTCAGCGAAGAGAACAAATAAGACGCGTGGTGTGGTAGTCTTACTAGACTTTACTACATCGAGCAGGGCCCTAGTGTTTGGGATAACGATTCGCGACTTTCGCGGGCGATATTCCTCCATTGTTTGAAGTGCGCTATGATGAACTAGAGAAGCTGAAGCTCTGCGAAATATTGTATTCATATTTTTCAGGCTGGAACGCGCCGACTTTTTGATTGACCCGTCACAGCCTTGTCAAATCACCCTTATTCCGCCTCGAGAGACTCTGAATGCTCAGCTTCTTGGAGGTGGAGCCACAGATCGGGGCGGAGCATCAGGCGAAGTGGCGGAGGACGGGTGCCTAACCAATAGTAAGAGCCCGTATGACCAAATACCGCAGACTTCCCTGATCTTCCACATCTTCTCTTGTACGTCTGCCTTGCGAGTTTAGGAAGGGATGGTGTTCACGACGCCGTTGACTAGTCGCTGACTGGTCGCCGAGCAGGCTTGCGAGCTAGCTGGATGTCTGGTCTGTGGCCAGCCACCCGCTGTGGATACCTCACGCCTTCCCTGGCTTTCGCCTACTCAAGCCCAGTTAACCAACCTGCTGTGACTGCTCAAGGCTAGCGAGCATACTGGAAGATAGGACGCTGAGCTATACCGAAGATCCACATCTGAAAGCGAGACGCTGCAAGAGTGATGTGAGCAGATTCTTGCTATATCTTTTGTTTTTGCAAAGAGTTAGAATTAGTTCAGCTCGAGGCAGGATGCGGCTGATTGCACAGCCCACAGTGTGGCGCGGTAAGCCTCACATGCAGCTTTATCAGAAGACGAATTTGCAATCGACTAGACTGAATATGGTTCTATCTTGAAAAGTGGACGAACACCTTAGTAAGTCTAGCAGAGAGGAGATGGCAGAATTTTTTAAGGAAAATCAATGAGGAACAAGGTTGATGATTCGGTAGCTGCCCCGCGAATCACAAGTCCAGCTAAGCACCCAAGATGGTAATCTAGAGATCGTTTGAAAATTTCCCACATTTCTTAACAACAGCTCGATGTCCCCCTTGAGGACTGCATGCTTGGCTAAACCCAAGAAAACTGACGCGACTGTGAATAATCTGGAGCCATGCCGTTTTGGTAAGCCTTAGAAGCGAGACTGGGAGTGCGTAAACCGTGTCGCATGGATCTGTAGCTTTAGAATGACGAAAGCTTTCCAGGATCTTTAAGAAGTTCATCATGATTCCATAACGGTGCCAGCTTCTGATATTTGCTAGGTTGTAAAGTTGGGTGGTCGTTACGGGTTAGCCATCCTCCCTACAAGCGGTAGTGGTTCCGTTGCCGTTCGATACTTATCAGCACGCTTACTCAGCCACATGAGATTGAGAAACTGCCTCATGCCCCGCTATCATCCCAACCTGTTTACTCCATAATCTACCAGCTACCGCAGTCCCAGTTCGGTAGTGCGCACGTCTCACCGACATTTATTTACATCATTTCCCTCCCTAGAGTCACAAGCAATCCTCTCATGCGTCTTTTGCGTCTTGGAGATGACGGCGAATTCAGTCTGGTCGAGTCTGTCGGCAAAAACACCCCGAACTATGCTGTTCTTTCCCACACCTGGGGAGCGGATGATGAAGAGTTTACCTTTAAAGATCTAGTCGATGGTGCAGGCAAGAGCAAAGCTGGTTATAGCAAGGTTCGCTTCTGCGGAAAGCAAGCCGCAAAGGACGGTCTCCAATACTTTTGGGTTGACACCTGCTGCATTGACAAATCAAGTAGTGCGGAGCTTTCAGAGGCAATCAATTCTATGTTCCGCTGGTACCGTGAAGCGGTCAAATGCTACGTTTACCTATCCGATGTTTCAACCAGTGGCATCGCTAGAAACGACCTGTCATTTCAGAAGAGCAGATGGTTTACTCGGGGTTGGACACTACAAGAGCTTATCGCTCCGAAATCTGTTGAATTCTTTTCCTCGGAGGGCGAGCGACTTGGGGATAAAAATTCACTGGTGCGCGAAATTGCCGAGACAACAGGCATTTCTATCCAAGCTCTTAAAGGACATGCATTGCATCAGTTGAGCGTTGATGAGCGGATGTCGTGGGCAAAAAGACGCGAGACGAAACGCGAAGAGGATGCGGCATATTCTCTGCTAGGTCTTTTTGATGTCCATATGCCTCTCATATATGGGGAGGGACGGAACAAGGCGTTGATCCGGCTTGAGAAGGAGATAAAAGAGTCTTCAAGGGACAACCGGCCTGACCTATCCCGTGTTTCGACGACTGAGACACCGGAGGCAACGGGAGACCTTCATATATACCGCATTCCATTCAACGATTCGGATACCCTCGAACACGAGCATCAAATAGTCGATGCTCAGCAAAGAATTTTAGATAGCCTCCGGTTTCCCCAAATTCAGGAACGCAGACATCAGATTCATGAAGCGCACAAGGAAACTTGTCAATGGATTTTGCAGTCTGTGCCTGGTCGAAACCAGCAATGGGATAGCCTGATTGCATGGCTATCTTCTCCCACGGAGTCAAGAAAGATCTATTGGATTTACGGCAAGCCAGGGTCTGGAAAGTCGACGATGATGCAATTTCTAGATCAAAATATCATTATTCCTGACCACATGCTCCCTTGGATGGAGAACAAAACAGTTCTAAGTGCACAGTACTTCTTTTGGAACCCTGGACACAAGTTACAAAAGTCTGTGATCGGTCTTCTACGAGCTCTATTAGTGCAGCTTCTCGAAAAGCAACCCCATTTGATTCCACAAGTAATCCATCCGAGGAAGTGGTCGGCTGCACGAACACCTGGAAATCACCCAATTAACTGGACAAATTCAGAGTTACAGCACGCCCTACAAGAATGTATCTTATCCGTACGGAGTTATGCTAAAGTATTCTTACTTCTCGACGGACTTGACGAGCTCGACGGTTCCGATGACGCGCGTGAAGAGTTAATAAGCCTTCTCATCAATATGGCCAGTCTAGGAAACGTTAAAGTATGCCTATCTAGCAGGCCCTGGAATATCTTTCGAGATGCGTTTGGAGAGTTCCCGCAGCTGAGACTTGAAGATCTCACACACGGAGATATCAACAACTTCGTGGAGACAGAGCTTCACAATCACATACGATTTCAATATCTACTTCGGTACGACCAGATGAATGCGAAGAGTCTCATTTCGGAGATTACTCACAAGGCCGCTGGAGTTTTTCTGTGGGTTCGCCTTGTGGTGCGAGAGCTACTAAAAGGCCTTAGAGACGGAGATGGGATAATTGTACTGCGGCAGAGATTAGAGGAGATTCCCAGCGATTTGAACGACTATTTTAGACGAATGATGGATTCTATCAGTCCTCTTCACCGCCAAGAAGCATCTGAACTTTTACAGATTGCGCTTTACACAGAACATGAGTTCGCGACGGGGCATCCGCTTCGTCTTATTGACCTGTCCTTTATTGATGAGGGGTGTCCAGACTTCGCCCTTACTGGCCGGTACAACTATAAAAATCTCGATCTCACAGATCGGGAAGGACTCCAGTTTCGTCTCGATTCAACTATGCGACGACTGAACAGTCGTTGCATGGGCCTACTTGAGTGTCAGTATCGACCTAGCCAACTAGTCGATCAAAATCCGTATGACCTGGTGGCTTCGCAGCCAATCGAAGAAGGAGGGCAGGATGCTCAAGATGAAGAGATTAGAAGTGGCCAGAGTTTCGAGCCCTCAATCTATCCTCGAATCTTCCAAGGCCCCAATTCGCTTCCAGTCTTCAGACTGACCGTCGATTTTCTCCATCGATCGTGTCGTGACTTTCTTTTAACCTCTGAGATTCAAACTCTGCTATATCAATACACGCACGGTCCATATGACTCAAGAATGTTTCTTCTCTGTTCCAGGCTTTCCCAATTTGTCGCATTGGAGACAGCCGGAACGGGTGAGCGACATGCAGTAGCCGTTGCAAGCTATCTTCTAAGTACGCTCTCACGACCGACTTACAAATTCACACCAATTTGCGCGATTGCTGCGGCCACCATTCAACCAATACTGGAGAAATTTATCCAGCGTCACAGGTTCGAGGAGTCTGTTTGGTACATTGACCCTTCGATTGCTAGCTGGTATCATGAACAAAGCTCATTTGTTACCTTGGCAATCGACTTCGACCTGAGTTCTTATGTTAGGACGCACTTAACTTCAGGGTACGTTCGAGAGAAGCGTGGAAGGCCAATCCTGGATTACATACTTTGACCGAGGTTTGTGTGGTTATCTGGGTGCAGCATTGGCAACAGAAAACTGAATTTGGAATTTCTAGGTGGTGTTCTTCACCTTGGCGCCGACCCCAACGGACTGTACGGATCTGTGACTGTCTGGGCTCTCTTTTTGTGCTTTTTGGCAGATTTGTTTGCTGAACTTACGGACGACACGTATTTCGAATACACTGTAGCACTGGAAATGTTAATTCGCGCAGGCGCGGCTCCACTACTTCCCAAATCCTGGCTCTCATACGAAACCAATTATAAGTACTACGCATACGGCGATTTCGAAAGGGATATGAGCCCGGAGGAACTCTTTTCCTATCGATGGCCGGCTGTAGTTCCGGCGGTGGGGTGGAATCCAAGTCTAGATTCTGAGCCTTGGTATGCAGTTAGCGATCTTTTGGGGATTTTTCGCTCATATTTAGGATCGGATGTTGATGGGCTGAGAAGGCTTCTTGATGCTAGGACGTCAAGAATCTCGTGTTAACCAAGTTGCTGATATCGTTTGAGCTCGTCCAGCGGCTTGAACCCCTTGTGTCTGTATATTTGTCGTGCATGGCTCTGAAGGATATCCCGCAGTTACTCTTTCCTACTAAGGCCATCCTGGAAGAGGGAGACAGATCATATGGGGATGCTGAACGCGTATTCGTTTGTCAGCAGACGTGACATAGATAACTCTCTTGGCGTTCATCGGCTGGTGCGGCTCGCAACGCAGAGCTTGTTGAAAGCGTGGGAGCCGTGGCATGCCTAGGCAGATAAGGCATTAACGCGACTGGTGGAGGTTGCCCTAGAAGGGTTTGAGGTTACTCAAGGGCTTGTTACCGAACTGGAGAGATCATTCGCTGCCTACTCTATGTCGCTTCTTCATCAGCAGTGGAGAGGTGAGGTTAGGATTACAAAGGAGATTATCGAAGCGGCAACAAGAATTAAGAGAGTGGGAAATCAGTAATGAAGTTTCTTCTTCAGCAGTAGGGAGGTGAAGTCGCGCCCACAGAAGAAGTTGCGAGAGTTGTGAAAGGAAACAAAAGAGTTAAAGAAGTAGTAAATCTTCTTAAAAAACATGTAAACAGAGTTAGGGCTACAGGTTTAAATTTAGCGTTTAAAAGTCTCTACAAGTATGTTGAATAGTAAGGTAGGGATTAATTTGTTGATAGGGGTAGCAAATTCCTAGGAAATTGTTTTTCCTTAAACTAACATGCTAAAGGTAACCTAAATAATAAACAGTTGATCTGCGAGAGCACGCTCACGAGTAATATATAGGAGAGGTGATGTTGCCGCTGAATAGCCTTGGGAATGGTGTTGTGGGCGCCAATAAATTCTAAGCGACACACATCTATCTTACTCCCTTACTAGCTGCGTTGTAGAAGAATGCGAGCTAAACTGAGGATGCTGCTCGCTTTCTGAGGCGCTCTTGAAGGTAGACGGTATCCTTAGTAAGTTTGAGTATTTGTTTGGGAAGTACATTGGTTGAATACATCTTGCAGGAGTCGTGATTTTGTATGCAATCACTGATCCATCTTCTTACTAGCCGCAGTGTCTCTTTGGAAGAGGTATCGCTGGATGGGAACCGTTGCGTGCTAATGTTCCATACAGGACCACAGCGCTGTTGACTAGGTGCATTCTTCTCGCCAATCGGTTGTTTATCTGTGTATTATGTTAGTCTCGGGCTCAAAGAATGATGCTGAGCGAAATTCTTGAAGGGAAAACGTACGTTGGCCACAGAGTATGCAAATTCATGCCCAGCATCTTCCAAATGCCTCTGGTCAAACACAATAAAACGATAGAAAGTAACAAACATACAGCAAAACGCAGAACTTCTAGCTCAACAATAAATTCAGGTGGGCTGGACCATGGATTGATGTGGATATGAAGCGACCTAATCCTCGGTTGTGACCTGATCTGGATATATATTTTCTCTAGGTCCAGCCTTAGGGCTATATACGAAAGGACGGCGTCAAGAATTAGCGCGCAATCCTGTCAACCATAATCCGCCACTTCTGAGTTCATCCAGATATGTTGTCCACTTTTCGCTACTAATTCTCATATCCCAGCTAGTCTACCACTTGTGTAATCTGCAGCAGACGCATTCCAACTGCTTGATACCTGAGTATGACTGTACTTTGGGTTGTCGGTATCCAAGAACACTCGTAGGCCTAATCTCATGGTGAGATGATAGAGGATGGAAACAGAGACTTATCAGACCATAGGATTCGTCAGTGGAGAGAGGGAGGGGGAGGGGGAGAAGTGCATTCTTTCATGAGGAGTAACTGCGTTATGGAGGTCAAGGCTCACGAAAGCCTTGCGAGCTCTGATGGCGGTTTGTAGATGCATCGACTGCCAAGCAATGTGGCGGCGGCTGAGGCATCTCTAAGTGCTGAGTCTTCTTTATTAACAGGTTCATAACTGAACTTCTTGCTGAAATGAAAGCAAAATGGCCGCTGTCGTGTAATCATAACCGTAGGAGTTTCGAAAGCTATCAAAAATGACAGCGCAGCTTCGTGGGTTCGAAACGAGTGACGACGCATGCGCCAAGGTCACAAACCTAAGTCAGCCAGCCCCGCCTATTATCAAATTCATCAAATTGTCCCATCCCATCCCATCCCATCGTCACGTTCCTCAACATTCCTCGGTTGCTTCTTTAGCAGGTGGCATATCGACGCCTGGTCTCATCGAGCTTTTTGTACCGTGGGACCGATTTCCCGCCGGCTAGGTAGCAAGCTGGGTTACGGGCGATGCTTGTTGGTAGCACTCTCCAAGCGGCCCTTCTAAGGTTTCCTGTCACTTCACAGTGGGTACCTGATAGGATCATTGTTTGCTTCACTCGAGTCTATTGATGGGTTTGCAAGAAGCAACGGCACCACAATCTATGGGATTTCATCTTTGAGTATACGCTCCTTTGCTGCCTTCCTCATGTGCTCATCCAGAAGTGACATAAGAACTGCATCTCTCCCATCCTTCAACCATCTCGCATCGTGGGCCAACGCGACGTGGAACCCACACTTCTTTTCCAGTATCCGTATCTTCGCGATCGTTTCTTTGGCGGCGGAGATATCGGCATGCAACGACATCTCTCCAAGACCTGGAACGCAGAATTGCGAGATCTCATATGTACCGTCCAGCAGCTCTCTGCCGCACATTAGATTCTGTCCCACAATATCGGTCAAATGTACTACCTTGAATGGCAACAATCACTGCCTAGAAGGACCCAATCTCCTCCCCGTATCCTTGCGGCGGCACAGAGATTTCCTGCCATATGGCCTGGTGCCTGCATGATCCAAAAGCTTCCGTCTCCAAAGTAGTCGAGAGCCTTATCGAACGGACCAAATGGTATCCAAGGACCCTGAAGCTCACTCCACCTTTCCGTTGCACGTTCGGGGTCAAAGAATCGCCCATCCCACTGCAAACTAGGATCCGCCATGTGGCCCGGCGAACATCCCTCTTTTGTACCGGGACCAAAGAATGCTGTAGCATTCGGAAACTCGTCACGAATGGGCCGGCTATGGTCCCAGTGGGCATGACTTGCCATAGCCGTCAGCTTGTGGATATACTAAAGCAGTTGAGGGAAGTAACCTGAACAATACAGTGTCTACCTGCGCAGCCGATATACCTCGTTCACCTAGCTGATGAACGATCGACTTGCTAGGACCAACATGATTGACGTGTTCAAGCATATGTTGATTTACCCATGGCGTGTAGCAAGAACGATCCTGGCATGTCAGCGAGCTTCTGTATCAGGCTTGGCTTGCATGGTCAAGGTACCTACTTCGTCCAGTCCAAGATCCCAGAGGATGTGCCGACCTTGGTGAGAGATGTAGAACGCCCAGTTGTACATCCGATACTTATCATTGGTCACTCCAGCGTGGAGTTTGCCCAATTCACCAATGAAGCTTCCTCCATCGAGGAGAAACAGGTCCACGAACGCATCAGTTTCCGGTAAAGGAGCGCAGGGAAGGTCTGCGGCTAGCATCTTAGAGGTACAGCCAGAAGGAGGTGAAGATGCCTAGTGGCTTGCACCTACGGTTTTCTCCTTGTACTTCCGCCACGTTAAGCAAGGACGGCTGTTGAAATTCGAGATTGTACATTCCCCCACATTCCCCCAACCGTGCGCAGGTGATCTTGCGCTAGGCCCCACCATTCATATACTCCAATAGCGGGGTGTCAACGTCCGATGCCCATTCAAAAATTAGCTCCATAGCACGTCTTCGTTTCGGGCATCGTTTCCTCATAAGGCCTGGATCGTTCTCGTCGAATTGCATTTCATTATATCCTGGCTAGCGCAGGTTTCATTTCTCGTATGAACTGACGTAAGCGAGTTCAGCAATACAAGATCTCCACCCCATCACACAATACCATTGAGTAGCATACAATCATAATGTCGGCCACCTTCACACATGCAGAGTTGGGTGAACTGAAAGGCAAAGTCGTCGATGGAACGGTGCAGTTCTTGGGGCTCAAATATGCCTCATTAGCAGATCGTCTTGCTCCACCTCAACTGGTGACCAGATATGGATCGCCAACAACAGATGCGTCGAGATATGGGTATGCTTTTTGAAAATTCTAAGTTACATTAACTTACGGACTAAACAGGCCACCACCAGTTTCGCCAATTGGAGCTATAGAGAGAGAATTTGGGTTCATTCAACATACACTGCCAATACCAGAGGTTCCACCGCATTCGGATCTCGAAGGACTAAATCTAAATATTACGCTGCCACTGGGAAATAATGGAGCCGTCGACTCGAATACCAAACTGCCTGTCTATGTGTTCATCCATGGAGGAGGATTCGCTGTCGGTTCGAGTTGGTATCCGCATTACAGTTCCACGCCGCTAGTCAAACTCTCGGCTGAACAAGGGAAACCTATCATCGGGATCACGATTAAGTAGGTACCATTCCTATATCTTGTGCATAATGAAAGCTAACGGATCAGTTATCGCTTGGGCGTCACGGGATTTATGACTTCCAAGGAGCTCAGAAAAGCAGGGTACAAGGCGAATAACGGCTTCCACGACCAACGTGTGGCACTGAAATGGATTCAGAAATTCATCGGGGGGTTTGGAGGAGATGGAGACGAAGTCACAGTTGTCGGCGAAAGCGCCGGAGGATGTAAGTCCACTCAAGAGCATTAAAAAGCCCAAGATTCATGACGAGCAGTGTCAGTCACGATGTTCCTCCTGTCAAAGGAGCCTCTCATGAAGCGATGCCTGAGCACCGGAGGAGCCGTACTGCTCTTCAAGCCCATTCCTGCTGTAGTGGCCGAAGCGGCTTATCAAAAGGTGATCGAGGCCTTTGGTCTCGCGGACAAATCGCCCGAAGATCGTATCAAGTTGCTCCTTTCTTTGCCGGTCGATGATCTCTGGCAAAAGGTCCCCATGGGAGTGCCGCTGCTTCCGTCCATTGACGGAGACACGGTTCCTGGGGAGCCTAACTTTGTCACCGTTGCATCCCAAAAAGATGACCCAGCCTTTGCGATCCCAGGCCGGAAGTGGTGTGCCGCGCTGATGATTGGAGAATCCCAGTTAGATGTAAGTGTAACCCGGAAGGGTTACTTGATTGAGACTTACATTGTTTAGGCAAATATCCTGGCATGGATTGGCTTGGATAGTAGGAACCCGGGCATCGCGGCGAAGTTCGTGGAGTCTGTCAACAAGAGTCTTTCATCGCGCCCGGAAGTAGCATCGGCATTACTCTCCTCGTACAAAATTACGCCATCTACTGACGACGACGAAGCGCTACTATCGATATTGAGATTCGCCTCCGAAATCAGCTTCTACGCGCCTGCGCTTGCTTTTGCCAAAGGCTGGCCCCAGACGAAAGAAAACAAGTTCTTCCTCTACCACTTTAACGAAGGAAACCCCTGGGAGGGTCGGTTCAAAGGCGAAGCAGGCCACATTCTCGATGTCGCTTTCCTCTTCCAGAACTTCAACGAGTTCTTGAACGACGAGCAGAAGGCGGTGGCACACGCGTACGCCACAGACTTCATAAAGTTTGTCAACGGCGAAGACCCGTGGCCGCCCGTCGAAGGTGGCAAGATTGGCGCCCGAGTCTATGGTTCAAGCGGCTCCGGCGTCACTGCCAAATACGTAGCGTCAGGGAACTCGGAAGAAGTAGGGCGACGAGACCACGTTCTCAAGTTGGGTGAAATGGCTGGTTTCGACACCATATTGGGCGTTTTCGAGAACTTCTTTCAGGGCAGATAATGCATGTCGTCTTCTAGGGGGTGCGCCTGTTTGTGCTACAAGGCGTGCGCGTCACGTTGAGTTTCTCGGCTCTCCGATAATTACGCAGAAACAGATATATGCAGTTTCAATGAAAAGCAGTTTCTAGGAGCTGACGTCGTTGGAGGACCCGTAACGCAAATTACCCCGCTATAGTTCGACGCGTAGGCTCCTGCTAACGACATTGCCAAGACTGTGCCATGTGGGGATGCGGGGATACTGATATTTCTAAAGCTTCAAACTTTGATATTCAGAGATCGGAATAAATCAATAAGTTCGGCTTCTTTCCTATCTTCTAAGAAGAGAAATCTTATCTATTGGCACCATGGTTCATGTTCAATTCAATCCAGAGTTGCTGCATACGCTGAAAGATCAAGTCGTCGTGTTAACTGGAGGGGCAACGGGGATTGGTCGCAGTACCGTCACCCAATTCGCTGGTGAGAGCGCAATTGGTCACACCCTCTTCGAAATTTCCTTGTAACAAGTTCTCAGACGCAGGATGCAAAGTCGTATTCGGCGACATCAGCGAAGAGCCCGCCCGCGACCTTGAATCTAAACTCGGACCTAATGTCCGCTATCTCCACTGCGACACCTCTTCGTACTCAGACCAATTGAGTCTTTTCGCAGCAGCCGAGTCAATCTTCGGTCGCATCAATGTCGTTGTCGCGAACGCTGGAATGGCAATTCACAAGGATATCTTTGACCCTAGCTCAGATATCTCTGTCGAACCAAGCATGAAAGAAGTCGCCGTCAACTTGACTGGCGCCATCTTCACCGCTCGCATTGGCATGCACTATCTGCGGAAGAACAAGTCAAAGGGAGGAGATCTGGTGCTGGTGAGCTCTATTGCAGGGTTCAAGGAGAGCGGGGGCTTGGCGACGTATACGGCGAGTAAACATGGTGTGCTAGGGTTGATGAGGGGATTACATACGACTGCGTTTCCTGAGGGTATTAGGATCAACGTCATATGTCCGTGGATGACAAGTACGTCTCCTTGTTCCTTGTTCCTTGTTCCTTGTTCCTACCACATTCTCTAATAGCTGCAACAGAGACGAGGCTCGTGAAAGGAATTGAGGATGGCTGGCACAAACTAGGGCTCCCAGAGAACGAACCGGAAGACGTTGCAAGAAGTATCGTGCTTTGCGCGACGGCGAACAGAAGCCAAGAAGGGAGGACACACCCGGGAGCTAAGATGCCGTTCGCGGGCAAGATCCTATGGATCGCTGGTGGCGAAGCGTATGAGATTGAGGATGCGATACAATCTCTAGAGCCTCAATGGCTAGGAGAGGAGAACAGTAAGGTTTTGGCTCGAGGCCAGGAATTTCTCGCCAGCCAGGACACTAGCTGGGATGCGGATAAGATGAAGAAGAAGGGCGCCAATGGTGTCTGACTATTTGCGCAATTAGATTTCCTTGTCGCACTATCTCATCTCTCAAGTCTGTTATCTGCATAATTTGTCACAAATATTTCCAATTATTCTACAGCGCATAGAAATACCATCTAGACCATCTACTCAAACACCCACTCTCCATTCTCGCCTTTCTTCCCCTTATCCTCATACCCCTCAGGCAGCGGCCCCCCAATATGCAAATACACACTACTACCATCCCTATCGAAGCACTTCTCATCCTTACTAGCAGCAACCCATGTCTCCATCGCGGCCTCCGCCATCACGGGTCTAATCCCCACCTGCTTCCCACTCTCAATCCCCAACCCCAAATCTTTAATCATCATCTGCGTCTTGAACCCGGGCTTATACCCGCTATTACTCGGCACCCAGTGCTCGGCCACGTTCGGGATCGGCAGCACGTGATCGCACATCCAGCTCTGGCCAGTGGAGGCTTTGATCACGTTGTACAGCATTTTTGGGTCGAGGCCTTGTTTTATGCCGATGGCGAGGGCTTCGGCTGTCGCGAGCAGGATCGTACCGGAGAGGTAGTTGTTTGAGATTTTAGCGGTGAGGCCGGAACCCAGTGTGTTGAGATAGAAGAATTTTGAGGGGGACCCGAGCATACCGAGGACGCGTTCGAGGCGCTGCGAGTTGGGCGATGAGGCGCTGGGAGGAGTGTGTCCGATGAGCATGCTCAAGTCGCCGCGCTCAGCTGCGGGTACGCCGCCCTGAGTAGTTTAGCCGGTGGAGGAGGGTTTGGGGTGGATGTTAGACGTACAGAGACTGGCGTGTCAACATAAGTCCCCAACCCCTTTTTCATAAGTGCCTCACCCACCTCTCTTGTACTCTTCACATCAATAGTACTGCACTCGCACATGACCCTTTCCTCGTCCGGCTTACTCGCTATCACTCCGTCCTTCTCATCTAGAAATACTTTCTTCACATCCAGAGCGCCTGGTACAATCGATACCAGAACTTTTGAATTTTCAGCGGCTTCGCGCGCGGTGGAAACGATTTCTATTGGGCCATAGGAGCCGTATTCCGCTTTGAAGCGTTCGCAGGCGGAGACATTGATGTCGTTGACGTAGAGGATAGATTTCGAGGGCGCTTTTTTGCGGATATTGGAGGCCATAGCGTAGCCCATTGCCCCGAGACCTGGGGGGGTTAGTTGGGGTTGGTATGTGAGTATGGGAGGAAGGACCAATGAAGGCGTAGTTTTCCGCCATGTTGAGCCCAGGTGCTCAAAAAGTTGTGTGGAAGATACTAAAAAGTTTCAGTGGTAAATCTGATTGTTTACAGATTGTATGTTTATGCAATGAATGCAAATGCTGTCAGTGTCTGGGTGCAACTAGTCCAGGCACGTTCAAGCTTCTGCCCCACATGTTCCCCTCATTTCTCCATATTGTACCCCAACATCTTCATTCTTGCAATTGTCAATCAAGACTTGACAAAGCAGTAAAAGTCAAATTCAAGACGGAAGATGACTACACAACAGAGTTCTGAAGAATCTAGACTTTGCTACCGTAAGCACTGAGCAATGCAGCATCAGTGAATTATGATGTCGCCGTGGAGTAATATATGCATAGTGCGGGGCAGCAGATCTCCATAAAGGTACGCTATGCAGGGGCAGTATCTCGTTTACCTAGGTATATCTCAGACCGTCATATCAAACATCAACTTCCAGGTTCGTCAGTTACTTCGCATGCACATATCTACACTTTTTACGGCCTCACCACATTTTCGTTCCATTGTCACGATCCACGATGCCCCATTCAACACCCCTCCGCGTAGGCGTAATCGGCCCCGCAGGCTTCGGGGGATCCTACCTTTGCGTCGAGCTACTGAACCGCGGCCACACGGTCATTGGAATTTCGCGAAACCCGCAAAAACTCGGTTCTCACCCGCGTTACATCCCACGTCCCGTCGACATCGACGAAGGTTCAATTGCAGAACTTGCAAAGCAATTTGAAGGCATCGATGTCTTAGTGTCGGAATACGGTCCGCATACCGCAGGCGCGGATGCGCTGCTATACAGTACTTACACCAATTGCGAATTCCAGAATTTCGATGCTAACAAAATCAGTGCCCTTCCTAGAAACTGTCCGAAAAATGGTGCTAGCAGTAAAACGCTCCCCAGTGCAGTATTTCCTCTTCGTTGGGGGGGCCGGCTCCCTACACGTTCCCGGCACACTGGAATCTTGCGTTGACCACCCAGATTTCTTCATGGCGTACCGGCGCGCAATCGCCACCTCCGAAGCTCACATCGCGTACATGGAAGAGCGGCTCGGGATCATGGGCACCGCGCTGCGTGAGTACCGCAACGCACGGATCGCTGAGCGAGAAGGAAAAGTCACTGCGCAGGATGTGCAAGTGATTAAAGAGTATGAGGAGGGGATTAAAAAGAAGGATAAAGCAACGGATTTCATCAAAGCCGGGCGCACGGCGTATATGTTCTTTGATGGGAATACGAGTTTTACGTGGAGCTTTGTGTCGCCTTCTGCGTTATATCGACCCGGAAAGAGGACGGGGAGCTACGAGGTTAGTGTGGATGATATGGTGTTGGCAGGGGAGCAGAAAGAGGGGGAGAGTATGTTCGAGGGGAGATTGACGGGGATTAGTGTTGCGGATATGGCGATTGCAATTGCGGATGAGGTTGAGGGGAGGAAGTTGGTTGGAAAGCATTGGAGTGCTTGGGGGGATATCAGTGAGGATAAACCGGGGAAGGCGTATTTGACGTTGGAGGGGGTGGAGGGAGGGAGTAAATAGCGGTGATGAAAGTAGATGAAAGAGACAATGAAGAATGCTTTGTTCAAAATGTTCCAACGCCAACGCTACAATCTATATCAAATGCAAAAAGTCTAAGAACAGCTCATATCGACATTTCCTTCAGATCATCAGCAACTTTGAAGGGTGCCTCTGTCTTCGCTTTTATCTCCTCCACAGTGACGCCCTTGGCATATTCCTTGAGCGTCAGCCCTTCAAGTCTATCAACATCAAATACCGCGAGGTCGGTGATGATAGTTGAGACGCATTTCTGGCCTGTGAGCGGGAACGTGCATTGGTTGAGGATCTTGGGGTTGCCCTTCTTGTCCACATGCTCCATGGTGATGACGACTTTGGTTTGGGTGGGGTTCGCGACCAGATCCATGGCACCGCCGATGCCTTTTACTTTGCCGGGGAGCATGAAGTTTGCGAGGTCTGTTTCCAAACAAATCAAGTCAGCATCTACTGCCGTGCGTTGAATAGATGAGACGTACCTCCATATGTGTTGACCTGCATAGCGCCCAGCATCGCGACATCGATCCGTCCCGCTCTGATCATTCCAAAGCTCTCATGGCTCCCGAATGTCGCCGCGCCCTTGATCAACGTTACAGTCTCCTTTCCAGCATTGATTAGGTCCGGGTCCTCCTCGCCAGGTCTAGGATATCCGCCCATGCCAAGGATTCCGTTCTCGGATTCCAGGATGATTTCGACGCCTTCGGGGAGGAAGGCAGGAGCTGCGAGTGGCATGCCGATGCCAAGATTAACGTACATGCCGTCTTTGAGCTCCTGGGCTGCGCGCTTGATGATTCGTTCGCGCTTCTGTGAGGTCTCTGATGAACCTGCCGATGGTGTCAGATAATGATCAAGACTATATGCGGGTTACAGATGATCCTTACCCCCTTCCAACAGCGCCTTTTTCTGCTCTTCAGGATCCTTCCAATACACCAACCTCTCAATCTCCTTCCCTTCTGTACTCTTAATAACTCTCTTTACATAGATCCCCTGCAAGTGAATATCTTCAGGGGAAATCACACCATCCTCGACGATTTCGTCCGCCTCCACAATTGTGACCTTTGCATTCTTGCCCATTGCTTCGTTGAAGTTGTTCTGTGCCTTGCGAAACTGACAGTTGCCTAATCTATCGGCTTTTGCGACTTTGACAAAGGCGTAGTCGCCAAAGATGGCTTCTTCCATCACGTAGGCTTTGCCGTTGAATTCGCGGGTTTCTTTGGGAGGCGCCATTTTCGCGATAGTGCCGTCGGTGTTGTAGCGCACGGGGAGTTCGCCCGTTTGGACTGTGAGATCATTAGTGTTTCTTCTTTCTCCACTCTCTAACTGCCCAAATCCAAGATCAAATTTAGGTTTGTTCTCACATACCAATCGTCCCATAAGCCGCTGGTGTATAAAAAGCCGGCACGCCCGCGGCTCCCGCCGCACACTTCTCCGCAATACTCCCCTGGGGCGTGAGTTCCAAATCCAACTCGCCCTTTAAATACATTTTCTCAAATGTCTTATTATCGCCAATATAACTCGCTATCATTTTCCCAATCTGCTTGGTATCTAGCAACTGCCCCAACCCCACTCCCGGCATTCCCGCATTATTGCTGACAACTGTAAAGTTTTTGAGGTCTTTTCGATCGCGGAGTGCGTTGATGAGCGTGTTGGGCACGCCGGAGAAGCCGAAGCCGCCGACAAGGACCGTGGTGTCGGATTTCATGTCTTTGAGGGCTTCTGAGGCCGAAGGGTAGATTTTGTTGATTGCGGGGCGCAGGGAAGAAGATGAGAAATAACGGGTTGCTGGGCCGCTGCGGCGCGCAGCGAAGAGAAATGTGCGTTGCATTATGGGTGTTGTGGTGTTTGAATCGTGAAAAACTGCAGCAAACCCTCCAGAGTGCTTCAGAGCGCTCTAAACACTACAAAACTAAAGACTCCGGGGTCAAGACTGGAGCGTCGACTCGAAATTGAATCACAAGCTGTAGAGCAGAGAATTCAATCTTCCAGCGGCTCCGCACTCCTCAATTAACAAACCTGCAATGCGATATGTTGAATCTACACTTTTTCGTTGCGGAGCTAAGGTCCCCCACACGACGTTTTGAGGGTATGCATTCTGGCCCCGGCATCGGCACGGCAAATGCATCGGTGTACTAAAAGCTGACTAGCGGAACTTCCGACCCGCCAAGCCCTCCACATTATGTGGTGGAAGAGCCATTATCCGGGTTATGACCGAGTAAGAAATTTTGGAGAGGGAGTTCGGCACGGATTGAGTGAGCTGGGTGAATGTTTTTAAGAGGATTATGAAGCCTGGATAAGCTCCTAGAGAAACGTCACGGATGGGTGATTGCGTCGGGTATGACTGGCGGCCTGCAGAGTGCAATTGTCGAGACAGTATCATCACCCAAAGTTTGGACTACGCATATACAGGAAAATCAGGAACCACAACTTAGTACAGATTATGCACAATTTCTTTCACTATTTCCAAAAGTTAGTTGTCAAGCAATTTGTGAAATGAATGATAGAGAACTTACAGTTAGCAAAATCCTTGTGCTCCTTGCTATGAAGCGCGCGAGTCGCAATCGCTTCCTCTTCTGCATCACCAATCGGGACTTTGTACTACACGGCTATCAACAAGGCGTCAATAACTTAGAAAGGAACACTTACAGCTGTCAGGCTAGTCTTATGTCCTAGCGTTTCCACCAACTCTGCAATTGCATCTCCCACAATATGGGAATCCTTCTCATCACTGCCAGTGCTCTGCTTCCCAATGTAGGGGATAATTCTCGCAATCTGCTTCGCCTCTTCCGGGTTGCTCGCTTTGAAGTGAACCGTAGGCGACAGGCTCAAGCAGCTAGTGATTCCATGTGGGATGGCATATGTTGCCCCAATAGCGTGTCCAATGCTGTGACTGAGACCGACGCCACCGGTGTAGAGGAAAGGGAAAAGCGAGGAGTAGCAAGCGAGGAAGAGCCTGGTGCGAATATCGGCATCATTGGGGTCGGATTTGGATTGCGGAAGGTAAGTGAACAGGTCCTTGATAGCTTCAAGACACATGCGCTTGGTGGGGATCTCAGATGCAAGCGGGTGGTACATAAGTTCGACGGCGTGGTCTAATGAGCGTATCTAAATTCTATTAGCAATGTTACCTAACTCATGGAGTTGCGTTGTCATTTACTTACGCCCGTACTAGTCCAGAGGTTCAGGGGAGTGTGAATAGCAATATCACCGTCGTAGACGACAGCTGGAGAATTTTAGCTCACTCTGCGGAATGTTGATCATGACCTTACCTTTGGGCACAAGCTCAGGATGGCTTACTGCAATCTTGTGCAGCTCTTCCGTCGTGAAGCCAGCATTCTGTGTCGTTTCCGCCACACTCAATGTGGTGGGAACGGCGATGCTCGGAACCCACTTTCCGGTTTCCTGGTGAATGTTGTATGCGATGGCCTTTGCAGAGTCAATAGGAGAACCTCCACCTATTGATACCAGAACATCGCATCCGGATTTTGCCATCAAGGCCGTTGCTTCACGAATGTCGCCAATTGGTCTGTTCTCAGGTTAGTGACTCTACTTCAGCATTTTTTTTCGATCGTCTGCTAACGCATGTTGCCCGATTTTGCTGTATGTCCCTCCGTGGATCGAACCCAAGCTCTTCTCAATGTCCTTGATAACCGGAGTCTTCTCGTACAGCGATCGTCCTGTTATGATGAACGCTTTAGTTCCTCCGAGCTCCGCAACGACGTCTGCCAGCTGTTTGCTTGTGCCTGTTTAAATGAATTAGCTTGCACGGATGAACCGGGAGCTGAGATATACCTCTTCCATATATCATAAGCTTGACTGGTGAAGCTCGATATGTTCCCTTCAGGGAGGAGTCAACGCTCCCATTCTGGTATTTGCTTGGCAAAGTCATCTTCAAACACGGTGTCGGTGGTGTTGCGTGACAGAATTCAGAATTTCCTCACTTGACTTGCGAAAGTCCCGAACCAGTAAGCTGCATTATTGTGAGGCTTCACAATTCGCCATGGAGGGGTAGCTCCGACCTCGCCCCACATACATATGTGCCCCGCCACTGTGCCTGCATCACGGAGCTAAAGCGGCAGTTTCGTCGACCCAGAAACGAAATTTGATGTACACGTGTGAATATGTCAGGATCTTTGCGTTCAGATACTGAGTTTTGAGGATGGCAGTTTTCAACAGAGCCGCTCGTAATGTGTTTCAGAAAAGCCCGAACGATGTTGTACTTTTGTCCGCGGTGAGATCGCCAATCAATCGCAGCTTCAAAGGCGGCTATAAAGATGCGCATCCGGAGGATATCCTCATGCCTGTGAGTGGAACGATGGGATTGAGATACGAACGAACAAGGCTGAACAAACGCAGGTGATGAAAGCCGCCGTGCAACGGGCTCAGATCCAGCCGGGCGATGTGAACGACGCGATGATAGGAAACGTGCTGGCAGAACTCGGATTCGCAAAAACTGGCCGAATGGCACTCAATCACGCTGGATTTCCGAATACGACGACGTTCCACACTGTCAATCGTCAATGTTCCAGTAGTCTCCAGGCCATCACCCACATTTCACATGCTATCATGGTTGGTCAGATCGACGTAGGACTCGCAGGAGGCGTAGAGAGCATGTCCAGGAATTATGGCACGCGTGGGGTTCCAGCAGATGTATCTCCAACTCTTCGAGGTTCCCAAGTCAAGGATGCATTGGACTGCCTCATGCCCATGGGAATCACATCAGAAAACGTCGCCGAGAGATACAAAATAGACCGGAAATCGCAAGACGAGTACGCGGTTCGAAGTCATGGACGAGCAAGTCGGGCCCAGAAGGAGGGACGATTCGACTGGGAAATCGTCCCTGTGACCGTGCCACGAATGGATGAGGCAGGCCAGCTCTCAGGATTTGAAGTGACAAAAGACGATGGTATAAGACATGGCTTGACGTTTGAGAAAGTATCCACACTCAAGCCGGTATTTGGAGAAAATGGAAAGAGCACTGCAGGTAACTCGTATGTGAATACCCCTTGTTTAGAAGGTGGTGATGCTAATGACATGGCAGCTCTCAAATTTCGGACGGCGCGTCGTCCACAATTCTCGCCAGGCGGTCATGGGCCGAGGACCGTGGACTCAAGCCCCTGGGACGCTTTGTTGGAACTCAGATTAGCGGGTGTGCACCAGATGAGATGGGAATTGGCCCTGTCTTTTCGATACCAGCGCTCTACAAGTACACTGGAATCGAGCAGAAAGATGTGGATATTATCGAGTTGAATGAGGCTTTTGCAAGTCAGACCCTAGCGTGTATTCGAGCTCTGGGCTTGGATGAAGAGAAAGTCAACCCGAACGGAGGTGCTATCGCCCTTGGACATCCAACAGGCGCGACCGGTGCTCGCCAAACGGCAACACTCTTTGCTGAGCTGCGTCGGCAGGACAAGGAGGTCGGAATTGTAAGCATGTGCGCCAGTACAGGGCAGGGAGTCGCGTCGCTGTTCATCCGGGAATCATGACAAGGCATTGCAAAAAGCGATGAATGCATCTCCTTTGAGAGAAGCTGGCTTCAGGAGTTGCCATCGTCTAGACAGCAATACCACATGAAGATATCTTGATGATAGACTTGATGAAAACTTGATGAAAACTCCTTGATAGATGAATGTCCACAGACGCAAACCACGAAAATGGCGCGACTAGAATCACTTGCCCCCCTTCCCTCTTCGGGACCGCTAACGTTGCACAGACCGGCATCGGCACCCTTCCGTTTTCCCCACACGGTCCCAAAAGCTCTCCAAGTCCCACCACATTTACATCCGTTTGTCCCTGTTCTGCATTGTTTGTTGCTTTTGCGTGCTTTTCGGTTTGGTTCTCTTTCCACATATCTTATCTTCACATATTTACTGCAATTGAGCGTTCAGTCATGTTCATGCTTCGCCGTGCCTCACTGCGGGCGATTCCCAAATTTCCAGCTTTCCAGCAGCCCCACCGCTCTTTAGGAAGCGTAAGCGCCATCGACTCGGCCATTTTCAGGACTCTATTTGGGACAGAGGAAATCCGGAAAGTCTTCGATGATAGAGCCTACCTAAATCGATGCGTTGATGCCGAGACAGCACTGGCACGAGCACAATCACATTGCAATGTCATCCCATCGCATATCGGCGGAATTGTGACATCCAAGGCAAAAGGCGCCGAATTGGACTTCGATAGGCTGCGTCAAGAAACTGAAATCGTTGGATATCCTATCTTCCCTTTGGTACGACAACTGTCAGCTATATGTGGCGATGAGGCCGGACGGTACGTGCATTGGGGAGCTACGACCCAGGACATTATGGATCTCGCGAGTATCCTCCAAATGAAGGAGGGATTGGGCATTGTCGAGAAAACACTCCGCTCTGTCATAAAGAACCTTGAGTTCCTTTCCAGGAAGCACCGCGATACTCCAATGGCTGGTCGCACCCATCTACAGCACGCCTTGCCGATTACATTCGGCCACAAGTGTGCGATTTGGTTATCTGGATTCCAGCGCCACTTGGAACGTCTTGAGCAGCTCAAGCCACGCGCACTGATGGTTCAGTTTGGAGGTGCCGCAGGCTCATTGGCTTCTTTGGGGTCAGGAGATGATGGCATTCGAGTTCGAAAAGAGATGGCCAGAGATCTCGGCCTGACTGACCCCCCAATTACGTGGCATGTTGCGCGAGATGGTGTAGCAGAAATTACCAATTACCTGGCCCTCGTAGGTGGTAGTCTGGGCAAGCTCGCGCTCGACATCATCATCATGTCGTCTAACGAGCTTTCCGAAGTGTCAGAGCCTTTCGTCTTGCATCGTGGATCTTCTTCAACAATGCCGCAGAAACGCAATCCAATCTCAAGCGAGGTCATTCTAGCCGCTTCGAAGATCCTCCGCTCAAACGCTGGACTAGTCCTTGATGGCATGGTGTCCGACTTCGAACGTGCTTCGGGGCCATGGCACTTGGAATGGGTGGCTGTCCCAGAGAGCTTCGTCATCGCAGTGGGCGCGCTTAATCAGGCCGACTTTGCTCTTTCGGGACTTGTCGTGAATCCGAAGAAGATGCTCGAAAATCTGTACTCTACTCGTGGGCTGATCGTAGCCGAAGCAGTCATGATGGGGCTGGCTCCACATGTGGGACGACAAGTTGCTCACGATGTTGTATATGAAGCATGCAAAGACAGCATTGAAAACGACACGACCTTATTGGCAGCACTGCAAAAGCGGGAAGACATCACGGGGAAAATATCAAACGACATGTTGAGCGATCTGTGCGATGCGAAGAACTATCTGGGGTCGTGTGGTCTAATGGTAGACGAAGTTCTCGCCGCATCCAAGTAGTCAGCTCTTTTTATCTAAAAGTTATGTACCTCTGTTGTTTAAGTATTGCATTCATTTGAGAGCGTAGCCGGGATTGGTACCGCGCCGTAGGCGTCAGAATAGACGGCGTACTTCCCAGCATTGCAGGGATAAATAAACCCGCAATTGCGTGCCTTCATCAATTGCCTCCCATTGTCCCGGTTCGCCATGTGGAATCCATCCGTTCATGGACGCGACAAGTGCAACGGCGGGACAATCTTGCGCGTCAGACACCCCGCCATGATTGTATCGAACCAGGTCGCCCCACATCAAGCGCGTTCCACGCCACTCAGCTACGGCAAATCCAAAGCTAGGCGTCCGAGGGTGTGGATGGATTAATATAAGGCTGGGAGCTTTCGAACAAGGTGAGCTTCATCAAGACCTCAACTCAAGGAAACTTTCTTTTCACATCTCACATCATGCCTTCATTTAAAGAACGCGAACTCGTCACCGACCCTCAGAAGGCCTTCCACTACACAGACCTCCAGAGACTGAAGCCTACTCGCGCGAATGACCCATATGAATACCAGGCAGGATGGGGTAACCGACATCAGTCAGAGCTCATCCCCGGGACGTTGCCAGTTGCACAGAACAACCCTCAAGAAGCGCGTTTTGGACTATACACAGAAGGAATCACATATTCAGCATTTGCTGCCCCACGGCATTCCAACTTCAGCACCTACATGTACCGTGCTCGACCTGCCGCTGCTCATAGTAAAACATTTCCCCCCTCCCCCTTTTATACAATTTACATGCTGACACCATACAGGTGGATACATACCAATCGAATCCAAATCCAACATTCAGAACTGCTTCCTTTCCATAAACCCCAAAGTTGCAACCCTCCCCGAACAAGCAGAATGGCACCCGTTTCCGCTCCCCAAAGACTCCGAGAAGATCGACTTCGCAGACGGCCTCCACACACTAGCTGGAAGCGGGGACCCCAACATCAAAGAAGGCATCGCACTTTATGTCTACATGATCAACTCGAACATGGATCGCCGCGCCTTCTGCAACACTGATGGCGACTTCCTCATCTGCGGCCAGCTCGGAAACCTCGACATTAAGACCGAGATGGGAATGATCTTCCTACAGCCCGGCGAGATCTGCGTCATCCAGCGCGGGGTCAGGTTCTGCATCAACCTCGCGCCTGATACCAAGGTCGCTCGCGGTTACATTACGGAGGTGTGGGGTTCTACGTGGGAGCTCCCGGATCTGGGGCCTCTTGGGGGGCACGGGCTCGCTAATCCCAGAGACTTCTTGTACCCGGTTGCAGCGATCGATGATGAGCTGCATGTCGACTGGCAGATTGTGAATAAGACGAATGGCCAGTTGTGTGCTATTCAGCAGGACCACAGCCCGTTCGATCTTGTGGCGTGGCATGGAAACGTCGTTCCGTATAAGTACGATCTCACAAAGTTCTCGTCGCAGAACAGCACATCGATCGACCACACAGACCCATCGGTATTCACTGTCCTCACAGCCAAATCTCGCGACCCTAATACGGCGCTCGCCGATTTCCTGTGGTTCGGGCCTAGGTGGGATGTTGCAAGTAACACTTTCCGTCTTCCGTACTTCCACCGCAATTCTGCGTCCGAGTTCCTCGCTTGTCTATATGGGCAGGGTCTTGGCCGGAGCGATGAGTTCTTGCCTGGCGGCGGGAGCTTTGAGGGAAGCCATACGCCTCATGGTGGATTCCATGAAGGTTATCAGCACGGAATGAGGATTCACGAGGGACAACCTGAGAAGATCTTGACTGGTAAGACTTATTCAAATCTTAGCGATCTAGAAGCTGATTAGTCCCAGATCAATTGACCATCATGGTGGAATCAAGCCGCCTCTTCCTCTGGACCGAATATGCCCGTAGCGGCTGCGGAACCATTAACACACATGGAACGGACTACAAGGTCTGGGATGCGCTACCTGTAAGCTTTAAACCCCCAACTTTCTGAAATCGTCTCTAATGTTTAAAAGGATCGATTCTCGGCCAACTCAAAAGCCAAGGAACTCCTTGCACGTCTCAAGGAGGACAAGATTGCGGAGAAGAAGAGACTGGCTCCTTACTATATTGGTGGTTTCTCGCACGGCGCAAACTCCAGCGATTCTGAAGGTGTTCATTCTAAAGAGCTCGCACCATACCTGAACGGAACGGCTGCTAAAGAACTCACCAATGGCGAAAAGACGATTGAGGCTCCGAAAGAGCCGGAGAAGATTGATACTGCAGTAGCTGTGCAAGATCCTGAAGCTCCTCAACCCGAAGCTACAAAGGAACCTGAAGTCGAGCAAGAGCTAGAGAAAATTGCGGAGGTAACGAAGATTCCCGGGGCATTTGAAACAACCAAAGAACCCGAGGCGACTGAAGCTACAAACGGAAACGAGACAAAAGAAGCAACGAATGGAAGTGAGATAAAGACACATCCAAATGTGCAACCAACAGCGGAAAGCAGCATTGGAGCTGTACAGGAGCACTAGGCTGATTTACTGTTGTTCAAATATTGTGTGGTAGGCTTATTTTCTCTTCTCATTTGTATCGCCAGCGCGCTCTCTATGATTGCCATGTGCTATATATCCATATCCATATTCGAATCTCAAGCAATGTACCTGCCAGTCCTTGGTCTGGCGTCCCTGTATGTTCTCGACCGTAAACGGCTTAGCGCTCCCACATGCACCATGTGGGGCGAGACTTTTCGACTTCGCAAATGCTTTTGATATAACAATTCGCCCGTCAACAATGCCTTTGCAATAACGGCACCATGAATACCTCTTTCAGATCTTCTGTGACACGGACGCTGGGCCGTGCAACGGGCCTGCACCCAGGAGCCCGGTTTCCAGCAAGAAATGGTGGGATTTGGAATGCGAGGAGGGGAAACACAACGACGGGTGCCGTGGACAAGAAATTGGTCGAGAAGCTACCATTGGCTGGGATACGAGTGCTGGATATGACAAGGGTGCTTGCTGGGGTGGGTAGGCTTCCTGTTTGAGTAGTGAGCTTGCGTTGCTGACTATGTACAGCCTTATTGTACACAGATATTGGGGGATCTTGGGTATGTCGTTGCCTCACAAATTTGTAAAATTGAGACTGACGATGTCTTCATAGCGCTGAGATTATAAAGATCGAGCATCCAACAAGAGGGGATGATACGCGGTCTTGGGGACCACCAGATGCGCCGTATATTGATGGAGTAAAGCGCCAATTCCCAGGAGAGAGCGCTTACTATCTTTCTGTACACTCCCTTTCGCAACTCACATTCTAAACCTTCTCTAACATACACCCCAGGTAAACCGCAACAAGAAGTCCCTCGGCCTATCCTTCAACAACCCTTCTGGTATCTCCATCCTGCACAAACTCATCCAAAAATGCGACGTCCTGGTAGAAAACTACCTCCCTGGCTCCCTCGCCAAGTACGGCCTCGATTACGAAACCGTCTCAAAACTCAATCCGTCCCTAATCTACGCATCCGTAACCGGGTACGGGCAAACGGGGCCATTCCGTGACCGTGCAGGCTACGACGTCATGGTGGAAGCCGAAATGGGACTCATGCACATTACCGGAGAAAGAGACGGACCACCCGTAAAAGTTGGGGTGGCGGTCACGGATTTGACGACGGGAATGTATACTGCGATAGGAGTGCTGGCGAGTCTATATGCGAGGAGGGAGACGGGACTTGGACAGTGGATTGACGCGAGTCTGAGCGATTGTCAGGTTGCTGGGTTGGCGAATATTGCGAGTAGTGGGTTGGTGAGTGGGAAGAAGGATAGTGGGCGGTGGGGGACTGCACACGGTATTTCATTCTCTCCCCCCTTTTCCACATCTTCATCCATTCCTTTCTTAACTCATTCATCTTGGAGCTGCGCTGACGGCATGCAATATAGCCTCTGTAGTCCCGTACAGAGCGTACAAGTCCAAAGATACGAACATCGCGGTCGGCGGCTGCAACGACAAACTCTACGGCATCTTATGCGACAAGCTCGGCAAGCCCGAGTGGAAAACCGACGCTAGGTTCGTGACCAATGCGCTCAGAGTCAAGAATAGAGATACACTTGATCGCATCATTGAGGATGAGCTGAAGACAAGGACGACGAAGGAGTGGTTGGATATCTTTGAAGGGAGTGGGATGCCGTATGCGGCGGTCAATGATATTCAGGGGACGTTGAATCATGAGCATGGTATTGTTACTCCAAAGTCTTTTTGGAGGAGTGCTAATGTGTGGTGTTTAGTGCTTGCTCGCAACATGATCCAGAAAGTCGACCACCCAGCTTGTGGTCCATTGAAGTTGGTCAATCATCCAGTCAAGTACTCGCGCATCGAACCAAAAATAAGAAGTCCGCCGCCGACGCTGGGGGAGCATACTGATGAGGTGCTGAGAGAGTTGCTAGATTTCAACGAGACGGAAATCGAAGAGCTCAAAACGCAGAAGACGGTTGCATAGACTTAAACTCTATAGATGGGGAGCACTCGTTTGTGATATTTGCATTGCCTGGAGTATCTTGGGAGACAGTTGTTCGAAAAGGGTTAGACATAAGCATCCTACTTTCATCCACTCCTTCCCAACACCGCGATATCCATCGTCTCCTAACATCCCGAGGTCTATTCGCGCATAAGTTGCATGCGTACACATCTCCATCTCACTTCCCCACCATACCCCTGCACGCCTCCACCAAACCGCGCTAGCCCCACATAACCACCAAGCTTCCCCACACGATCTCCAATTCAAACCCCTGTCACCCCAAGACCCTCTCTTCCACATACCGAAAGCAGGGATCTCGCATGGTGCAGTATTCAATGCTGCAGAGTGTGCTGGAACTGGTGGGGGAGTTGTGGCACGCGATTGTATTCCAATTGCTGAACGTCAAAGACTTTAGCAGGAAAGCAGTGCCGTGGTTGAAGTATAACACTGCACCACACTGCGCCGAAAGATGGCGACAAAGGTAGAAAAGGCTCCAGAGATGGTGGATGAGAAAGCGAAGACGTTGCCCTTTAGATACCAGTTCGCTGCAGGAGCTGTGGCGGGGATCTCGGAGGTGAGATGATTATTTGTTCCGAGACCCGGAACTCGTGCTGATTGCTGTCTGGTAGATTCTGGTGATGTGAATACATCTCCGTCGCGATCTTTGAAAAGGACTAAGAATGTAGCAAGGTACCCTCTCGACGTCGTTAAGACCCGTATCCAACTGCAGCACGGAAAAGTCGTAGACGAGCAAGGCTACACAGGAGTGTTGGATTGCTTTCGGAAGATTATCAGAAATGAAGGGTACGTTTTCTCTTTCTTTCCTATTCCGAAGCAGATACCAATAGCAGAGCAGAGCATCCCGTCTCTACCGTGGCATCACTGCCCCAATCTTGATGGAAGTCCCCAAGCGCGCAATAAAATTCTCCTCTAACGACACGTTCGCGCCTCTATACCAAACCCTCTTCTCCGCTCCTGTCCTCACACAGCCCCTCGCCATCCTCACAGGCGCCAGCGCCGGCGCCACAGAATCCCTCGTCGTAGTCCCCTTCGAGCTGCTCAAGATAAGATTGCAGGACAAGAGCTCGGCAGCGCGGTACTCAGGGCTAGTAGACTGTCTTGTAAAAGTAGTCCGACACGAGGGACCGCGGGCACTATACAACGGGTTCGAAGCCACGCTCTGGCGACACATAGTCTGGAACGCCGGGTACTTCGGCTGCATCTTCCAAGTTCGCGCACAGCTCCCCAATCCGTCCACCTCCCCCAACCCGAAAGCCCAGAAGACGATCAATGACCTCGCGGCGGGGTTTGTGGGTGGAATCGTAGGAACGACGTTCAATACGCCGCTGGATGTGGTCAAGAGTCGGATTCAGAGTGTGGCCAAGGTGGAAGGGATGAGGGCGAAGTATGAGTGGGCATGGCCGAGTCTGGGGGTCGTGGCGAGGGAGGAGGGGTTCAGGGCGCTTTATAAGGGGTATGTGGCCAAGATTTTGAGGTTTGGGCCGGGTGGGGGGGTGTTGTTGGTTGTTTATAGCGCGGTGGTGGAGTTCTTGGGGAAGGTCACGTAGGAGATATTTCACAGGATGACCCTGAGTAGTGGAGCGATATGACAAAGTTGAACAGCTAAACTGGCATGTAGGGTTGGATTTTGATGTAAAGGATCATTCATGGTCTCATCGCACCAGGGCCTCTTGCTATTCTTGCTATTCTTGCCTACGTCTCGTGTGACATGCCACTCAATGTTTTTGGGCGATGTGAATGGAAAAGTCGAGTCGTACATACTTCTTAGAGATGCTCAGACTTCTAGTCAGGCCCTTCTTCTTGCCGAACATCCGTCAACGCATATTGGCGAGGATAAAAAGTTATCCGGGCTATACGTGAATCGCACTCTACGTGAATGTGTCCAGCACTATACGGAACTCGCATTCCAAGGCCTCAGAGGTGAATTCAAGTTTCCCTAAGGTAGCAGCACCCTCCCATACATTTGCACCACCCAATATACAGGAGGTAGATTTCCAGAGGAGTAATAGAAAGTGTGCAAAAGCCATAACACCGGGAGACGTCCGAAATCCCGAACTATCGCCTATTTTCCGATGCCAGTGCATAGAGCATCTGCAATATAGAGAAACCGGATCGACAGGCGATACGGCGATATGGCCCAGGGACTTGAGTTGTACGGCGGCATGAAACGTTTAGATGAAGCTGCAATATGTGAATTATCCATCAATCATAAAACCAAGATTTGAGATCCTCTCGTCCTACGCATCGTTCTGGAAGATGAGCAGAGTGGGAAATGACAGGGGTAGCTTTCCCTGCCCCACCTGTCGCAAAGCCCCAAATGGTCCCCACATGCGTACGAATCCGGAGGCTTGGATGAAAGGCACCTCTGTCAGTGAACACCAACCTGTCAGCTGCGCGTCAATGGTCAGCTGGCGTGCCCGGGCCGGGTTGAGATGCTCGATATACGATATTTGATCGCCCTAAGAACGGTGGTGGGTGTGTTGCTGTTAGATTAATGTTCAGTTCGTGGAAACGTTCTCGTTATGGCAGGGTTGACTTGGGGAGGGCAACGATGTGCTTGGTGCTCGGTGCTCGGGCGCTCAGCGTCGGGGGGAACGACTTGCAGGCGCTGCAATCTGGAGCGGCTGCACTGCAGAGTTTATATCTTCTCCGTAGATTGATCATTCATGAAGAGGATGCGCGGATCCTGGGCTATAATACACCTAGCCGAGTCATGGGTAGACATTCCCCGCATTCGCAGTCCCCGGCCAAGACCTCAACCCAAGCACATCCAGATCGTGCCCCCCTTCCGGCACTTGCACCTCCAATTCACTCTTCAAAGCCCCTGCGCCAACTATTCACGAAGCTTGAGGGCATCGCCAGCTCTCCAAAAGGACCGCCCCGCCTCCAACACCCCATATGGCCTTGAAACAGTGCAGTTTGTGCGACCGCAAGTTCACCAAGCTCGAGCACGTCAAGCGTCATGAACGATCGCGTAAGCTGCAATTGTCCGCGTCGACGTGCGATCCGAGATCTAATAGCTGCTGTAGACACCAGAGAGCGCCCATACGAGTGTCCGACGTGCAAGAAGCACTTCTCGCGAAGGTGGGTCCAATTGAATTTTCGGAGATCTAGCTTCCAACATTGCGAGCAGCGACGTCCTTTTCCGGCACTGCAAAGGCCACGCGCAAAACGCCCTCAATCGATTGAGCAACAGTCAGCAGCAGCAGCAGCAACAACAACACCAACAACCAACTCAGGACTCATCGGAAGATAAATCCACGCCACACCCCTCTGCGCTGCAGAACGACATCGGCCCGATCTCTAGATCTGAAAACACACCTCAAATCCAACAGGACCCAAGCCTATCCCCCTTTTCAGGAAGAAGAAGTTCTCAGCAGGTGCCTCAAACCAACGGAGAGAGCAATCAAAACCGCAACTCCTCTCCAACAATTCATGTGCGACACGCTTCCGTATCGCAGCAGACATCACCAAACGACAACCGAATAGAAGCGCTCATCAACGCGGCACAATCGCTCGAACCTCCAACAGACTTGGCTTGGCGGTCTCCCTCCCCAATCAATATTTCTTCTGAGAATGATCGATTCTTGACACGGAACCAGGATAACATGCCTCCACCAATAGATCCTGCGATTGACATGCTTTCCTTCTCCCCGGCAGGCCATGTTTCAAGCTTGGACCAGTGGGCTTTTGAGCTCGTGCAGAGCAATCACCCACTACCGAACCGGACCCCCGCTGATGCTCTCCAAACTTGGCTATTCCCTCTTGATAACGAGCTCCTCAATTCGGGAAATTCACACCATATGAACATGGATAACCACTATGACCATGATGCATTTCGACACGCTGCAGAAAACGAGGCTAGTCCTTCCGGTAGCAGTGCTTCGATAGCAAGCAGAATACCGCGAGAGCGGTTTGCAAGAGTCGAGAGTTGTTGGCCATCCAGGAGTCGGAAGTCTTCCCGGTTAATGCCGACATTATGGCAGAATCTAGCCTCGTGTGAATGCGCGAACATACTATCGGACATCCTGCCCGGTGCAATCGAGACCCCGATCAGCGAACGTGAAAGGAGGAGCTCAAGATGGGGCCTTGATGAGGAGTGTCGGGATATGCTCCAGGGAGCGCTGAACAATGTTTCACAATCCACAACCTTGCGGTCAGAATCTTACGGAGACACTGCTTCCTCAAGCGGTGACGCAGGCGCCAGTCCTGGCGGAGACGGTATTCAGTTCCCGCCTGCAGAGATCCTTGACATTGCACTTGAGATGTACCTTTATTATTTCCACCCCACGCTTCCGATTATTCACATTCCTTCCTTCTCAGCGAAGAACGCCCCGCGGTCGCTATTATTAGCCATGTGCCTCATTGGACTCAGTATTCTGGGTACGGCAGGGGCATCGAAATTCGTCTCGCGGACATTTCCAGTGCGTTTCCTGTTACTTAGAAAAAAAACCTGGGTTCTATTGTTAACAAAATTCTCAGGTTGTTTTACAAATGGTCTCCGCCGAACTACAGTCATTCTCCACGAGCGATCACACACCCTCAAAACAAATGCGAATCATTGCTACAGGCCTTTTAGCACTCAACCTCGCTTCCATCACAGGGGTGAGTAGATAAAAATGAACTGAGCAGAATATTCACTAAAATTGAGTAGAGAAAGAGTCGCATAGCACAATCAGAGAGGCTCTATAATGAGCTAATATCGGTAGGTAAATTCCGGAGTCCCTTGACGTGAGCAGGACTAACACTTGGAAGACTGCACAACAACAGGGACTATTCTCTGCGAGCGAAAGCCCGTCACCGGATTCCATCCTTGACGAGATAATGGATATTGACGCTCGGTGGAAGGCGTGGAGTAGGATTGAATGCGTCAAACGGTCTGTCTCTATCGTCCATTTCTAGCATGCCACTGACGATTATCAGCACAATCCTGGGGCTGTTGGAAGCCGACTGTTGGTATGCAGCTTATCTTTCGACCTCGCCAATGGTCCGACCCGAAACTGTCCAAATTCTTCCCCCATCCGAATACAACCTCTACCACGCCAATTCAGCTACCAAGTGGTTCCATCTCGTGCAACGTGGCGCGCGAATAAACATGAATCGAATAACTCCCTCGTTCCTCCCAACTCCCGGACTGAAGCTTGACTCTACTAGCTTCCGTAGCTTGCTTACCCTGCTATTGCTTCGCATTTACGAAGCCAATGACCGGTTAGCCAGCGCCGCTGGACAGCAAAAGCACCTAGAGCCTTGGCGTGTCTACTCGGAAGACGCACGAAGTCGTGATATAATACCCCTCTTAGTCAATCTCTCGTCTTCTTCCATCGACGCTTTGAGGTCAGCCGATCTGAATTCAGCAGTGCTGTGGCACTCTTCCTGCATGATGCTCGGAGCCAACGTCCGGTTCTTCGAAATGGCAGCGGGCCGGGCAGGACCAGGACCCGCCGTCACAGCTCTAGAAGGCATCGCATCGTGGTCGCAAACGCCCTCCGCACGCCGCTCAATCCTTCACGCCGCCCACATCTTCAAACTGCTGTTCGACCGCAAGGTCTCCGACATTGTCAATCCGCATAGTGTCGTTGCTCTTTTCCAAGCCGCTCTCGTCTTGGGCCTTTACATCTTCACACTCCCGCCCACTATTACTTGCGGGATTAACGAGAATTGCATCGAGCTGCTCGACCTCGTAGACTGGACGTGCGTTGGGCACGTTGGGCTCATGGATAGTCCGAATTCGCCCGGCGCACAACTCGGCTTCGGCGACGGGTCCGTCGTTGCCTTTATCCGGAACGGTGGACCGTTCAGCATCACTGGGATCACGCTCGAAGGCGGCTACTTAGCAGCACGCAGAACGCTGCTGCACTGCGCGGACCTGATGGATGGTGTAGGAAGGTGGAAGAGTCGGACGTTCTCGCAGATTTTGCACATCATGAGCGATGATTTGACGGATGTGGACGGGCCGGATAGCGATGAGGCATGACGGTTGCAGTCATCTTCTTCCGCATGTCTGTCCCTGACAGAGTTGGATAAGATATGGAGAAGAGGATGACTGAATGAAACTCATGAACGAATAGGATTATTGGGGCCGAAAAGCGGGTTGTCCTAAGACTAGGACTGGGTCTGGGACGATATGCATGAAATGGCGTTTTGTATCTTTATATCACAAACCATGTGGTCCAAATAAAAACTGGATCCGGGCAGGAATTGGGATTCTCAAATTCGAGGACGCAATGGGGTCTAAATATGAGCGAGCACACGAAGGTAGCATCACCAAAACGTGAGAATCGAACGATATTTACCCAAATTGGCAGCTGCCATCCTACGAGAACTGAAGGCTCCACACACAATCTCCACCACTCACAGCGTGCGGAGTGCGGAGTTCTCAGCAGGATCCTACCCCATGTGCCTGAATGTGGGGTAGCACGTGCGAACCATTGGCACTCCCAACGTCAATTATATACTTTATTTGGACTCCCGCCATTGTTTTTGGCATAGTCATCCCACTGTCACTCCATCTTTTCATCCTCTAGGTTTCCCATATCCTTCTTTGGGCTTACAATTTCCCAAAGCATCAACACCTGCAAGGTATCGCCCCACATGGTTCTCTACATACTCCCTATCACTATCCTCGCACTCGTTGTCTTATATGTTGTTCGCAATAATACCAAAAACCGTCCGCCACTAGGCTATGTCTCAGCCCCAGGTCCAAAAGGTCTCCCCATCGTCGGAAACGCTCACCAACTCAGTACCCAACCGCACCGCACCGTCATCCAGTGGTCGCGTCTCTACGGCGAAGTGTTCAAAATAAAACTAGGATGGAACGACTGGTACATGCTGTGCTCCCCCGATGCGGTTAAAGAAGTCTTGGACAAGCAGAGCGTGCACACGAGTTCGCGGGCGCCGATGCCGGTTGCTATGGACGCGCTGAGTGGGGGGATGAGGTTCCTGTTCATGGGGTATGGGGAGCGGTGGAGGAGGTGCAGAGGTGTGTCTCATAGACTTTTGACGCCGAAGGTGAGCGCGACGTTCAAGCCGAGTCAGGAGTGGGAGGGCAAGATGTTGCTTGAGGAGGTGCTGAGGAAATGCGTGGAGAAAGGAAGGAGGGAGGGGAGTGAAGAGGGGTATAAAGCGGTGAGACGGTATACGGTCAGTGTTATGATGACGAGTACGTATGGCAAGAGGATTCCAGAGTGGGTGTGTATTCTTCTATCCCCTGGCGCAGTGATAATGGAGGGCTTTGAGCTGATGGAGGCAGGAATGCGACGAAGTCCGTGAAATCTACGGCATCATGACAGACTTCTCGTCTATCGCTGCCCCGGGCGCGTATCTCGCTGATACGATTCCTCCTCTTGGTCGTCTGCCACTGTATCTCCAGTGGTGGCGTAAAGGTCTCCAACCATATTATGATCGCCAGGCCAATCTATGGATGAGTTTCTGGTCGTCTCTCAAAACGCAGGTAGACACCAAGCAAGCCCCCGAATGCTTCGTCAAGCAAGTCATCGAGAGTAACTATGCCGCTCAAGGCATCACCGAACTACAGGCCGCCTTCCTCGCTGGCTCACTGATAGAAGCCGGCTCCGAGACAACATCCGCCGGAATCAACATCGCGGTTTTGTACCTCGCCGCTAACCCTGACGTCCGCGCAAGAGCCCATGAGGAGATCTCCCGCGTAGTCGGCACATCCCGCTCCCCGACCTTCGACGACGAAGACGACCTGCCGTACATAAGAGCCCTCGTCAAAGAAACAATGCGTATCCGCCCTGTGACCAACATCGGCACACCGCACTACACCACTGCGCCCGTAACGTACAAAAACATACACATCCCCGCCAACTCCATCGTCGCCATCCAGCAATACGCCATTCACTACGACCCGTCCCTCTTCCCCTCCCCCGAGACCTTCGATCCATCTCGTTACCTCTCCTACCCCGAGAAAGCAGGCGTCTATGCAGCCGGGGAGGCCTCCGCGCGGGATCACTGGAATTTTGGCGCCGGGAGGAGGATTTGCTCTGGCATGCATTTGGCGGAGAATAGCATGTTTGTTGTGTTGGCGAAGTTGTTGTGGGCATTTGATGTAAGGCCGCCGCTGGATGCAGCGGGGAGGGAGGTGAAGGTCGACACCAGTGATGATGCGTTTGAGGCGGGCGCGAATACGGTGCCTAAGCCATATAGAGTGAGGTGGATAGTAAGAGGAGAGGAGGTAAAAAGGACGATTGAGAGAGAGGCGGCGGAGGCGAGACGGGATGGGTATGTGTTGCGGGGGGAGAAGGTTACAGAGGAAGGAGTTGAGATCTAGGAATCGTCTCTCGCTGTAGGAGGTGGGAAAGAAAGAAGGAAGGAAGGGATGAGAATAGACAAGCTGGTAATATTGGTAAGACGTCTAGGCAAAGGTGAATGAAAATTTGAACCTTCCACTTTTGCAGGTTTATTCCAGTCTTTCACTTGCGACTTTTGGTCTGCACCGTGCATATCCGCGTTTGTTGGATCCACAACAAACAGGCAATCCCATCATCGCCCAAAGACTCACCCGCCTCTTCCCTCGACTATATAAAATTTCCACCTTGCCACCACTTTCTCAGTTCAACCACCGCGCACTGCGCCTTCCTCAACTCGGCAATTCGAGCACGTCAACTTATCAACCTCTCCAACCTCTATCTGTTCCTAATCTGCTCCAACACACATAACAAACACTCACACAACAAGCAACAAGCAACAAGCAACATGTCACAAATTCCACCATCCTCATCCCCATTCTCGCCAGAATCACGACTCGTAACGGCGTTCCGCGTCGCGGCATCTTCATTAGAACAACCCCCATCAGCACCCGACATTCCTTTGTCGCAGCATCACAACGTTACATCGCCACCGTCTACGTGCGCAGCTCGGTCTCATTATTTCCCCGCAGATCAGTGTTTGAGCCCCGACAATGAGGAACAAATGGGGAGTGGGGATGAGGTTTTGCCATCGCCATCACCATGTGCAGGCTTGCGTCGGAAGTCCCTTCAGGATGAGCATAAAGAAGGCGTTGAGGTGGTTGAGCGTATTCCTAGTGCTTCGGCATCGCCTGCTTCGGATTGGGGCGATGGAGATGTCGACGAATCTGTTGAAGGAACCGAATTGCAGACTGGCGTTGTGACTACGGATCCGGATGAGTTTGGCGAGAAATCTGAAAAGGTCGAGGATAGCGGTCTGTTCAGAGAGGGTAAAGGCGAGCTAGCCGAGTATAGCATCCTGCAAGAGGAGGATCCGGGATTCGTAGATGATAATACATCGAACAACGCTGACGCAGGAGATGTGCAAGATCGTGGTATAGCTGGTCTCGTGATTGCGGACCTGGATGAGTTCCGGAGGAAGCTTAGAGAGTCACAGGAGAATGAAGCTGGGGATATTATGCTCTCGGAGAGCGATGCTGGATACGTTGACGAAGATGGGTCTAACGACACGGGAGACGAAGATGCTTCTGTAACCACCGAGGACGAGGATGTGTCTAAAATCGGTAAGGAAGAAGACGTTTCTGAAGTCTTCGAAGACAAGGATGGATACGCTGATGATATTCTCGAATCTGCAGAGGACGCTTCATATAAGGGCGAAGATGGAGGCAATGCTATCGAAAATGTCGTGAACCTCCCCAGTGCTCGCATACCGCCTCATCGTCCTCAAGACATCGGCAGCAGCTTCCGCGACGATTGTGAGCCTACACCAGGGGATCTTCGTCTTCTGAAAGTGCGGCATCGAGAACTCAAGGAGGTCGAGGCAGATCGTATCAAGCAGGAGCAAAAGGAAGAGGACGAAACGTACGATGGCGACTCTTCCAGAACTGAGCCGAGCTTGGAAGATCTGCAAGAATATGCTGGTGCTGTGTCGATTGCGCCTGGTGTTGTTGTCGTAGACTCAGTGAAGCTTGATAGGCTTTTGAGCAGTGGAGAGCTTGATGGCGGGGCTTCGATGGTAAGTTGACAATCTTCAAATAGCTCATGGAAGACCGCAATTCAAGCAGCTAGCTTGCGTCTCCATCCCCCAAAAACCGCTCCGTGTTGAATCAGGGGGTCCCAGCTAATACAATTTCTTCACAGCAACCGGCCGGACTTGACCTCCCTTCATTCGGCATACATAATGTCTCAAGTGTTGACAACGAGTCCGCGGCCATCCAAACTCCGAATGGAAAACACATCGATTCTGCCAAAGGCTCGACAGTCTTCGAAACCCCCTTCACCAAGACGCTCAATTACTTCAAAGCTCACAACGCCAAGGAGAACTCGCCCCATAAGTCTCGTCGCAACGCTTCTCTTCCTGAGGAGATTGCTGAGATGGTGAAGGACGTACATATCATTGAGACCGACGATGAATATGAAGGCCCAGATACAGATGATCTGAACAAGTACCGCAACGAGGATCTTGCTCCTGAGGAGCATTTCCTCGAGAAAGACGTTGCTGGTGACCTCGTCATACCTTGCTCCCCGGCCCCGAAGAATACTAAGCAAATGGATGTTGAAGAGCTTGCCCATCACGCCCGCCTTTCCGAACAATTGATGAAACCGTCCACTTCAAAGGCGAGATTGTACAGGGTCTGCATTCCAGGCCACTGCGGCGATACCTTTAAGCTAGATATTCATACCAACGCTTCGTCGCATCAGATCGTCGAGTTCATCCGCCAGGGTGGAAAGGAGCTGGATGCTAATGACGACGATATCGGGAAGGCTATCAAGGTAAGCTGAATAATCTCTTCCTTAGGAAAGTGAACGTTGCTGATTATTTTCCAGAACTTCCTTGCAGCTCCAGAGTCCTTCGTTGTCGATTCACTAGAGCAAGAGTCGTCCTCTCTTACTGGGGCCGCTGATGACCAGACTATACGTGAAGATCCTGTCTTCATCAACGTCATCGCCATGCTTCCTAAATGTATGTTTTGGGTCGCTGTTCAGGCCGTAGCCCATTGCTCCTCACTGGCCTTTGATAAAGCTTTCGAGAAATTGACTGGGCTTGCATTGTAAGCCTCGCATAGTCGGTAATACGTACAATGGGGTAGGATGGTGTTCTATGTAACTTTCGTGAGTCTCTGGGAATTTGAGGAGGATATGGTACAGTTTAGATCCAGAACTTGTAGTAAAGAGTTACGTGTAAGACTATGAAGTGTGAGTCAGTTGTCTTAATCATTGTATAAGTCATTGGAGAATGTTATAGACTGCTTCCCCATGCAGTAGCTTTTGCGTAGTTACTAAGTAGTCAAAACGACTTACCGGAACTCTTGTCTAGCTAGTGACTCCTGTGCTAAGTGAAACGTCAAGTCAAACAAATCTCTCGATACTACTCTAGTACTCTAGATTCCTTGCACACCTTCGAAATAGCAGGTCCGTAATTGAAACAAAAATCAAGTCTCCAATTCAACACCCCTCTCCAACCCAGCGAATAAAACCTTATGCACCATCCCTCTTCCCCACTATCATATCTGCCTTTCCTCTCCCGCTTTCTTCAGCTCGACTACAACTGCAGGCTGTGGGGATAGAGGATTCGTACAAGGCATCCCTCAATTCCCAATATGAATATTTCAGATTGCGGGTTCGTGAACCAGGCCTAGAATCTGCTGTCAGCGAGGAGAAAGTTTTGAGGGCCGGGTGTCTTGTTGCTGATTCTTCGAGAGAGGTTTCGAAGGAGGATGTGGAGAAAGGGATAGTGAGTGCTACCTTTTGGGCTGTGGCGAGGCCTTGTGGCTTTGTATGGACGAGGAGGTGTTTGGTGATTTCGTACATGTTTGTTTGTTTGTATGATCGGAAGCTTGGAGGACTCTGAAGCGATGCTCTCTCTGTATGTACAAGGTTTTGTATTTGTAGGAAGGAAGGATTTGAAACTGAAGGAGTGATTCAGTATGTCTCTCAGTGACTAGGGTTAGCAGTGGTGTGCGAGAAATTCACTATTGTCTGAGACGTTATGGCTCTGGATTGAGTCCGTCATTAAGATCCGATATTCAACTCGCACAAGAGGGAATGACTTGTCTTTGAGTGCGGTAAGCGGGCATGACTCCTGGCATTTGAAGGTGTGACGGAAAATTTCACACGAAATGACAATGCAAATGCTGAAAGAAAAACAAGAACTGAAACATTCGTCACATCGTGATCTAAATCCACGTTTTTGATCCTGTGAATCATGAGATCTCCGAAGGGGGAGAGGTTCGTTACCACACATGCTTTTACACCCCATTATTGCCCCTTCCCGTCCTCTTCATCGTCCTCGTCCTCGCCCAACTCAACCCCAAATTCTGCACAAACATCCCACCGATCCCCCTTCGCTGCTTTACTCACATATTTCGTAAACCTCAGAACCCCACTATCTCTCAGTACGATGGCCATGTTGTTCCAACCCGCGGGTTGCGAAAATAGAACCCCATCGTCCTCATCATCGCGCGCGCTTCTATAAATCGCGGGGTCGGCTTTTGCTTTCCGTCGCTGGCCAGCACCAGTATGCGTTGAAGGCTCGGCCGCACCCGCATCGGTACCATCGTCGTCATCGCCGGCCATGTACATTTCATAGCCGCCGACTTCTTCTTCCGGTTTAGGAGGTTCGGGTTCCGGGATGGCTTTGCCCTTAGCCTTTTTCTTGCCTTTGCTCTTGCTACTCTTGGAACTCCCGTTTTCCATTTCGACTTCGATAGCAACATCGGCCTCCTCTTCTTCGTCTCCCCAGCCCTTAGACGGTGTAATACCGAGACAAACCTCGAGCTGCGGATCCTCTTCCTCATAAGCGGTGGCAAGTGTATAGTCCATGCCGCGTCTGAATCGACGAGCGTAGATGTTGCTTTTCGTGAGCGTAATACCAGTGACGAGCGAAATCCATTTCATGAACGCGGGATGCGGAAACAGAATGTCGACCAGGTCGTCGTAAGGAGTCATATTGTCGGAGTCGGGATACGGTGTTGTGGGTATCGGATGGACCGCCTCTCGGTAGAGATAGCGGTGCTTGTGCGGAGGTCGTGCAACACCTACCTTGGATGTCTTATAGACGGGGTTGGCAGGAAGACTGGGGTTGGCCTCGTGGTCCTTCCTTTCCAGGTAGTCGCGGAGTCGGGCGGAAAACTTTACGGAGAGGAACTCGGCAAGCCGCAGTGAAGAATCGTCAGAGAACATCCCAGCAAGCTCATCGACGGTGTCCGGGGTAAGGTAGTTCGGGTTCATGTACTTGATCAGGAAGTCTATCTCGTCGGCGGTCATTTCCTCGTCCTCTTTGTTGTCGATACGATCCCAGTTGGGATTGTCGATCCAATTTGGTTGTGGTTCGTCGAATACGTCGGCTTTTCCACCTTGTAGTTGGGCAAGGGAACTGCGTTCTGCGAGCTGCTCTTCCAGGCCCTCTTCAAAGCCATCCTCGCCTTCCTGGGGGATGTGAAACCAACCACTGATCGCCATGCGAACTCGACCACCATCCTCCTCCTCCATCTCTTCTAGGCCTCTTTTGTACACTTCTTCGACATCGTGGAAGCTCTCTCCTGGCTGCACCGTGAAAAACGACAGCTGGTTCCAAGCAGGCGGAATCACGACGGAGAAGTCGGGCTGCGGGACCTTGACCTCTTCTCCGCTGGCGGTCTTCCTATTCTCGGTAGGATACAGACGCAAGGCGCCGCCCCATTCGGGCTTCCAGGGACGGTCAGGATCGAGAAGGTAAAGAATCCAGCTCACGCGTCGACTCCCAATGACGTCGTCGTGGCATAGCAGGTGACAGCCGGGCGTGTAGACGTTCTACCACCAGATCAGCCACTTTTCCCCTCTTCATGGAGCCGTGAGAAACCTACCACTGCCATATCCGTCTTCACCCCGCTCAGGGGCCCTGAGCCAGTTACCGACGACAGGTATTTGCGAAAGGCGGACGAGTATAGCGAGTCGCGGAGGGTCAGGAGCGAGGGCAGCTTGCGCAGGGCAGCGTCGCTGAGGCCATCGAGGTTGGCCAAGTCGCCAGACTGGTGGATCTTGTATATATCCGTCTCTTTGGGCGTGAAGGATATGTGCTCGCGAATTTCGTTGCGCACGTTGCGGAGCAGGGTGTCGTCGACTAGATTCTGGATCACAGCATGCTTGTACCTACGAAACGCGGTCAGAAAAGCGCTCGAGGGTGCACGAATTCCACCACCTACGGCTGCGATGCGGCGTAGTAGTCGGTATACTCCTGCAGGACCTTGGGCTCGAAGAGGCCCTTGCGGAAGTTGTCGTGGGCTTCGTCGTCGGCGATGGCCCGCTTCTTGGACTTGCCATTGGCACGCGCCTCGCTCTTCCGCTTCATGTTTGGCGGGCACGATGTGCGGTGTGGTGTTGCGACCACGGGAAAACGAGACTAAAGTATTTTTCTGGTGCCGAGCTTCGAGGTTTTGGCGGCCTCGCAGAGCTCACACCACCCGCCCCGCTATAACCCCATGGCCGGCAGTGCTTCCCTGTATCCCCGCCCTCATCGCAACCACTTCCCAGGTTTCTGGCTGCGGGCCGTTCGCACTCGCATCGCAAGACACCATTTCGCTGAGATAAAAAATATCTCCCGCAAAGCTTGGGCTGAAATAGGGTTCGCGGGGAGTGGGGAACGCACTCCGATTGGCTGGTACGTCGGCTGCACGCTTCCTATACATCCAAAGGCGCCCGTGGCTTGTATGAGATGCCTATAACGAATCCAATCGCTCTATTTGCCGTTTCCTATCTCTATTGCTGTCTGCCGTCCCCGGTCTCCGCCATGGTATTTGAGAGCGTGCCCCAGATGCTGAACGCCAGGCCATGCATACATAAAACCGAGTGTCCCCCCACCCCTTCTAGCCCTCTGCGCGCTCCATCTCCAACATGAAGCCCATGGCTCTTTCGTATGTCCACATGGTGACTGCGCTCGCGGGCGCCGCCTTCAGCAGGCTCACCGTCAATCCGCGATACAGCCCCCTCCTGCCCTCGTACTTCCATATCTGGGACAGGGTGCTGATGACACCTGCATGCAAGGGTATGTTGCGATGGACGTATCTCTGTCGCGTCGGGCCCTGCACTTGCAGCCGCTTTCGGGTGGTATCGAGGGGATAGACGGCCGTCTTGGACAGCACGCTCGCAATGATGCCAGCAGCGGCATCCGAAGTCCCGAACGGCATGGGAATGACCGACGCCGCCAGGAGAGGCTTCAATCCCTCGTAGCCGGCGAAGAAGAGGCCCATGTAGGGAACGATCTGGCTCACGCCCGCTCCCAGTCCGCGGAAGAAGCCCGTGGGCCCTTCATGCTCGCCAATGTGCCGGATGGACGCGAGGATAGAGTGGTAGACGCGATCGGGGCCCTGGGCAGCGAAGCGTGTGCGGAGGAGGTCCAAGGGGTATGTGGCCGTTGTCGCGCAAGCGCCGGCGGCGGCGCCACTTATGAAGGAGGAAACGGCGCTCGGAAGCTGGTACGGCGGTGGAATCGCGTCAAGGAGGTGCGAGATGTACGTGTAGGCCGAGAATTGGGCGCTCCCGTACGCCAGATACAGCGCCTCGGCAGGTATGTTGCCCTTCCATAGCCCCGTGAGGCCCTCGGCGCGGAGGATGTGCTTGAGCGTGCTCAGCGTGCCTTTGTAGACGGGCCCCTGGACATTGCGGATGCTGAGGGGGTCGGAGAGGGAGTGCACCTGGAGCTGGAGTCGGATCTTGATGACGTCGAGGGGAGCGATCACGAAGCGCGACACAAGGCCAGCGGTGGCGCCGGCGACAGCGACTTGTCTCTGCGATCCCTGGATCATACCGTCAGCTACCGCTTTCCCATACACAAACTGCACCGCTGGCTCCATAGCTACCTCGTCCTTTAGGTGTGCGACGCTTGCCGACATGCGCCCGGCGCCTCCGCTATGGCGAGAGTCCACGTGTTGCCCGGCCAGCGCCTAGGGGGGTCGTATGATCGCGGCTGTGAAGGGAGGAGGAGACACAATTCGAAGGGGTAAGGCCGGCAGAGCGGGTGTTGTTGTTGTAACACCTCGGCCACAGCCCCAACCTCTGGTTGAAAGGTGGCTAACCCCCGCACATCATGGCCGAACCCCTCCATTGCCACCGCAATGTCCCTGAACATCACCGTCAGACTCCCCCTGCGAGCCCTCCGTGCACACGCTGCGCGTGCCGGCACGCGTCGCTGGGGGCCGTCGCTAGCGCTGAGAAACGCTACACCTGTACGCCAGTTCTGGAACAAACCACCGAGCGCAGCGCAGCAAGCACCGCCGCAGGAGCACCTTGTCCACGATGCCTCCAACGAGGGCCAGCTGGACGGCAAGCCTTCCAAGCACGTTGCCGTGAACATCGACGGCGACCCCCGCATCTTTGACACGGCCTTCCTTCGCGACAGCTGCACCTGCCCGCAATGCGTCGACCCCGACAACAAGCAGAAGCGCTTCCAGACGGCCGACATCCCCGAGGACATCGAAGGCTCCTGTCGCACCCTGGTCGACAAAGAGAAGGGATGGGTGGTGGAGGTGGTTTGGCACAACGACGTGCCTGGGTACGGCCCCGAACACCGGACGAGGCACTCGATTGCGTGGCTGCGACGGGCGCTGAACACGGAGCTCGAGCTCCGAGGCGGCGTGCGCAGCGATGAGCGAGTGCTGTGGGACAAGGACACCATCGTCAAGAACAACAAGTGGGTCGACTATAAGGCGTACATGGCAGAAGACGAAACCCTGTTCGATGCCATAAGCCATCTGAACAAGTTCGGCCTCCTCTTCCTCAAGAATGTCCCCGAATCAGAGGCGTCGGTAGTGGACATCGCCGGTCGCATAGGGAACCTCAAGGATACCTTCTACGGCCGCACCTGGGACGTTCGCCCCAAGCCCGGGGCCGAGAACATCGCATATACACCGCAGTACCTCGGTCTGCACATGGACTTGCTGTACACCTCCCAGCCGCCTCATCTCCAGCTCCTGCATGCCATTCGTGCTCAAGCTCCGGGCGGCGAGTCTTTCTTCAGCGACTCCTTCCACGCTGCACACCAGCTGCACTCCTCGTCCGCCTTCCACTTTCGCACCCTGTGCACGTTCCCCGTGACATATGAGTACCACCACCCCACCCAGCATTATCACTGCACCCGACCCACCATCGAGCTCTTCCCGTACCCCAAGTACAGCGAGCCTACTAACCTCGCCATCCGCCACGTGAACTGGTCTCCGCCATTCCAAGGCCCCTTCGAAGCCCGTATTGGAGGAGAGAACCAGACTGCGCTGCGAAATTACATTTCTGCCGCGCATGCGTTTGACAAGCTTCTCAGCTCGGAAGAGAATCTGTACGAGTATAGATTGAACGAGGGGGAGTGCGTCATCTTTGATAACAGAAGGATTCTGCATGCAAGGAGAGCATTCGACGCCACAAAAGGCGAGAGGTGGCTCAAGGGCGCGTATGTAGACGATGATGTATTCTTCTCCAAATTGAGAGTGCTGAAGGAAAAGTTTAACGGGAGGTGGATATCTGATGGCGTTGTGCGAGACGCTGTAAAATAATTCCGGAAAAAAACTGAAGGTACTGGTGGTATATCTAAAAGCATTCGATTTTTTTAACCCTAAAAGGAACAACGTCATTACGCCAGATTCTCCTCAACTTCTCAAGATCTTTGCACTTTCTTTCAAACCTGGTCTAAAGCGTGGGTATGATTTTATGGCTCCCGTACCCCGCCCCAGCCCCACCTCCACATTTTACTGTTCCACACACTAGCATTTTCCCGAGGTTTGTTTTTCTTTCATTGTCACACAATTCTATGCTATTCTTTTTAGATATTCTATGATTGGCTAATTGTTTAGGATCAAACCTCGATCATCCGTATATTCCAACTCTATCTTCGTCCCTGTCAATCCTACAATGCCCCCTTCCAGCCCTCCCCTTCTCTCTCATCCCACGCTAAACTCCACTCTCCTCGGCAAACCCGCCTTATCAACAATCCAATACCGCGGTCTTCAATACGCCACCATACCCGGTCGCTGGCAGGAATCTCTCCCTTTGGACTTTCTTGTACCAAATTGCACCATCAACGGCGTCGAGGTACACGACGCAACACATTTTGGCCCCTCCTGCCCACAGAAACGCGGAGCACAGGCTTGGGATGTTACGCTTTTAGGCGATGGGCTGGTGCTAGAAATAGAGGAGGGGCAGGGAGAGCGCGAGAGGATGGATGAGCTGGCGTGTTTGAATATCAATGTCACGGTGCCCAAAACTGTCATTGAAAAAGCAGGAGAGCAAGGGGGTGGAAAGGGTTTGCCGGTGTTTGTCTGGGTGCATGGCGGCGGGCTCGCTATGGGAAGTAACTCCTGGCCGCAATACGATCTGCGCCGATTCGTCGAGCGCTCCATTCAGGTTGGTAAACCCGTCATCGGCGTGTCGGTCAATTATCGGGTCGGTGTGCTGGGGTTCTTGGCTTCAGAAGAGCTGGGCGTTGATGGGAATTTGGGGTTTAAAGACTTGATACTGGCATTGCGGTGGGTGAAGAAACATATCAAGGGTTTCGGCGGCGACCAGGGAAATGTCACTGCGGCGGGCGAGTCTGCGGGCGGGATCGCGCTGTCGACTTTACTATGCTCGTCTCCAGCGTTGGGAAATGAGGCACTTTTTGAAAGAGTGGTTATCATGAGTGGTGAGGTTACGCTGCGTAAGCCCAGGGGTAGGAAATGGCATGAGGAAATGTATGCAGATCAGCTCAAGTATTTGGGGCTGGAGAAAGAGAAGATAGGGAAAAAGGAGAGGCTGAAGAGGCTGAGGGAGTGGGATGCGGAGGAGCTTTGCCAGAAACTGCCACTCGCGCAGCATTTTTGTGGGTTTGTAGATGGAGTGTGGTTGAAGAAGGAGGTCACATTGGGAATGTTGGGCGACGGCGGGAGTGGCATACATAAACCAACGTGGTGTAGAGATATGGTGGTGGGAGACACGGCGCACGATGTGAGTCTTCTTTCACCTTTTTTGATTTTGGCCCATTTCCTCTCTCAAAACGCCATATCCATTTGCATGATGGAGCGAATCTGCGTACTAACAACTACCCAAGGGAACAATCCTCAAAGCCCGCATCCTCGACTCCCCCGCCGTCCTCACCCGCCTCTACGCTCTCTGTGCCACACACCTCACTCCCTCCGAAACCCAGGCGCTCCTCGAAGCATACAAACTTCCTCTCCCACCAATCAGTCCAACCCCAGTCTCATCCTCTTCGCCACCCCAGCTTCTAACACCCAAACAATCCCACTCCATCCTTCTCCTCGCCTCCGAACTACGTTTCTATCTCCCCGCACTAATCGTACACCAGGGCTGGAAAACCCGCTTCGCCTCTGCATCTACAAAAGATGGAAATAGAGTTTCTCGATATCATTTCCACACCCCTAACCCCTTCCCAGGCCCCTTCCACGGTCTCGCGTCTCATGAACTTGATGTTGCCCTCTTCCTTCAGACTTTTTCGCACCTTATCTCAGACGGAAGCCCCGTGAAAAAATCGTCGAGGAACATGACGGATTTCTTTTTGGGGTATGTGAGTGGGGAGGGGTGGGCGCAGGAAGAGGAACTTGTCGTGTTTAGTGCCAATGGCGTGGAGAGAGTGCGGGAGGAGGAGTATGATAGGGATTTTAGGGACAGGAGGGGGAGTGTGTTGAGGAGGATTGGGGGGAGCAAGTTGTGGGTGCTCGCGGAGGGGTGGCAAGGGGTTAGGGCTGAGGAGAGAGACGAGAGCGAGCGAAGACAGGCGAAACTTTGAGTATATACTTATGTCCACGAATAAACATCTGTATACTACATGTCTTGGTTTTGATATGGAATGAAAATCGATGAACTCACCATGCCTCCCCAATTAGGTATGGCGTCCACGCTATTCGAAACTGGCATAGCGTTATCACGACATCCAAACCGCTGGGCGACGCAACCTCCCAATTCCATCCATCAACCATCATCATGCAAGTCTTCTACGTGGAATCTTTCATGTATTTTCCATGATCATATTTCCACGGCGTGAGACATATGTCACTCCCCTAAGCACGCCTGATGCCTCCAGATCACGGTCGCGCGTCAAAAGCGTGCACTGCATGTCGAAAACTGAAGACTGGATGCAACGATTCGGCAAATGGAAATGCGTGTCTTAGATGCGAGAGGCTTGGATGGTCGTGCTCACTAAATGTTAGTGAGTACGAAAATCGCAATACTGTTGTAGAATCTCGAGTGAGCAATGGTGAGACTCGCACGGGCCGAGGGGACGATGAAAGGTAATCATCACCCATTTCATGTTAATGTGATAGAAATTTGCTAAAATTTCTTAGATTTGACCGTCTTGAGCAAGCTATCAATTCTCTGTCCAGAAGACTGGACGTGATTGAAGCTGGGGCCCCTCTTCAAAACACCACCAGCCAACCCAGAGATACCTCGAAATCAGAACCAGGATCTTATCCGTCCTGATCTCGAAGCGGAGGATAACGAGCAGGCACCTGCACCTCTATTCGTCCTCCGAGATGTGACTGCTCAATCAGGTGTTCGACCGGCAGACCGGACTGCAACGAACACCCCGTCGCAGGGTCTGTCTGACGATGTTATCTCAAAAGGATTAATCGGCGAGCAAGACGTAATTGCTCTATTATCATTATTTCAAGAGCACTACGGCCGGTGGGTGTCCTTTAACCCGCTCACGCCAACAAGTCTTCCCCTTGAAGACGTTCGAAAATCGCCTCTACTTTTAAGTGCCTGCTGCTTAATTGCAGTGAGACATACTCGACAAGACCTTGCCATGCAGCTAGCCCCAATATTGCTTAAAGAAGCGAAGACATTACTGTCTGTTGCAATGCTCATGGTTGCACAGCCTATCGAGTTTTTTCAGGCTTCACTAGTGTTGGGTTTGTGGTCAACTACTATCGGCCAGATCACCTCTTCTCATTTAGTATGTTGCTAACAGTCGCAGCTATTGTGTCGGAACTCACCGAAAGGCAGTAATTGATCAAAAGGATGTAGAGAAATGTCGACTCATACTTAGATCCGATCACAATACAAACTTCGAATCACGGATGGTATCGGAGGTGCATTTGTACTGGATTATCTACGAGAGCTGTGACTTACCCGTCGACCTCCCGAAGACTCAAGCCGCCTTACACTCATGGAAGGAAGAATGGAAATATCTATTTGGTAAGGCCCACTCATGATTTCAAACCGCACATGCTGACATTCCGATAGACCAGCCTCGGTCGCAGTTCGTTCAGATGGGCTTCCACTTTGCCCAGCTTCTAATCTACGACCAGTCCCTCAAGACTCGCTCAGCTGCGGTCCGCGAATCCCTCCTTTCTAAAATGCTTCGCTTATCTACAGCCATTATCAATCTAGCTATGGAGACTACGGACGAACGCACCCGCCACCTTACCGACCATATATACCACATGTTCAGCTTTGCCGCTGTCACTCTGTGTTGCCTGCTTCATAACTACGAAGATCAACTTTCTTTAACCCACGATCTACATGATCTTGACACACTTATTTTATCCCTGGTCTCCTGGCTCCACGCAATCGGTCTTCCCTGCCACGTTGCTCATACGATGGGGGACGTTGTTGCCGCATTTCACAAAAAGCTTCGCCCAGATTCTGGTCCTAGCCCTAGCACTTCGTATGCGGATGTTGATCCTGCAATTCAGGATGACTTTGCTCTTCTTTATCTGGAGCTCTTTGGTAGTGAAGCGATGTCGTTTGATATGATGAGCAGTTCGATGCTGCCGGACTTCCAACCAATTTTATGAACAAAAATCAGCATCACGACAGCGACAAATAAGCAACAGTACTTCTAGATCTGGGACGTTTTTTGAGAGATTGCAACATGAGGGGCAAAACACCTATTCAAATATGAAAATTTTTTTATCAAAGTAGCTACCACATCCGCTATTCTAAGTCTACTTTGCTCCAAACCAGCGATTCCAAAGGCCAGTTGAAGCGGCTCCATCGGAATTTGTCTTTAGCCATGGAATCTGTTCTGGAGTATATTTGTATGCCCGGAACAACGCATTCGCCGGGTATCCAAAGTAATCCTCAATCTCCTTCGCATCAAAGCCTGTGTAATCTGCGAAGTCCGGATTCACGTATTCCCACACCATCTCCTTCTTGTCTGTTACTTCAAATATTCTTCTAAATGCCGCCTCAGTGATGAGCGTATTGCCATTTTGGAGCCTCTGAGCACTGCCCATGAAGGGTGTGAAGAACGTCATCGGGTGGGGATCGCGATACTCCCATACGACGGGCTTGTCTTCACGGGAAACCTGGATTACGCGAGAATAGGTTGCACTTTCGTGGTGGCGGAATGTCCCATTGTCGAAGATGAGAATGCTTCCATCCTCTAATTCGCTCGCGCAGTGCTGCTGCGCCACGACAGTCGAGTCCACATGCCAGATCACATCTCCGGTCTCTCGAGAGATGATGATGACGGCGGAGACACTTCGGAGAGAGGCCAGAATGTTGCCATCTTTTAACGGGTAAACCGAGTGGATGAGCGGCCAATGTTCCCGAGGATAGTGCAGCTGAAATTTGTACGTTTTGCGATCCAAATGATCGATTGCTTTTCAAGACTAAAGCAGCTCTTCAGAACGTGAGACGTGCTTGATGCAATCACCATACACCTTCCCATCAGGTGCCTCGCTTTCCGGGATCCCTCCAAGCACAGTCGAACCTCTCTTTGGTTCAAGTCCCTCAATGGTCGTATAAAGCAATTCTCCATTTTCCAGATGATGCTGGTCATGATGCGCAAGAGGATCGCGATGCTCTGAGACAACCTTGCTGCTGGGATCAACCTCCATCATAATTCCGCCTCGGTACTTCTGCCAGAGGGGAAACAGACGCGGTGCATCGGGATGGACGCCATTGTATGCGAGATTGCCATTTTTGAGGATTTGAGCGTGGCGGCCGGGGCGGTAGGGAAGGTTCCAGCGGTGGACTTCTTCGCCGCTACTAGAAATGAGCTTTACGATTCCAGGGCTAGTAAGGTGTGCGAGGAGGGTATAGCCTGGGGAGACTTTGGCTTTGTCGACACCCCGGAGGCCGAGACCGCGGCGGGCGAGGTTGCTTTGCTCCATTGTGGATGAACGATCAGGAGTGGAGAAAAAAGTAGTGCGTCTCAAGATCGTTTTATTTGAATGGTGGGAAATTCAATAGTCTGATTCTCAAAGGCCTGATAATGCGGTCTACTGTTACACTGAGAGGGACAGGGTGTCAAAGGCTGTTGAAGATAATCACTGGATGAATAGTGGATGTCGAATTCTTGTGCGCAATTGCATCATTCTTATATTCAGCAGCCATCACATCGGAATGCGCCTACCGACCCAACACACCACGGCATCCCGAGCGTGTTCTGTTAATGATAGGCGCAGAAGCCCGGCATACCGCGGGAACCACAATCTAACCTACGGCATGCCGCGGCAATAAGTCTTTCACGACACTTTGGTCTGAAGTTGCTCAATTTCATCAACAACATCGTCAGTATCGTAAAGAACATAAATTCCAGAAGGATCCCCACTATGATGAAGCATCAATCAGCGATACTTCGATACAATGACTTCCAAATCAGGCTTTGTTGACTCCGAAATGCACTCTAAGAACGCTTTCGACACTCATCCCATGTCTCAGGATGTGGAAGTCTACGAGGGCGAGATGGAGTAGTCGAAAGCGGCTTCAGGGTTGAAGTTGTGGCTCAAGAAATTGTCTATTGAGAAGAGGGTAATTGAGAGGGTTACGGATGAGGATCGGGCTGGAGAGACGTCCAAGGTCTGGAATGCTTGCACATTTTGGTAAGATTTCACTTTGAACATCTAACCAGCTCATTCTCAAATTGAATTCTGATCGTTTCCAGGTTAAGTGCCAACATGGCTGTCGCAACATTGAATACCGGTATGGTTAGTGGAGCCATGGACCTCTCCTTTTGGCACTGCTTCGCCATCATCCTAGTCATCAACCTCACGGTCTGCCTTCTACCTGCCTGGACCGCCACATTCGGGCTCACTGGCCTCCGAATGACAACCTTCTCCCGCTACTCATTTGGCTACTGGGGCAATCTGCTCGTCGTCGTCTTCTCGATGATCAGCACCACGGGCTGGAACGCTATCAATTCCAATTCCGGAGCTTCGTGCCTTTACGCCGTCTCTAACGGGACGTTCCCTCACTGTGCTGGTGTGATCTTCATCTGTACTACTGCGTGGATTATTCGCGTCTTCGGAATTACGTAAATTCATTATCTCGACGCTTATCTCTGGATCCCGCCATTCATCGTTTGGTGTGTGGCCACTGGAACTGGAGCCAAGTACTTCGATAGTAATGGCATCAAGTCGCCAACTGGTGCCAATGGAGCGGCCGCAGCTTTTTCTTTTATCGCAGTAATCTTCTCCTTTGCAGTCTCCTGGATTAATTGCGCTGCCGATTACAACGTTAAAATGCCTGTTAATACTCCTAGATGGAAGATATTCTTCGCGACATACATCGGCATCCCAATTCTATCTCGGTACTTGTTTGCACAGCCTGTCCATGGTTTCTCGCAATCGCACCAGCATCAAGAACGTGAAGTCTACATTATAAGCTGTATATAAGGCCGGTTCCGGCCTATATAAGGGCAGTGCAGCCGAATAGTCATACGATGTGGAACATTTACGTGTACTGACTGCATGGACCATCTCTGCTGCATATATGCAGCTGAATCAGCCACACAAACAATCCAGTCGATATATTATTGGTCATGAAAGACATAACCCTCACCCAACAAATTAGTTAGTTTGATGACGGATCCGTCTGGCTAATAAGGCTATAGCACTATCTAGGCTAGAGCGCCACCAAGCTGTTCCACTTGCAAGCCAAGGGTCACGCTCGATAAGAAGGCTCGTCCCCGCACGATCTCCCCTTACTTGCAATATGTAACTTAGAAAAGCTGAAGATCGTCTTAGTTTCGTTCTAACCAACATGAGCAGCCCATCCGACTCAGGTCTATCCAACAACAGACCTGATAATGAAGTGCGCGTGAAGAAGAGGTTTTTCATCTGCTGCGACGGAACGTGGAAGGATGGTGTAAACAATAAAGGACCCTTGACCAACGTCGCGAGGTTTGCACGGTGCCTTGAGCCCGTCAGCAAAGACGGCTTTCTCCAGATTGTCTACTACGACCCCGGTGTAGGCAATGCGAATGCTTGGTCTACTCCTACTATCGACGGGGCGACTGGGAGAGGGAAGTCTTGTTGGCAATAAACCTTTTTAGTGCAGCGTTCTAATATATTTATACAGGAATCTCGGCCAAAATCAAAAACGCCTATAGCTTTCTCTCGCACAACTACACTTTTCCAAATATAAGAGGACACGACGAGGACGATGCGGTAGACCAGGTTGACGAAATCTTTCTAGTAGGATTCTCACGCGGGGCCTTTACGGTCCAGTGCCTTGCATCACTGATAGCGGAAGTCGGATTGCTCCATAAAGACTCTTTACAGTACCTCCGCCACTTGTTTATTTTGTGGGCAAACAAAGAATTAAGGACTCTGGTGTATGGTAGACAGCCTCTAAAGAATTTGTTGCCGGATAATCTACCAGACCTAGATGAGACGGGTGAGATAAGGAGGCAAAGGAACGTAAAGATCAAAGCCTGCGCTGTTTGGGACACAGTCAGCGCACTTGGGCTTCCCACGCCACAAATATCTCCTCGGCGACTGTCATTTGTCGGCAGAACAGTCCCAGGGGTGGTTGGGAATGCTTTTCAGGCTCTAGCACTAAACGAGAGCAGGCGACACTTTAAGCCACGTGTGTGGAAGTACTTGGATACGGGTTGCCCCAATATTAAGCAGTGCTGGTTCCTTGGCTCCCATGCTGATGTTGGCGGCGGCAATAAGGACTGTGGGCTAGCAGCAATCTCATTCATATGGATGGTCTCTCAGCTGATGGAATTGGGGGTTGCCATCGATATAACAATTCTACCCGACATTTTAATTCCCAGCTACTTGATTTGGGAGCATAAAGTCAATTCGCTCCTACGAACACACAGATCAAGCATTAAATTTGATACTCGTATTTCAGCTGAAGGTAAATTTCTCTCTTTAACTGATTAACCAGGGCCATGCCTAATTTAGATACAGGAAAGGCCAAGCAGACTGGTTTCTATTGGTATCTCGCCGGTTTCAAACTACGCAGAAAATATCTTATACTGGGCGAGGCCGCTCATCCTACGGAGACAACATTTTCAATGTGCGTTCATTCCTCGGTCCGCCTTATGATGGCTATGAGGTGGAACGAGTGCCATATGCTCAGGAAATGGGCAACCAGCATTGAGAAAAATGAGGCTGAAGGAAACGATAGCTCGCATATTATTTGGGAGCGTAACGTTAATAGTTCGGGCTCGCATCAACTTCCCGAAGATCGAGTAGGCAAAACGGAACTGGAACTCCTTCGGCAATGGGCACAGACGCGGGCACTCTCATCCAAAAATATCGGACCTATTGCTACTATCCTAGTCCAGTATCCGCGCACGGATATAATGTATCCAGCTTGCGAGGCGATCGACAATCACGGGCTGACACCGCTCCATCTTGCCGCCAGGAATGGGAATGAGACCGTCGTCAGGTTGCAACTCGATCGGGGCGCTAACAAAGAGGCGAAAGATATATATGGCCAGACACCACTCCATTTGGCCGCCGCAGGGGCGCGTGAGGCCATCATCAGGCTACTACTCCAGCGGAGCGCCGATAAAGAGGCAAAGGACAACGACGGACAGACACCACTCCACTTAGCCACCACAGGGGGGTTCGAAGCCATCGTCAGACTACTACTCCAGCAGGACGCCGATAAAGAGGCAAAGGACAACGGCGGACAAACACCACTCCACTTGGCAGCCGCGAGGGGATTCGGGGCCATCGTCAGACTACTACTCCAGCAGGACGCCAATAAAGAGGCGAAGGATAACAGCGGACAGACACCGCTCCATAAGGCGGTGGCGGATTGGAGCCAGGCCGTCGTTAGACTACTACTTGAGGTGGGTGCTGACAAAGAGGCGAGGGACAACGACGGGCAGACACCGCTTCACAGGGCCGCTGCGGGCGCGAGTGAGGCCGTTGGGTTACTGCTAGAGCAGGACGCTAATAAAGAGGCGAAGGACAACGAGGAGCAGACACCGCTCCACAAGGCCGCCAAGGGCGGGCACGAGGCCGCAGTTAGGCTACTACTCGAATGGGACGCCGACAAAGAGGCGAGGGATATCCATGGCCAAACGCCGTTGCACTTGGCGGGTAGGCATGAGGGTGTCGTCAATCTGCTATCGCTCTAGAGTTTCGGCAGCGCCCGAGGATACTCACGCCGCATTGCGGCGATAGCCGTGGGAAGGAAGGAAGGAAGCTCTTCGTGGTTATACGAATTATCGTTATTCCGTAATCTTCTACAGTCGGAGGACAAAAGTCTCCCAGCATGGATACCTGTACTTGGCAACCACAATCGCGAAACTTACACCTCCTTTCAATCCTCCACTACTCAATACTACTACGCTCATTTGGCTTAGAAATTAGCGGAAACCGCGGCGCAAATGAAGAGCTTTCGATTGCAGCGCGCAGCTCTATTGTTACTCAATGGGAGGCAGGCGTATTAATCGCCGACACCACCAACAGGTGGAAACTTCACTACACACTTGAGTCGCTTCCTACAAAGCTATTGCTAAGACAACGACATGAACACTTGGTGTCACTGCTTTATTTTGAGGATTTTCTATTATAACTATTTTGTGTATCTTATCTATTTTGTATTCAATTTCTATACATTGCTATTACAAACAATTAATTCCTATACACTACTATTGCAAATCATCAACCTCTATACAGAACACACGAAGCATCAAATCTAATTAACCAATCTAGGACTACACCAAAAGTGGTTGGTAGGCCTGCACAAAGCGGAACACCGCACTTACAGCAGGACAGACCCACACATATTGCAGCTCTGCATGAGAAAGGCAGGGGATGATCTTCAATCACACCAGCTTCAAAAAGTTCGAAACTGAGGGGGTGTAAGTCCCGGACGCCATACCGTCACGTGGATATGCCACTGACTAATCAGTCCGTCATATATATACATCACTCAGAAGACACATCTGGAGACTCTTTCCTCCACACTTCTGCTTACAAAATACTATGTAGTTATAGCGTTGAAGGTGGCTGATAATGTTGTTTCTTGCCGTGCGAGGATACAGGAAGAACACTGCGCAACTCCAGAACTTAACCACCCGCAGCGCCATAACTATGTAGTATTTCTGTACAAAATGCCAATCACACCATCTTAATACCACAAGAAATCCATATCTAGTATCTTAAATATAAAAATCTGCATAATTGTGGTGCTGCAGGTGATTCTGTGGTTCTAATGTTGGTGATGAATTTTGTCCCTTTGCCCTTTAACCGTCCCCTGTACATTACAAACATAAGGACACTGTAAGATATTATTCCTTTAAACCTTGCCCCGTATTGGTATATTATTATTTGTAAGCGCGCATGTGTTTGTTGATTTTGCAATGTATGGTTTGGGTTTTGATCTTTCTCACTTGAATTGTTGCCGGTTTTCTTACAACCGCTTTCCGTAAATACTCCTCTACTATTTCTCGTTATGTCTTCAGCCTACCTGTAATGACTTGAACGCTAATTTGATTCGCAGCGTCCCATAGATCCGGAGACTCGTTATCGACTGCCTGTATACTACTCACTAGAGGCTAAAACAACGCATAGAGGCGATATTTTAGAGGCTGGGCTGGGACGGCATGCTCTTACCACAACCACGACACATTCTGAACATGCATGATATTCTTAATCCTAGACTGTGTTCAAGATACACATTGAAAGTCTTGTTTCAAATAAACAATACCGTTATAATCGTTCACTGCCTATTCCAGTGCCTCCCAGCACTTACTATGGCTACGGAGAAAAGAAGGGAAAGGTTTAATAAAACGAAACTAGAGTAGGGGAAATACAGAAAGAGATCTGGCCACAAGAGAAGAGAAAGGAATGAAAATATGGATATTAGTACACAAGAATCGCAGAATCCACTCGTCAGCCAACCACCCAAGTCATTGCTAATCCTGCCTCTCAGTTCGAGTATATCCAGTACACCAAATTTACTTGTCGGTATGAAGTGCTTTGGCTCGTTCCAAACCGTATCTTCCCCGTAATTCTAAAAATCCTACTGCTTAAGTAGCCGATGACTTCATCCCACAGCACGTATTTTCTCCCTTAAACGTCCCTCCAGGTCCGGGCCGGCGCCGCATATTCCCTTGCATACTCCTGTCGCTCGGGAGCATAATCAGGCCGCTGTGGTGCAAAGTCGCGTCGTTCGTGCTCACAGACATGCCTGCCCTCGTCGGGTTTCTCGCCTTCCATAAAACGTACAATCTTCTTTTCCACATACGTAGCCGGCTCACCGCGCTCATCAATGCCCCTCCAACTACGTACATCCACAATCTTGCCCGAATCGTCGCTGTCGGATGCTGTGACTTGGTCCCAGTCCTGCTCTTTCTCTTTCTCTTTCGGCTTTGATAGTGGTGAGGCGCCTCGCTTTATGACTTTATGACGATGAGAGAAAGTATGGCGGCCGAGACGAAGCCGCTCAGAGGATTGTGGGTGTGATGGATAAGGCGCGTTGGCGCGTTCGGGGGAGCGGCCACGGGTACGGGAAGGCATATGGCGGACGCGAACCTCGTCGTAGCAGGCCTTAGGCGGAGACTCACAACGGAAGCGAACCTCCTCGGTCCTCTTCCGAGGCGGAAACGGGGGGACATGGCGAACACGAATCTCTTCAATCCTCTCCCGGGGAGGAGACGGGGTGACATTGCGAGCGCGAACTTCCTCGGTCCTCTTCTGAGGCGGAGACAGAGAGCTCTCACAGATGCGAACCTCTTTGATGCGACGATAGAAAGGTGCGCTCTTCAGGTCCCTCTCAGGAGAAAAGTGGCGGATGTGAAGATTCTCTAAACTTCTGAGAGGCGGAGAATCAGGTTCTTCTTTGTGGTATCGCCTCTCACGTTGGTAAAGGTAGTCATAGTCTTCGCTGATATTGTGCCTATCAATAGCGTGCCGTCTCGGCTGCTCTTGATCACCATCTGAGAATGGCCTCGTTGCACGGCGAGCTGCTTCTGTGGTGAACTGAACCTTCGGGCCTCCAACTCGATAGGGCATAGAGTGTTTGGCAAGACGATCTTCCACCTCACGGCATTCCTCTCGAACCCTGACGTGCACTGGAGAGACGCTTCGACGCCTAAGAATCCTCATGGGATTGTGTTCCTGCAAAACCCTCAATTCCAGGTGCGTCTGACTCCTCCTCCTCCTCACCATATGGGGTAGGTCGCCAGGATGATAGACGTATATACTGTGAGATTTGCCACGGACTCTGCTCCTCCTCCTGTGCTCTCCATCCGTCTCGGTATTGATGGCTGGCCAATCGCATGGCTCATCAGCCCTACAGGCCCGCACATGGATATGTTTGCGCACGCAGCATTCTTTCTCTTTTTTCTTTTTCTTCTTGATACATCGGCGGCAGGAGGATGACACCAATGGTTTTCCGAGGACTACAGGATTTTGACGATGAAATCCGGCGGAGCGCATTTGACCACAGTCACTGCAGACATGGCAGAGTAGGGCGGGTGGTGGGGCCACCTCTTTCTCGGCTTTTTCCTCGTAGCGATAGTGGTAATATTCGTCCTTGGGCCTACAATGCCGTACCGGCTCTCTGGCCCTCACATCTGGTGGGGGATGCGGTCCGTTGGGAGATCGGGGCAGAGGATCTTTATAATGCCAGCGGACGGAGTAGTCGCCTTCCCCAGGTCGCACACCGGGTTGCGAAGTTACTCTCGGCATGTAGTAGTAGTCCCCGCCCAGAGGCCTTGGTGGGATAGGCATAGAAGAAGTGGGATAGACGAATGATGTTTGCCGGAAGAACGGTGTCTGCTGGACAAAAGGCAGGGGGGTCGAAGCCGTAGGAGGTTTGTCACCCTAGTGCAAGTTAGTTGCCTGCGTCCTGTTGTCTGTTAGGCCGCAAAATGGATGATACGGGTTGAGCGAATGTCGGGGGATATAAGAACGGACTGGGGTGAAGGCTTCTAGTCATTGTCAGTTGCACTGCTTCACGTGTGCCGGGGGGCAAGTCGGGTGCACTAACACAGGGTAAGAATAAAACACATGGCCGGCTTGAGCATTGGTGCCCAAGAACTCAGCGAACGCACGTCTCTACTCTTCGACCATGTTGAGGAGGGGGCGAGTGGGGTACACGATTGAGGAAGGACCACAAGCGGGCGCGCCCAAGGCCAGTGACGAGGTGGAAGCTGCCTGTTGGCTTTATTGCCGAGAAGTTCCGCTCCGTGCACCCTAATTGAAGCTGGAGAGAGGTCGAAACGGTTGAGTCACCTTGCGGTGTATGGTGCAAGGGCCCCGGACGTCGTGGAGGGTGGAGCTTGTGTCTATTTGAATAGGCGGGAATATGGAAAGGTTGTTGAGGAGAGGGAGTCGGGAGAAGATGTGCGACTAACGGGAAGACGCGGTGCAAGAGGACGACAGCGGTGCAAGCTTTCGTGGTAAGCTAGGGCTTCTGCCTTCGCCCTCCCGCTCAGGCCACGATAGCGATACCGAATGTGAAGAAAGAGTCATAATTCGAAACCTTTAGCAACGACGATGAATATCACCATCGACCAACTGTCATGGTGTCACGAGGGAGATAATGGGAGCTATGTCTTTCTTTTTTCCCAAAACGCCAGCCCACCCAATCTGCAAGCTTACTTTTACAGGGCTCAAGAATATACTACGGAAGATAGTGCTTGTGTGAAATCTCTACTCAACCCTCAACACCTTCGGTCCCTTCCTCTTCGTCGCCCTCTTCTTCTTGTGGCCCTTGTCGAATGATACTGCGCTCTGGTGGTCGCGACCAAAGTTGTCGAGGTCCTTGACCTTGTAGATCCTGATGATCCAGTTTTCGCTAGTGAAGGCCTCCTCGATGGTGCTGAGCTGAGGGCCTTCTGCGGGAAGTCGCGCGTTGCGTACGCGGTCCTGCGCCTGCCCGGCAGGGAAGAGCGAGTTGTAGTTGTAGTAAGACATCTTATACCTGTGACGTTGTCAGTAACGGCAATAACGGGCGGGTTCGTCGTGACTTACATCAGGCTGTTCTTCATCGTCGGCGTAGCCTCGTCATCCACGCGGTATTCACCGCGCGGGGTGAAGAAGTTGCGCTCTTTGACCTCATCGGGCCAGATGCCTTCAGCAATACGAACCATCCAGAGGAACTTGTTGATATCGTCACCGGAATAACCGAGGAGACCACCGAAGACGACCAAGACATAGTCAACTTCGTGCTGGCGCATGATTGGGTAGCTGACTTCCTCCCTGGAACTCATGGCCTTGCCGACTGTCGCAATGTGCGTGTTGTTCCAAGTGTTGTTGTCCACAAGCGTCGGGCGGTCGGCCATACCACCGATCTGGTATCCATAGTCCCACCAAGACATGATCTTGGCATCTTGTTTCGTGTTCTGCCTGAGCCAGTAGTACGCCTCTCTATAATCATCAATGATGTGTTGGCTGCCATCCGGCAGTCTTGAGGCAAGAACAACCGAGGGAGAAGAATAGGCATTGGAAGTGACCCATGTGCAGTGGAGAACGAAGAGCATAAGGTAGACCACCGCAGATCCAACAACAGTCAGCTTGGACGTATACGAGTAGATGCCAACCAATGGGCTTCTCGTTGATCGAAGGCCGTCAGGTAAGACAGCAGCTGCAACCACTTTAGCAGGCTCCGAGCCTCCGTTCTCCTTGGAATCAACTTTGGGTGTCTTTGTGTCGAGATAGGTGTCCAAAATTTGAGAGAACGCAATCGCAGAAGCAACGCAAACAATCGGAGTCAATGTGAGCATGAGACGGACCATGACTCCGGCAAAGTAACTGGCTAGAACCGCATAGATGACAACGAAAACCTGCTCATCAGTCAAGGTTCGGAAGCACATGTAGACACCGGCGGGGAAGAGCCAGATCATCATGCTCAGGTCGAAGAAGAAGGCGGGCCACGCGGTGGGCTGGTGCTCGGACACAGAGGCAATAATGGGAATGTGAATCTTGGCATATCCGGTATCCCAAAGAGAGTAGAAACGGCCAGTCCAGGGCGCGATGACGCCAGAAACCGTGAGAAGAACCAAACCTCCGAATGCGACGACGAAGACGAAGAGGACAAGAGCGCGGAGCAGAGTTTGGAATTGCTTGCTCGGGAGCTGGGCTCGGACGAAGTCAACGAAGCCGACAAGCTGGATGAGACCAAAAACACCTGGTAGGGTTAGTAACTATTATTTTGATATTGTTGTAAAGCACGTACCAAGCGCGGACATGTGCTCGCTACTCCTGATGGGCAAAAATCCGACAAAGGGTATCTGCATGCTGGCAAGGGTTCCTAGGGCGAACCATGAAGTATAGCTGACATAGAGTCGAGGGCTGTATCGGCCCATGCAAATCAGCACGAATGCATGCAGAGGCAGCAAGTTCGTTATGAAGACGTATCCACCCCAGGCTGACACCATGTACCCGTAGAACAGCGCGGTCAACGCGCCCCAGAACATCGACCCAAGCTTGACCGCCTTGATCCAAAGGTAGAAGGTGAATACGAGCAAGAAGATGGCAATTGCTTCGTTGTCGTAACTTCCAGCTACTGAGCGCGAAATATACCCAGGTGTTATTCCCATGAACGCGGCTGCGAGGAGGCCGGCGGAAGGCGATGTGGCCATCTCATTCGTCAGGAGATAGGTCGCAAACGCGGTAAGGCCGGAGAACCCAGGCGCGAGAAGCACACAGATGTTTCGGATGTCGACCGGGAGCGAAAGCAATCGGAGGAGGTGGTAGATGACGCCGCTCGTCACCATCAATCCGGGGTAGAGCGTTCCACCGGTCACTCGACCGAGAGGGTGCCATGTTCCTGTTTCATACTAGTCAGTCTCTTGTTCGTTGTCTATGTCTTGGAGTGATGGCTGAGGATCCGAGGTCGTGTGCAACGTACGGTCGTCGAACCAGTCCCAGAAGCTGTAGAAGCCATTTTGGACGAGGTATTTCGTAGCCCGGAAATTGAACCAAGGATCAACTGCATCTCGTGTCAGTTAATGGAACAATTGAAGCGGGATTGAGCAACCGACATTCGTGGATGATACTTTCGAATCGAATAACAGAAAAGAGACGGCTCGAGATGGCTGCGCCCGCAATTAAGCACAAGATGATGACGCGCAGCAAGCCACGAGTGCTCTGACTGTTCGCCTGCTTGAGGAATTGGCCTTCCTCTGGAGCGGCCATGGTGTTGTATGTTGTGTGGGATAAAAGAAAGTGGTGCTTCCCTGGCCGCGTAACAAGTCGCACCTTGGAGCTTCCAACAGGTGTCAAGATCGGTGTTTCCTTTTGCCGACGCGCCAAGATTTCCAGGGTAGGCTGCGCACGTGTGTGAACATTCACAAACGAAACTTGATGCCAAGACGTCACTCTCCATCGAAGCGTCCCTCATCGCCATCAACGATGAGAAGCCCATCGTCTTTCATCTTCTTACCGCTCATGTCTTGGGCGCATAGGCAAGTAGACAAACCTTGGAAGAGAGAGCGTAAACGATCAACCAGCAACCTAGTACATACGGACTACGACACACATAGCAAATACCATTTTCACCGTTAAAGAGCATAACGTAACAACGTCATTTCATGTAGACCCCCATTAGAGAATGCAGGGTCGGAGAGAAGACAGCTGCCGTGTAACGTCCTCCCACGGAATCAACTACCGAGTCAAACGGGCTCCGATGCGGATAAGACAGCACAGCATGCTTTCTTTGTTCTGGGGCACGTTTAGAATTATCTAGTACCATATTTGGTAAGCATCCCGATTACTGTACGGGGCAAGGAGAAAGGAAGCGTTAAAGGAGACATGCATCACACTAACGAGTAACAGCCACCGAAGAAAGCCACAAGCGCTACTAAAAGTCAAAACACTACCCAAAGTACAGATGCACGAAGCCAGAACTCGGGCGTCACTTCTCTAATCAATAATCGAGAGAGAGACAGAGAGAGAGAGAGTGTGTGTGTGTGTGAGTGAGTGAGAGAGAGAGAGAAACGTCTACCTCGCATTTCGTATAAGGCCGAAATCAGGCACCTACTCAACGCCCAAGCTTGCATGCTCAAGAGAACTCGGGGCGACAAATAAGAATGCAGAGACTTGTCTCAAAGACACGTCGGCAAGAAACTGCCTCGTACGGTACTACAGAAAGCAAATGCCTTCTTCTGAGACTGTGCTTCACGGGTTACATTGTGGGTATACATCCCGCATAGTAGTTGCAATAATGCTCCGGTTATGCCTACAGATACCCAACTCGCAATCCTTCGCTTGAGGTGGGGTCTCACCAAGATGCTTCAACTACCCTACCTCCGATGCAGCCAGGACAACCGAAAACCATCTTACTCTCGTTCGTTCCCTCCAACAAGCTCCCCGTAGCACCACCCTACAGCGATCATCTCCCATAGTGAGGCGCAATCGCAAAACGAATGATAACCCAGGAATTAGTCCTTCTCGTCCTTAGAAGCATCGGCTCGTGTATGCATGCATGCATGTCTCAGCCTCATTGCCTTCTTTCCTACAGGTGGCCTCTGCAGGCATCAGAAACGCAGGCTAACGCATCAAGGACCGCTCGCGATCGGTGAAGATAGATGGGCATTTAGAATGTTTAATGTCATAGTTGGGCGTCGGCGGATAGCATGAATGACGACGTGGGAAACATCTGAAATCATGCAGATGCAGTGTCGCACAACTCGAGCGAACAGTACATGACGCAGGGGCCGCAGTCAACGAGATAGACACTTAACGATGGTTTCGGAACGCGAGGGAGTGGGATGGATACATACTGAATAATTGGGGACCCGGGCGCTCGATCTATTATCTATTCTACTATTCTACTGTACCAAAGGGAACAATTGGGAGTCGAAAAATGAACGATCACCGATCAGAGCTAACTGAATGTAGTAGCCACCGCATCTTCGCTCCACACAATTTCCTGTACCCCAGCACTCGAAATCCTTCTCGAAGTCCGAACGGCACATTCCCCACGCCATGGATAAACTTCATACCATGTCTGATCCACTCCACTGAACCTCTCAAGCATGTGCGCGATAGAAACCATGTTTCGGCAATCATGGCGCGGTTTACCTAACCGTTACTCACACGTCTTCGATTCACCGACTGGTGGCTGTGCACTCTTCAACCCTGACTTAAAATGCAGTATGTATGCAGCATCGGCTATCCGCTGCACCGATGCACGCAGAAAATCGAAAGGCGGTAGCATATACGTCTTTATCTTGATATAGATGCGGTATCCCACCCTCCTCCCGTGCTCCTGGCCCCATCGTTCGTGCTGCAGAGAGATGTTAAGGTTGCTTACAGGGTAGTGTGTTCGCCAGCTGTTCAAATTTGGCGGGGGCTGAGATACCCTCGAAGACTGCACAATGTCGAGGTAACTTTCAAGATGGGGCTGTGCTTCACCATCAAGGCAGGTTTGTTGGGCACATGCAACTGCTCTCGAAAAGACAAGATGCAGGCCCACGCAGAACGCAAAAAAGCCCGCACATCAAAAACGCTCATAGCATTGACAGAATACAGTTTTGCCTAAAACTAAAAGAGTCCATAGAGCAGGCTCTGCTTTATATTATGTCTCACTTTCGTAGTTTAAACTTTTGTTTTAAAGAGAGTAACTTTTTAGTATTCTCTACAATTTTGGTGCTTCGGGTGTGTGGGCATTTTTGCGTTCTACGTGAGGTCGTGAATGAGACAAACGCTAGAGCAGAATACAGTGCGCAATAATAGTGGAAATTGAATCGAAGCAAAGTGGCATAGTATTTTGCGTTCTATCCTGCCTACAGTATCATATCCCAGGCATGCATCTATAAGGTATTCCCAAAACGCTTCTCAAACGAAGAAAATGCATACTATGTTTTTGGGCTTTGGTGCAGCAATGATGACCAAAAAGAGATATACAAAATAGATGCAGAAACAAATGTATAGAGACAAGCCCGAGGTGAGAATGAAAATGAAGCGAATGATGTGCTCCAAACGCCAAAGGGTATCAAAGTGTAGCCCAGAAGGAGATTCGTGAAGGGACCTAGACCTTTTGCATGCCCTAGCCGCAGCTGACCATATCCATATACCAATACTAATACCAATACCGATGCCATACCAGTCCGATCAAGAGCCTTATTTTAGCCGTCAATGTACAGCATTCCTTATATCCAACCTAGCAGAGCAGTTCACTCGTCGGCCTCCTCTTCATGTCGACCTTCTTGTGTCTGCCTCCTCGGCTTTCCATCCCCAATCCTCCACTCCCCCCTCTCGAGCAAGACCAACCCTTCAACCAACAACCACCTCTCAAGTGCCACATCTCTATTCCAGGTCTTGCTGTCAAGGCTAACCCCATTCCCCTTCCTCTCTTTCTCCAGATGCCTCCCTACATGTTCCATTCTCTCCTCCCAACTAACTGGCCCCTGAAACACGCGCTCGCAGAACAAGCACCCCGATTGCGGTGGTGTGCTCCTTAGTGTTTGATAACAGCGCTGCTGGTGCTCTGCAATGTTATCCTCGGTGACAACGTACGCGGTACTGCGCTGAACGCGAGATGGGTGCGTGGGCGCGGCGTGCATGCGGCGTAGGTGCTGAGTGAAGAGGTCTTTGCGATTGAAATCGTTGTGGTAGACTGTGGTGTCGTCGTGTGGGTCTACAGTCGTGGTGCAGAGATCGCAGCGCCAGAAGCCGAGCTTGATGTGTTGGGTGCCGACGTGTCGCTTCCACTCGTTTTTGGAGACGAAGTTGGATTGACAGCCGTAGGCAGCAAGGGGACAGGGGAAGGGGCGCGCGTCGGTGTCGGTGGTGCAGGTGTTGTGGGTAGACTTAGTGGTTGTGGGGGAGTTGCGCGTTCTCTTAGTGATGCGAGGGGAGGTGGAGAGTGTGGAGGCGGTGGAAGACTTGCGGTTGCGACGACGGGGTTGGCGAGAGGTATTGCTTGTTGCGGACGACCGTCTTCGCTTGGTTTTCAGGGGTTTGTAGTCCGAGTCGGAGGCTTCCTCGTCGCTCACCGTCATGGGCTGCACCGATTCGGCGTCACGAATGGAGTTACCAATGCCAGATCCAATGCCAGAATCTGGAAAGGGTTGGTAGGTCTCTGGAGCGGATTCCGTCTTAGTGTAGACTGTCTCTGGATTGTACTCAAACTCGGGCTTCGAGTCGATTTGCTCGTGTTCATGTTCATGCTCGTGCTCATGCTCGTGTTCATGTTCATGTTCCTGGTCATGTTCGTGCTCTTCAGTGATGGTTTCGGCTTCGGGGTGTTGGTACTCGATTTCGCGAAGACTGATAATGCCATCCGACAATGGAAGTCTAGAGGGGCGTTCATCGAAGCGTTCCATAGGTGAATAAGGCAGTGTAGATTGAGAAAAGTCGCATGGACTCCCATATGGACCAGAGCTGAATGGTTGTGGCGACCGAAGCTCGTTATGGGGGGCGTGACTTGAGTTGCCAGACACAGAAGTCCTATCTGGAGACCCGTTCCGAGGAGAGTAGGTATAAAAGTCTGCTGGATGATATGCTTGCTCGTATTGCCAGATATTTTGAGTCTGAAGAGGTATGCCACGATCCAGTTTCGCTTGCAGCAGACCGTTTGTTATGGGAGATGTGTCGTACATGAAGCGTTCCATTCGTTGCATACTGAGCATTCCGTTGTCACCATAGTCGTTGTATTCCACGTTTCCTGCAGGAACGTTGCTTGGCCGAGCTCCGATATCTCGGTAGAAGTTCATGTTTCTGAAATGCTCTGCGAATGTCGGTTCCTCTGCATAGGGTATCTGAGGGAGATCGTGATACTGAGAGAAAGTCATGTTGCTCGAAACGAGTTGTGGCGTGAGTGGTGTAAGGTGAATGTAGCCAAGAACAATAGGTAATCAGATAAGAGCGTCGGTAGTGCCGAGCCGCTGGTCGATAGAAGGATTTTATGTGTAGGCTCTGAAACTTGAGTTAAAAAAGAATAGTAGAATGAATAGTAAAGCATACTGATTTTGCAGTACTAATTGTAACTTTGATGTTGGGCGACTAGACAACTGATATAGATCCTGTCGCAGCAGAAACTAGTGATCAGTAGGAGGGTGACCTTGAATTGGTGGGATGGAAATGGAAGAACAAAGGGGCGAAGCATTGGTAGTAGGCTTCGAACTCTTGAAGGTAGACAAACGGTAGCGGAATGTGGTTGTGCACCGCCGAGTGTTTTGGTATGGTATACCACGGTGCGAGCCCTGAAGTACGCACCATTTATGGATGAATAGCAACGCAGAGCCTCATTCACGGCCATCGACGGCACCCAATTACAAGAGTGACAAGGGCCGACAGGCAGATCCAGGATTGACCCTGCATGTGCATTCACCGGTTGAGCTTGCTCCTTGGGAAAGACAGCTGGCCAGCCACCGTGGGCGTCGAGCTCGGGGCGTGCATGATCGTAAGAGGAAAGGTGTGAAAGTACGCCTCAGGGAAAAAGAAACGTGAAGCGATGGATGCCGAAGATCACTGCCAGTTCTTGATCCACCAAATGGTCCCTCATGGTTTGACTGAGTCCCGAGGACTGAGTAGCGTCGGGAGCGCTGGGGACAAAGCGGCTGGGGTGAATGCTAACGAAAGTCCCCCAGGTTTTGCCGTTGGGGGCCGAAGAAGCGAAGAGACGATTGAACGAACGGTGGAGATGGCAAGGCGAGAAACATGCCACCCCTACCATGCGGAACATTCCACCAGGACGGCGCATAAGAAAGGAGACAAGAGACGATGTGCACAAGTGTTTGTGTGCTCCCGCACCTGCGCCGTCTCGGACCTGACCCGAGCTGAAAAGCAATGCTGATTGAGCAGAGCAACCGAGAAGGAGCGCATTGAGGGGTTGAGCGGGTGGTGGTGGTGGACGGGCTCGATTGGAGCGATGCGATGGGGCGCAAACTTCGACCTCGAGTATCACACAAATTAGGCACCGAAGTCGAAGACAGGGCAGTGCAGCGCATCGTTTGCCTGCCCTAAAAGTCGACCCTTGCGGTACTAAGAGGGCGTGGGATATCTTGCCCAGCAGCAAGAAAATCAAGTTGAAAGTTAAGAACGCCTGCGCAGGCTTTCTCCGGCGGCTCGTTGGCTTCCCAAGTCCACTGCCGCCTCACAACTCCCCTCTCACGCCATGGATGGCCCGTTGCTGTCCTGGGGGGGCGTCAGGGCGCACTGCACGCGCACTTTTGGGGGCGATGCGGGTTGATGGTGAAGATTGGATGGCCAGAATGGCGGGGAAGTCGATGGTGAAGGTGGAGGACGCGCGGGAGCTGCCATCCCTCAGCCATGCCGAGACGGCAACACCTTGAGCGTCCTCTTCCCCCTGCATTTGGCGGCTAGCTGTGCTCTGAGAGCTTCCATGCTGTCTACCAGAAGGAGCTAAGTTGTTCACCCGGCGGCGGCTCTGCTGCGAATTCTATGGGCGAGAAAAATCGTCTTGCCCTGTCGTGGCGGATGTGCCTCAAAGTTAATGGGCACCTGACACCCTGTTCTGGCGCGCCTGCTTCCACCGTGCAGATCGTCGCGCTCCAGCTTACGCTCAACATCATGTCTCAACCACCATGCTGGGACCAAAATGGCTGTCATAGAATTGGACTATCTCTGGCCGGCCCTGCGGTTCAGGCACCCCGCCACAAAGGGTAGCGCGGGATGATAATTACAGCACCCCGGACCCTCCCCTTCCTCAAATAGGAATGCGCTCGATGTCCTGGTCTCCCGATGCGGTCCTCTATGCTTGTGATCGTTGATGCAGTTGACGCCATCGCAGCTGCAGTCCCTCTACGAAGCAAACTTGGCAAGCAGGCGATCCTCGACGCCTTCTAAAACCCACCGGTATTCAAGAACCTCCAAGTTCTCTGCTTCGCTCAGAAACAGCTTATCAGGATCCTGTTCAGGGCCCATCAGTCCCGCGCCCGGGTTTGCTGCCATCTGCTGCGTGGACTGGGTTGCAGCTAGAGAGAGGCATTGTCAGCTCTTCCGAAACGAGACGCTTTAGAATATTGTTGCGCCAGGAGTCGACTCACAGTTGTTGCTTCCCAGGATGAAATTATAGACAGGCTGGAGTCCGAACAGGGTGAGGAAATACCAGGATAGACTCGACACCCACCGCACGTCCAAATCACGCGTTCCGACGCCAGACTGGAGCATGGACTTGAATTGTGGCGTCAAAGGGAAGGGCAGTTTCACTGGAGTTCAATAGATTAGCAACGATTTTCTGCTCGGCATCTCCCGAGTGGAATACGAGCTCTGCAAGTCCACCAATACTCCTGCCAGATTACAATTAATTGCCACAGGATTGCCCATGTCCAGACAATAAACTAGAGTTCATAAAGTCGTAAGGTATGGCCAAGTTCGTGATTTTGCCAATATGCGTCGTGTTTGTCGGAAAGTAACGAATGCTGGGTACTTACTTATGACGAAACCGGAGAAGAAGGCGTTGATCCAGCCCATAATCAGCGTCTGGGGGACCATCATTGCCATATTTCCCTTCATCATGCCCATCATGCCCTCCATGGCCGCAGGATCCGACATGGGATTTGGTCTAGGCTTGCCCCTCGACTCCGGGTCTGCTAAAAATTTCCCGTCCTGGTACGCCGAGACCATGAAAGCCTTCCTGGCCTGGAACGAGGCGGGTGGGAGGACCCTCGCGTTGGTGCGCAGGTTGATGCCGCGCACGAGGGAGCGCTGCTGGCGAATCTGTGGGAGCGTCTGCTTCTTCGGCGTGGTCTGGAGCAGGATCATGGCGTAGTGACGGAGGATGCCTGTGAGAACCTGGGAGAGACGCGTCAGCTGGGGCTCTTGAGCGCGAGAATAGCAGCGCATACCATGACCACCGTGATGGGGAGCAGAATCCACCAACTGTCGAATTATCAGCGCGCGCACATTGGAAGAGGACGCAAGCTACCTACAACAGGGCGGGATCTCGATGGATCGTCTGCACTATAGGTTGCGCCATTGTCGTGGGATCAGACCGGATGGTTGATCGGAGAGGGGCAGAAGGGAAAGGGGAGAGAGGCTGGTGTTGCGTGGGTGAAGCGTGAGGTAGACGACACTGGAAGCTCCGGATTTCTGACCGACAGGGATGCGGCGTTCCTTGTGAACACCTTTCCCACCGAGCACCACCATCGCGAGCTTCGTGGCTCACAACCCAATCCCTTCACATTCTTTCACCACAGCCAGTTTCCACTGTTCATTGTAGTCCGCCATGTCTGCTACCACAAAAATTGCTGTGCACTCGCTCTCTGGTATACACCTCGTTGGCCGCGAATGCACCCCAAGTGATGTACGCTAATAACGTCGCAGACCTCAAAAACACCACCGACGATGCGCTCCCCAATTACCTCCACTCCCTCAAATTCAAACAAGTGCACACGCAGACCGACATTCGATTAGCGCTTGGCTACACTGCTGTGGCCATCGCCGGTGCACTATTCTACTACGACTGGAAATTTGGCTGGGAAGCCTCGAAGCCATATACTGCCCCCGCCGTGGCCGCATACCTGGTTCTGAACTCGGCTTTCACGTACTGGCTATGGTTTGTGGAGAAGGGCGCGGTGTATGAGGGCGAAGGCAAGACGGGCAAGGTCAGTAACCATCCATGATCGAGTTGATAAACATGCAATGTGATGCTGACATAGAATACAGATACGCATCTGCACCTCCGCCAAAAAACACATCCCAGTCTACGAAGTCGACGTAACTTACACCCGCGCCCCCTACAACTCGAACCCCTCTCAAACGATCCACATCCGCGCGCCCTTCACCCGGTGGTTCACCGCCGACGGCTACTTTGTTGCCAAACCCTTCCAGCAATGGCTTGCATCTGAAGTCCCAGTTGTCGGCGCCGCAGACCCAAATAATGTGGTCGAGGAAATCGGCAGAGGCAGTGGCACGACCCCCGAGAGCATCGTCAATGCTAATACGAGCGCTATTGAGATCTTGGAGCAGTTGAAGGCGAATGCTGGCGGGCAAAAGACGGCGGCTGGAAGTGGGAGGCGTAGGAAGGCGTGAACGTGGGGGGCAGATAGATGGGAAGGGATTTGGCACTTGGACATAAATCAACTGTAGGCGATATCTGCACGACAATGGAGTTTTTGGCTGCGAGTATGGAAGGGCGCATCTTGTCCATGTCTACAGACTGGAGCGGAGAGTCGAGTGATCTCGGATCAGGCTATTAAAAACCTGAATACTCTTCTAAAAATGGTATTTTCAGTCGTTTTGATCTGAAGTCTAATAGGAATTCCGCGAGATGGTGGCTGCTGCGTGCTTTCACTCTCATTCGTAGCATCCCAACTACTTAGGGGTTAGAATGTTGCTTTCAGACAATGGAGGTCAAGTCCTTCTCTCACCTCGGCTAGAAATTCGTTTCGGTCTTCTCGTGCCCGTCTACAACATAATTCACAGCTTTTTTCTCACACACGTATATAATAACCGAGCGTTCTACATGGGTAAATCATTCATTCAATTTCGGGGTATTCTTCCCTCCTTTGCACGCTCATACCATATGAACAAATCCAAAGCTAACCAAAATGTCATGTAATTTGGCCAGATGCCCAAACGCCGTAAAAATGCTATGACGATGGAATATGATAGAAATGCTAAAGCCGCTGCTAGAGATGCCAATGCTAATATCAAGGAGATGAGCATGTAATGCGATTCAACTTGATCTCATCTCGTCCAACCCCTCCTCTTCATCAACTTTCCCTTTCATACCTCATTTCCGCTAATGGTCGTGCTCCAGCAGCGGGAGAACCTCCAACTCCCGCATAATAATCCTCTCGAACTCCTCTCTGTCAATCCCTGCTGTCCTCGCGAGACGGAAAAGGCTCTTCATATCGGTGCTGATATGCTGTTTGATCGCGAGCTCAGCTTGACTGTGCGTCTTGGCCTCACGCTCTAGTTTTTCTACTGAGCTGGAGGATGCGGAAGAGGAAGGGCGGGGGTGGTTTAGCGCTGCGAAGCGGTCATCCGAGTCGATGACGTCGGCTGGTTCCGTTGGGGAGTCGCTGAGGGAGTCTTTGCGGATTTCTTTAATAACGTTGGTGTCTGCGGTGAAGGGTGGGGGAAGCGAGGAATCGTAGCCATTTGGTCCTAGATTTGTTGTCTCTAGGGGCTCGGTCTGCGGCGCTCGCTGGATGTTCAATGCGTTGCCGTTCAGCGTCGACTCGCCGGGCGCGAGGCCCTCCTCGTCTGGGTCGTGGGAGTCAAGCGCGGGCTGCACTTCTGCGGCGTATCTCGCAAAGTACTCGAGCTCAGACTGTGTGGGGAATTGCACCCGCGAGTTTGTGCTAGGCGGCGCGGGCGAGCGCTTCTGTTGCGGTGTTTGGGCGGGGGTATTGTCGTACGCAGCCCAATACGCATCGTCGTCATCCTCTTCTTGGTGCGCTGGCTCCGGCTGTGAAACCTCCGCGGTGGTGGTCTGCTGCACCACGCCATTCGTCCCACTCGCCGTCCGCCGAAAACCCTTCTCGTTCGCCTCATTCATATTCGAGAACCATTGCGTCCCATCGTCCGCATCCGCCGCACCCCTGAGCTCGGCCAGCTCCCATCTATTACCGTTCTCCCCGCCCGTGCACCACAGATATGTCGGTATGAGCCCGAATTCCCCGAGCACTAGCCGGGAATGCAGAGTCTCGGGGTCGGATCGCCGATAGAGGATCCGGTCGGGGTCGTCCACTTCGATTTCGCCAGACACCGGGTGCGGCTCGAGTTGGATGGTGCTGAGGATTTGGGGGAGCTTCGAGGCGACCTGCTTGTCCCAGCAGAGAAGAGGGAGCCAGTTGTCGGATGCGAGGAGCTGAAGGCGCTGGCGGAGGATGGGCGAGAGGAGCGGGATCAGGGCGGGTGGAGGCTGTTTTGAGGCCGCTGCTGTTGAGAGACATGCGAGGAGGGGCGTGAGGAGCTCTCGCGAGTTGGGTGGGGGGATATGTTGGGCGGTCATGGTAGGCTGTAAGAGGAGTTTTGCTGGTCGGGGAAGCCGTCTAGAGGAAGTTTGAACGGTGGGAGTCGGTAGGAGAGTAAGAATTTCGAGTTGAGGGCAGCCGGAAGGCCGTACAAGCGCCTCAATGGCCAGCGATGCCTTGACGTGGTGCGGTGCTCGAGTATCTTGAGTCCGGTGCTGCTGTCACATGCAAATGTGTTGTGGCGCGAAAATGATAATGACTCCCACGGCAACGCTGGCAATACTGCTGACAGACAGCGCAGGTTATGAGGAGGACAGACGACGACGAGGAACGAGGAGGATGAGCAAGAAAAACTGTTTGAAATGCTGAGACGTCCTTGTTCCCCACGGCGATGAGGGTCCTTAGAGAGCCCGGTGCAAGTTCCACACTCGTTAGCCTCCTTTTCCCCGACCAAGGTGCCCGCACTTCTTCCACTCCCCCAACCAACTGCCACTCTCGCGCGGAAAAACTTAGCCTCAAGGAATCAGGATGAAGAGCCTCACGCCCATTGATTAATCAACGCCAATCTTATTTCGACCTCACGGCTCATATCCTCAGACTACTGTCGCTTTGCCAGCTCTATGTAGCCGGATCGCGCTCCAGCGGGAGATGCACAACGTCGGGGACCGTCCCCCACAACACCCTGCACGCCGGCATTGCTCGACAGGTACCGGCTGTCGTGCCGCTACTTGCCGCCTTCGCTGGTCACCTGCGGGATCTTTAGACGACAAGGGTGCGGAAGAGCTAGCAAACATGAGGTTGGTGCCGGGCATGCTTCCAAGGCTGTTTTCCTCGACGTCGACATGGCCGGCCATGTTTGGTTGGCCATTCGCCTCTGACTGCATCAAAGCAATTCTGATGCACCATGTGGAATGCCTGAAAGCTAAATATTGAGGAGCTGAGGCGTCAGTCCCGCTCGACAGGTGAGATTGAGGTTCTCCTGTCATCTTTCTATCACACTTTCCTTCACTAGGGCTTTTATTATGACGTCAACTACATCATAAGTTCACCAAACAGTCAACATACCACCAAAGCAACAGGCGTCTGGACCCGGCTTCGGGAACAGTCAAGTCCCCGACGAACCTGCACCGACTTATCCGGACAAGCACATATCCCTTCTGGGGCCTCTAGTAAGCTGTGTGCAACAGTAAGCTTTTGCCTTGGGAACAATCCGTCAAGCTTCGCCCGCCTCAGATTCCCGTCCCCGACTGTCCCATCATACAATAAGACATACAGGAACTGCCAAACGGGTACCTGCATCGTGATCCTGCACGAAATCCACAGCAATTATTCTGAAAGTTTCCTTCTCTAGTTTTCTCTGCACCACGAGCCTTCGAGTCATGCGCTGAAGCAGCTTATGGGCTCAGACCATGTTCCTTACATGACCAACCTACGATCTGGTGCAAAGTTGAGTGTAAATGCCAACTCGTATCGTGGGTCAGTTTACTGCAGGCGAGCTGCAGCAGTCTTGGGTTTGGGTTAAGATCTTAGATTACTGAGGGTAGACCCCCAGCAGTTCTCCAAGTCCGTGGGGCATGTCGGTCCTTTCTACGCGCGCTATCTCCCATGCCCGTTGAAATCCAGCCGTCACAGTCCGCCAGCAGCTCTGACCGACAGCGTGAAGCCACAGTCAGCGTCCATGCCTATACATACACTGGACCCACTTATTAGAGGGGTACACTTGCATTGATGTGGCGGTCTTGTCGAGGCAGATCCAGACATGGCTATTTTCGGCAAAGTACCCGCCAAAACTGAACAGTAATTCAACGTTCAGATTTCTCCGACAACTCCAGGTGGCCTGTTGCTGTATCTTTTCGCCACGAAGAGGTCAGGTCAGTTTCCAAGGTTGCCGTGATTGCATCGGGGAGCCGGAAGACCGAGCAGCCCCACCAACGCTCCATGTTCTTTGGAGGGGTGGTCTGCACTGTGATGAGACGAGAGAGGGCACGGATGGCTGCATCGCGGCAGGGCTGAAAGCCTCGACGGCTCACTCTCCCTCTCCCCTCTCCAAGTTGACATTCAGTCCATGGCTAGGTGCCAAAGCGGAGAATCGACTCAGCAAGCATGCGAGTGGGTCAGAGGCGGGCCATTCCGAGCCGTGTGCCGTTCCTGTCTGGCCGCGGTCGAGATGCCAGATATATATGTGCTGCAATCGTACCTGGGCTTGGCCGTCTTTATATAGCCTCTCAGCGCCGCTTGATTGATGCTAAGCGCCGGCGTGCGTGTCAGTGTTGGCGCTCCCTGGAATGGCAACCGCAGAACAGGAGAGCAAAGAGGCATCTCCGCCACGAGCAGCAAAGCTTGTAGCATGATGGGGGAAATGGTACAATTAAAGGAAATCGGGTGCTTTCGCGAGATCGTTTGACATCGAGGGGCATAGCCACTGCACGCCCCGTCCACTCACGGGTTGCCCTTGTCCTCGCTTCTTGTGCTTTTCTCCAGCGTGCTGAGGCTGTGCGCGTCGCAAATCTGTAAATCTGCCTCGAGTCGCCATTCACGCTCGCAGGCCATCTCGTCATCGCGTCTGAGTTCGCTCTCCCCTCCCTCCAGCACCGTCGGCAGAGCAGAGCAGCATTCACTGGGGCGCCTTTACAACTCGCCCTCTTGTACACCTCCGCGCCCGCCTTGGCATCCAGCCCTCCACCCCGTCTTGGTCGCTCTCAAGACTAGAGCAGTCAGCCTTGACCGGTGCCTCCAAGTCTCCTTCTGCTGCTGCGGCTAGCCCTCGTTCGCAGCAGACCTCACTCCACCAGCCATCTCTCTAAAAAGTCGAGTGCGGCTCGCGCGCGCTCATCTCCAATTCCCCACCGCAACCCATCGCCGGCGGCTCTTATCCTCGTGAAGGACTGGCACTGCCCGTTAGCCTCCGCGGTTGTCTGACCCCTGCGCGAGGCGGATCGCGCACCACGAGCCTTCATCAGTCCAACGTCTTCCTCAGGCTTCGCTGCACTACTTCGCGCCTCTCCTTTGCTCCCCCTCTCTCCCGCCGTCGCCGCCGCCGACCCTCTGACGTGTCGCGCCGTTGTTCTTGCTTATTTCCATTGTTCTTCCTACAGCGCTCAAGTGCATCACCTTACCCCCGAGCTGGCCAGGCAGCACTATGGCTCCCTAAGAAACAAGCATTCCAGTCACGTTACCTCCGGTTCCTTGCGTCTGCCCTAGATTGAGATCAGATCCTTCGTCAATCACCGCCTTCCATATCCCACGCAACAGCAGTTTCGAAGTCTGCCTTCCTTTTCCTTTTAGGCTTGGCCAATACGACGACATGATGGACGCTCGACCACAGGCTTTCCACGGCCAACAACGTCGCCAGCAGCGCCACCCTGAAGATGAATCAATCAACGGCTTCCTTCCTGCCTCGTCCCCAGAAACCTTTCTTCTCCCACACAACACCCAAGGTGCATTCACCTATTCTGCAGAGCCCGTTTCGATGATTGATTATGGACCGATGGCTAGCCTCCCCCCGTCTAGCACAAACGGTCAGGAATCTGTCTTTACCCCAAACACCGGGTCTTCGTTTGATTCCTCTTTGCACCCTGAATTATTAAATCAATCTTACCCTCCCCCCAATGTTTACATGCAGCCGCAAACGTACACCCTTTCTCCTGGCCACAGCCGTACCGGCCAAAGTATTTCGCCTTCGCATTCCGTGGATCACCTCAGCCCAGAAGCGGGATACATGAGTGATCCCAACAACTACAGCTACAACACGACACCGAGCTTCAACGGACAATTCCTAGACGACCAGTTCGCCTCTCTCAATTTTGTGGAACAAATTCCTCCCACTAATGGTTACGACCAATACTCAAACAACATGGGCATGTCTCTTCCAATAACGCAGGACGTCCTAGCTACTTTTACCGCGCAACTGCAGCCACTCCCAAGCAATCCTCGGTCAGAGTCTCACTCTCAACTCTTATCCCCTTGTCCAACAAACGACTCTAGTCCCATCGTTACCGACGACGTCTCTAGGAACATGAACTTCTCTGGAGCACCATTCCCGGGAAACGAGTATCAACCATCGTCCACGCCGCCTGGGCCCGCGCCGATGCCAATGCAAACCACGCCGAGCAAGCAGCAGCATAGCCCTGCGCTTACCAACAGCCCTGGCAACCTCGCGCTCGCAAATCCACAACCTCGCGCGCATCTCACAAGCCCTATTGTCCGAATCGAGCACTACCCAAGAGGAGAGTCGCCCTCACCCTCCGACCTGAGTAGACCCATGAGCAAACGAAGTCATGGAAGTCACCGCCACGGAAATCACCTTTCACCTTTCCCAAATGACGAATCTTCCGACGACGAGGACGCTCCTAATGAGCAAGTAAGGATTGTACCTATCATGAGCAGTAGAGAGAGAGGCGAAGATGGTTCGTGGCTACCAGTCGCAGGATCTAGCCATGCAGGGTTGAGTCCTGATGACAGAGAAGCCATGCGGGATGTGTTGGTCCCTAGTATTGAAGATATTGCGCAACACAGATTGAAGGAGGAGAAGAAGCTCGAGGTCCAAGATTGGCTGACGAAGAGTGAGGTTGGCAGTGAAGCTGGGGACCGGCCATTGACAGAGGATTTGCTAAAACCACACACCACTCGGCGCCGAGCAAAGAGTACGAATGATGTTAATCGACAAAACTTTGGGGGAATGTATGGCCTTGGGGTGCGGGCAGACTTTAATCGTATTGATGACTCTGGCATTCCTGGGCCTGGAGTTTACGTAGACGAACGGAGCGAATACGATGACTACGACGACGACGAGGATGACGAGGATGCTGAACCAGAATCGCCACCCGCCGAGATTGACATGAACGCGACCAATGCTGACAACTCGTATTTCCCCCACACAATGGAAAGCAACAGGATGAGTGCTCTCGTTCGTCCCTGGACCGATGTCGTAGCTGTACAAACGTCGACGTCTGGGAATCGTTATCAGCCTCCTACCTCGAATGCTGCAATGGCGCGCTTCCGTTCCAGAGCCAACGACATCGAGTCTGCTTCGCTTGCGGCAACGGTGGGATCACGTCGCCTAAGTGAATCTGACTTAGGTAGCATTAGAGCCGCTCCAGGCGTCATTAAGGCCATCGAGCCGGACCCAAAGAAGCATAAGGAGAGACAGCGGCGCCCTAGTTTCTTAGAGAACATTCTGCCTAAACGAGCTCCCAGCAATCTATTAAAACGAAAAGGGAGCATCCCCGTGCAGCCTCCTCTTGACACTGGGAGTGACAAAACAAAGGAGCTGCCCGGTATTGAGAAGCCCAAACGTATGGGCAGTTGGGGACGTCCAAAGTCCCCAAGAGTAGACACCAGTGTTGCGAATCATGGAAATGTTGGTCCTCCTAGTTCTTCGAACCTGACCCCAACAGTCGGGCCATGGTATCATGGTGCCAAGACTATGATTAAACGCACTAGAAGTAGGAGTGATTTAGGCAAATCACCCGGACTTGCTGAACTCATGACCCAACATGGAGGTCCACCTATGCCTATGTTGGCCTCACCGTTGGCAGAAACTGAAGCAACAAAGTTTTCTCCGCAACCGAGTCACGGAGGGGATGATGACGACGACGAAGCACAAGAAGCTGTGACAATGGATCTCAAGGTTCGCTCCGACCCCATCATTCCCACGGCAGAAGGATTCAGGACCCATGCTCGCCAACTCAACCCTCGCCTAGTAGACTACATGGTAGAGCGAATCACACAAGAACAGACAAGAAGATATAAACGCCTCCTCGAGTTCAAAGTCAAGCATCTCAATGCTGTCAAGAACCGCAACTGTTCGTCGGCCAAGTTCTGCACGGAACTTGGTGGCGAATCCAAGCAGTTGCCCCCGCGAGCGGGGAACAAAGACTCTGACGCACCCTTCATCGGATTTCAAATCACTGCACCAGGCTCATCGGACGATGACGGCGAGCCTCCACCCGAAGGGACCGTGGTCTCGGCGCAGTTTCCGTCCGGTGTCCCTCTCCCTCCTGTCAAACGACTCCCCGCAGAGTTCGAGTGCCCTCTGTGCTTCAAAGTCAAGAAGTTCTACAAGCCATCTGACTGGACAAAACATGTCCACGAGGACGTACAGCCTTTCACCTGCACGTTTCCCAACTGTGGTGAACCCAAGTCGTTCAAGCGCAAGGCCGACTGGGTCAGACACGAGAACGAGAGGCATCGACAGCTGGAGAACTGGACTTGTCAGATTGCAGATTGCAACCACACATGCTATCGGAAAGACAATTTCGTACAGCATCTTGTGCGAGAACATAAAATTGCAGAGCCACGAGCGCGCACTGGTCGTGGAGGAAATAAGGACGCTCCACCGAACGCAGATACAGGTATGTGGCATCAACAATGCAACATAACATCCGCTAACGGCACTTCAGATGACATATGGGGCTTGGTCGAAAGATGTCGTCAGGACACTACGAAACAACCCAAGGATGAGCCTTGCCGATTCTGTGGCAACATCTGCAACAGCTGGAAGAAGTTGACAGTTCATCTAGCTAAACACATGGAGCAGATCAGCATGCCCATTCTTCCACTCGTGGAACAAAAGCACATGAACGCCGACACCATCATAAGTCCTGTTGTAGAGATGCCCGAGTCACGCAAGCTTTCGGCAACACCGAACAGGTCGCCTGTCGATAACCCGTCACGGTACATTCCAAACAACGCGAACCTTACTCTGGCGCCTGGAATTGATCCGTCCTTTGGGCAATTCCCTCAAGATATGTCTCCATCGGGAGCATCCTCCAACGTAATGCACACATACCCTCCGCCGCAACTGATGGCATACAAGGATCAGCAGCAGAAGGGCAACTATGCCAATTATGTCGGGAACAGCGCCCAAAACTATCCAGGTCGAACATATCCCGGATTGCAAGAACCTGCGAAGATGCGAGGTGCTTATGTCAATGGGCTCCAGATCCCGAACCAACCCTACCACAACGGCGGCATACCTAACGGGCCGAACCGGTTCCCCATGACGCCCGTGTCGGCAATTGGACAACAGCCCGTTTTCACTTCATCGCCGGTCGACACGACACCGTATTCGACTGACACGATGGGACCGACATACTTTACGCGTGAGCCGCAAAACATCTCGAACGGCGGCGTGACGGATATGGGGTTCGACGCAGGCAATGCAATGCAGTACCAGCAGCCATCGGCATATCAGGAAATGACATACATGGGAGCTCAGCAGCACAGCTACCCGTTCCAGGGTCAATGAGAAGATGAGGTATTTCGTATGAGGCACGACGGATGAAGCACGACAGATGAGGCACGATGGATGAGGTACGATGGATGAGCTATGTTGGATACAGTGTGCTGGATGAGAAAAGACTCGATGATATGGAACTCTTTTTCATTTCTTATGTTGAGTGAGAAAAGGTTAGAACACTCTTTTTTCCTTTTTTTTCTGACTTGATATCCCTATCGCACATTGGAGTCTCGTATATAGAAGGGCACGGACTAGTTATGGCTGGCCGGAGCATAAAGGTTCTGGCCGTTACGACTATTAACGGCTTGCGCACGCATATCTGGCGTACTATCCTTACGTTTACCAATTTACCAAGTTACTTAGGCATAGAGAAGATTTGAATTGCGGCTCAGAATGAACAGCACCACGCTCACACTTAGTCTTCACATTACCTACTACTTTATTCGTCGACTCCGATGTGCTAATTCGTCAACGCCGATATGATGTGCGTGCGCCGGAGAGCGAGCAGATGCATCCCCGCTGGCACTTGGCCGCTCCCCATTGGTAAGACATAGGACATCCCTGATGCGCCTTGTGAGGTTGAAACGGGCACTGTGCTGCGATTGGCTGCAGGCCTAGTGCGGGCAGTCACGATGCTCGAGTCCTACCCACAAACGCGGACGGACGAGGGCGCCGAATGGGCTATGCATGCACTTATGATTAGGGCGTCGGGGTTGATGTGTGCTGTGCATCGTGGCCCCATGTCAGATGGGTGAGATGATGGTCTGGATCGGGGTTGTTAGTGATGGGTAGCGTAGCGGGGTAGTCTAGAGAATGCATATTGGGTGTTGACCGAAGGGGAAGTTTGGGACTGCGGCGCGAGAATTGATTAAGCATGAGGGTTGAGAATTGCAGGAGGCTGCATGTATATGAGGGCGTTGTTGGGTTGGGATACGGAGAGAATCGTTTGGAATGAGAACAAAGACTGATCCAAGAACAAAGACTGATCTAGACTGGGGCGTGAGTTGCGGGTGGAGGGCGAGAAGGGCGAGCTTCAGCACGCCGGCCACGAACGGTCCTCATCTTGACGGAGGACTCTCGATGTGGATGGATGGTGACACTCTGACCGCGCAATCTGACCTCAATCGCTCCAAATCGCTCCATAAATGGCGCCGATTGGCGGGCTCGATGGAGGACGTCGACACAGCCACTGCGTGCTTTGTAGTATCCCTCGCATCGCTTGGCACTGCGCAAGGCAGCAAGAAGGCAACCGTTTGCCTACTTCTGCAATATCGCTCAGAGGCCGCCCGCCGCGCTCTCAACGTCTGCATCCCAGTGCAGTATCGACGACAGAACGAATACCGGCTAGAGAGCCTCACTCGCCCAAACGACAGCCCTACCGGACCCCCAGACGAGCGAGTGAGTGAGTTGTGAGCTAGCCAGCCAGCCAGCCCGTCCCGAGTTCTGCGTGCGCGCCCAGCATCCATCTCGCGACACCTTTCCGTATCGTACACCGGTAGCCGCGTGCAGCAGACGAGCGACGTCCCTCTTCTGCGCCGCCGACTGGCCCCGATCGCTGGAAACGAACCAAGGAAGTCGTGCGCCCGTCGTCAGCCGCCGGGGCGGTGACAGCGTGCAAGAGTACTAATGCAACGCACACCTTGCGCATGCCTACTCGACTCTCTGAACCTCTTGAACCGCCAGGCGCAAGGCTGCAGGCTGTGAACCGGTAGGTGAGAATGCGTTCCATTACTTGCTTGCTGCTTCAACTTCCCTTCTAGAGTCATTAGCCGCCATGTCAAAGTCTTGTATTTCCTTATTTAGCGGTTGCATGTTTGATCCTAGAGGACGAGAAAGGGAATGTCTTTGAGCTCGGACGTCGATGCTGCCTGAGGCAACGACACAGGCAGTGGCTAACGTAGGCTAGCGTTCGACATGTCACAACCAAACAACACTTACCCACCACCACCAACATTCAACTATGAAGACGTGCAGTACTTCGACGCCCAGCCGTCTCATATCAGCAGTGCGTCGTTCCCGCAATGGTCTGACCCTGGACCAAGGACCATGGGAAATCCTGCCCCAAGCCCTTCGCCATCGGTTCAGACTTCGAGGACTGCTCCCAATCCAAGGGGTTCTCGTGTGAGTTGGGCTTCGATGCAAGACTCAATGATTCCTAATGCTTCCCTGCTTGCTCCACCCCAGCCCTCACGTCCCCGCACGGCTATAGACAACAGTAATCTGGATCCCATTGCCCGTTTCTATGCCGACGCCCCATGGAGTTCGCAGAATCCAAGAGGCTCCGGCGGGGCCCTGGGCCGTCCATACTTCTCTCAGCCTAACATGGACTACGGATCATGCCGCGAGGGCCCTGGATCTGAGATCTCGGACTCAGGCTACTACACTCATCCGGCCCATTCCGTTATAAGCAATGACCCAGAGCGCACTGACCAAGAGTTGCCCGCTGAAATGACCTTACAAGTCGGCAACCTGAATGTTAACTCTGCAGTCAGCGAGCCTGTGGATATTTTCCGTAGTATAAGCACCGACCATGCTTCGCAATACAGTGGTCGGAGTACAACTACGGGCAAAGAGTTCAAATGCGAGACCTGCAACGAGATATCAAAATGCAAATCGGATCACAAGTGTGTAGTCAATAGAACCTTCATCGTGCAACTGCTGATCCATGATGAGCAGAAAACATATGCTTAAGCATAACAAGCCGTTCAAGTGCAACATGCCAAATTGCCGACGAGCTGGCAAAGGCTTCACTACCGAAAATGATCTCATACGGCATAAGAAGAGTGTCCATCGAATTGGCATGTTGCAAAATTCTTGGCAATGTGCTTCCGCGACCTGTAGAAATAGAGAAAAGATATGGCCGCGTCTCGACAACTTCAAGCAGCACATCCATCGAATGCATAAGGACGAGGATGAGCAAAATCTCATTCGAAGGTACGACTATAAAGTATCTGGCGCCTGCCACGTTCTAACAACTATAGGTCTGAATATAGACGCCAGGAGTCGACCACTACACCTCAAACCCTGTCGGTGGCTCCAATGGACACAACGTTGGCCGGAATAGGTACGGAGAAGCAGTTCCCCGGTAATGAGTTTGATGATCCCGTGTCCGGAATAAGCTTAACCCCAAACCAGGAGACGAGCAATTGGGCTTCCACTTTCGACACCAGTGGTCATGATTTCGCCATGGACGTTGATCAATCGAATCCTGATGAATTTGGCCACGACTCCAGGAGGGATTCGGGATACAAACTCCAAGGTCGATTGCCCTCATACGAATCGAAAACAGGAACATCATCTCGAAACAACAATTTGGAAAGACTCGATACGCTTGCCACAATTGCCTCCACTCAATCTCCTGGCAAGGCAGCTCCACTACCTCCCCCACAACTCTCCAACGCGCCCCAAACCAAAGCAGATCAACAACGGCAAGCACTTCAAAAACTCTCCAAAATCATTACGCAAGATATCAAAAACTCTTCTAATGGCGAAACCGTGAATCTCGAGGACGTAGTCATGCGCGTCTTGACCGGCGCCACAAATACAATCAAAAAGGACAATCCCTCCACTCAAGACTCACCCACATCCAGCGAGGAGAGCGACACCCTCACCAAAGGCGAAGTCATCAAAGCCTCCCAAGCTATTACCGCCCTTCTCAAGCAGAGCAACAAACCCTTGCGCACCGGACCCACAAAAGGCTTCCCCACCAATGTACTGACCTGCGAGCGCTGTGGTCTCACCCTTGCTCGCTCCTGTGACATGCGCAAACACATGAAGCGGCACACCAAACCCTACGGCTGCACATACCCCAAATGTCACAAACGCTTCGGCGCAAAATCCGACTGGAAAAGGCACGAGAACTCGCAGCACTTCCAATTAGAATGTTTTCGATGTCAGCTTCCTTCCTCATCTTCACAGACTCCGTGCGGTGAACTATTCTACCGCGCCGAAATGTTCACAGCACATCTCCAGAGCCAGCATCGGATGGCGTCGGCCGAGCAGTGTGCGCACGAGGTGAGGACGAGCAGGATTGGCAAGAACGGTCAGGGACAATTTTGGTGTGGTTTCTGTGAAACCATCAGGCGGCTCGATAAAAAGAGGAATGCTGCGTGGGATGAGCGCTTCGATCATATTGATTACCATTTCTGTAAGGAGAAGAGGGGCATCGAGGACTGGCTTTGTGTTGAAGCGAGGAAGAAGAAAGGCGAGGTGAAGAGGGAGATGGATAAGTGGGCGTTTGACGAGGAGGACGAGGATGGATTTGATGCGGAGGAAGCTGGTGGTAGCGGGAGCGGGACAAGCGATCAAGTGCCCGAGCAGCTGTCCGTTGCATCGATATCGACTACCCTACCGGGAAAGCACAACACCCCTAACACCGCGCATATCACGAATTCAAGGAAGAGACTCGCGGAACAAGACGCTCCCTCATCATCTGCTTCGCGTTCTCACCCCAGTCAGAAGCGCGCGCGCATGGACGTATATTGTGTAAGTCAAAATCAACCTTCTCTCTCCCCTCCAACTTCATTTCGTATCGACTCGACTAATTTTTTCTGAAATGCAGTGTTCATGCCAAAGCGGGCCCTGGGCTAGACATGGATATGTCGATTGTATAACGTGTAATCATCATCTGTGCGAGCAGTGTCCGCCCGAGATTGATGGGCTTGCGGGGCTGTGATATATATATATATACATATATTTTGGTTTGATTTGGTGCGGGATACTCATACCCTTAGATATTCAATGTGTTATGATGTTATGACCCTCGTGGCTTGCATTATCATAAGATATTTCCATTAGTTTTGTGAACTAATGAAGCAAATGAAGACGAACGTTGTGCAGCCTGATTACAAGTACAAGCGCGCAAGCATATTGAGTAGTCCATGTCTAGGATATAATTAATATATATTTAAGTGGATATCATTGGAAGATTGTTGATAGGAGGCGGAGTACTACAACGTCGCCAAGTTTCAGACCGAAAACTTCAAAACGGCGGTGGTGTAGTGCACGGTAGCTGTGTTGTTTGTTGGGCGGTTGGTGGCGGTTCTTTAACTTGAGAGGTGAGAGGTGGAGGGTGGAGGGTTTGGGGCAGGGGTGGTGGGAGTAGATGTTGTATGCGCTCGCTGGGGTGAATACGTATAGGGGGCGAGGGGAGAGGCGCTGAGTAGCTTCCCCCCCCCCCCCCCCGGCGACTCCAAGAAGTCTGGAAACTTGGGAGGCAGATTGTAGTTGAAAGTTATTCCCAGTCTATTCCATATTTTGAACATGACCGTAGGTAAATGAACGCAGAAAGCAGATCTTTACTCGCTTGGCGCACATGCGTTTGTGAAGTCGACGTTCGCAAATCTGTGTGGCTTAGAAGTGATCGTGGGAATGCAAAGCACACAGCATACGGTGATTATTTTCTCCATTACCAGGAACAATGGCGGAGAATACCTATAATTCGATAACCTTGCACTTTCCCAACAATATGCCAGCCGCCATTCTAGAGTTCCAGCAGTTCAATAAACAGAGTGGCATATGTATACAAAGATGGCTTGCTGCCACTGTACGTGTGCTTACACCCCCGTCGTAACTCTATTCACCAACTGCTACCTTTGTGTTGTCCAAATAGTGGTTGTTCGTAGTATGTGTATAATGATGTTGGTAACATCATACTGTCGTGCCATAATGTGTATTGTTAGGGGGAAACGTTTAGTGTGCTGCATTTTCAGTGTGATAGAGCGGGGGTTATGTAACTAACGAACAGTGTTGCAGTAATCATGAGAACTAGCAAACGTGTAGTCTAATATACACTTATAATTGCTCTCACTTGGTTAATTTCGCTCATCTGCACATCTGCCTTTTTGCAGGCGCACGTCGACCATGCAAGCACAATATCAAAGGTAGCACACACTTTATTTAATCTAGCATTAGCTCTGAGAGGAGCACCTATACCACGCGATGGACTATCGCCTCCAGAAGCCCTGGAAATTGAAGAGCCTTCGATGACATGCTTGCATCCCTCTGCCTCAATTACCTTCGTGGGGAAAATGATTGACCTTGTGAAGCCTACTTAATAATTTCTTACTCCTCTTTCTCTTGGAGGGGCGAATCGTCTTTTTTGTTTGGACGCAGTGATTATAGTTTTCATGGTCTCCTTTCACGTGGTAGAATTGGGCGCAATGGATAACGAATTGCTGCCATAAAATAATAAGATTGAATCTATGAAAGTTGCATGTTGTGAGCACGAGCACTTTGAATAGTACCATCATACCTCTATCTATATATATATATATATATAATTGAAGGGATATCATAAAGGACTAGAGACACTAAAAACTTTTTCGTTGGACAGGCATAGTGACGTGCTCCAAATGCTTTCCAAAGACGTAAAAAAGAAGGGTCTTACCGCGATTCGAACGCGGGGCCTCTCGCAAACGTGCTTAGAAAACCCTAAGCGAGAATCATACCACTAGACCATAAGACCTTCGTTTGAATTGATGAAAGCATTGTCAGATTTTAAAATATATATACTAATATTTGACGAAAGCGAAACAAAAATTGCTGACAGAAAGCAATGGGGGTATGTGGGGCAAATTGGTAAGCGAACGAACATGTGAGCATTCCCTGTCGGAGAAAAATCATAAGATGGTACGGTACCTGTTGTTGTCGCGAACGTCGACCCACTGAGGACGTAGAAAATGTATGGTTTGGAATCAGTCATCTTGGAAATAATGTTGTCTAGCAAAACCTATGGCTCCGACAGCCCGGGTGGTCTCGCCGTTTTTGGAGGGTATGGCTTACAGTGTCATGGAGAACGTTCCCGAATTTGGATGCCATGAAGGAGAAGGACTGTATATAAAACACCACCGATCCTTTAACCTGGCATGGTGTCTCGTGGGTCGCTGGTGTGAGGCTCATAATGCGCTTCAGTACATACACAAGGGTCGTAAGAGGGCCCTCTAGTAGCATTCTTCATGCAGCCAAATAATCGATACTATCGAATTGCAAGAGTGACGTTACACATGTTGACTAACGTGGGATTGACTTATGACTAGTCAATGACGGAGACTAGATGTTCGCTTGCTTTAACCTAGCTATGACCAGGCCTAAAATTACACCACGAGGTAGGGCTGTTCTGGGGTAATTGTCACGATGAGAAGAGGCAATCAATCGACTGATGAGTAAAGTGTGTATAAAGAGTGTGAAAGACGTGAAGAGCTGACTGCTCGCACGACGACTATATATACCCATGAAGGGTGAGCCAGCTAGAATAGGACATGGTAGAACACGTGTGACACGTGACAGTAATTGTAGGTTGTGAGGAGTACTTCGCATTGATGGCGGGCTTTCATCCTCACTTCTAATGTTGATGGTTCGATAAGATGGAATCGGGGCTTTATCTCGTAATACAAGTGGCTGTGAGAAAGCTGCATCGTCATCGACCAGAATGGCACCCGAGTTACAGGCTTTAATGAAGATGTTTACTTGAGCCCCGGGGCTGAAGCAGTCAATGGCTTGAACCAGCCGTTCTCGATGCAAGACGGATTGCCCTATTATCAAGTGATCTTCTTCGCTTCCATGGGAAACAAGGATGATGTTGAAGGTATCACCCTTGCAAAGCTGTGGGCTTTCACCTTGGATACGCTCTAGAACAGTGTCGGCGAGTGAGAACGCACCTGCAGGAGTGACCTGTTCCCACAGCGGAGATTCGTTCTTCGAGAAGGTAGCTAACGGAGTGTCGTCGTCATCTCTAGCAAAACCCGAAACTGACTTGATCGTGTCCAGTCGTTCCAAACCACTTTTAGTACGGGAATACGTTGTAGCAACCGCCTCACGGGGGGGGGGGGGGTGCGTGTCGTTGAAGGCCTTTATAAGACCGATAAAGTCTGTAAAAAGCCAAATATCCCTACGTTCGTCTTGGGCTCCGCAGACAATCAAGAAGTGAGTTCTTCCAGCAGTGGATGGCGGTTCGGGAGAGCGGCTTATCTAAGGCGGCGCTGGCGAAGGAAGAGATGTGATGGAGTCCGAGACTGACTTCGCGGCTGACGTGGTTGCCATTGTGAAGATATTGAGACTAATGGCGAAAATGTGCAGTGAACGAATCGAGGACAGTGCGGTGCTAAGATGTACGGGAAGTAATCGTGATTTTGTACTCGCAGTGTACGTGTGTGTGTATATGTTTTCCTGGAGCGGTTGCCAAAGTATATATCATCCATGAACCGAAAATATGCAAAATTGAGGATTAAAAAATATTTGAATAACTCGAACTGGAGCTCCTGGGCTGACCACTAGGGTATCCGGACGATTGCCAATCGTGTCGAGCGGCGGCGATAATCAGAGTTAGAGAGGAAAGAGAAAGCGTTGCGGATGAAGTAACCTCTGCGGCCCGATCCAGCTAATACTCGCTCTTAGTCACACACTATGGCCATAACCTATTCGTACACTTCTATTAAAAGTCTAATTTTAGTCTCTTCTCCATGGATTAGGATGGCTACGACAATGTTATAACCACACTTTCAGTTATGAGGCTTGGAAAGATGGTAATTCTGGATACCCAAAGCATTGTCATACATAACTGGTTGGAAGAGGCGACGATCTCTTGTGTTACGTATAGGTTTCCAAACATGTGGGAGATGAAAAGCAAAAACTATTCTGCAGAGCCTTGAGGCTAGGTAATAACTTGAGTCGAAGGTGCCACCAGGAGTCAAATCGTGGGGCGGAAGGGACTCTTCCTTCAACAAGTACAGCGCCGCCACCTACCTGACAGTTTTCAAATCTGTCGCCCAGGTCCACTTCACGAACATGGAATGCATAAACCGGATTCCCATTAATACGTTACATATCGCAAGGTAGCACGCTTTCTGCTTGATTTAATACAGCAGTTTCCAATACAATGTCTTCTCTAGAGTGGACTAGCGGAAAAGCTAGAGACATGAGATTCAGGATGAGTGTCATCTTGCGGGTTATTCTAGATATTTCTTGGTCGGTATTTCGCGGTTGGAGGAGAATGCAGAGGCGAACTTCTGTCATATTAGAGAATGGTAATTAGAGGAAGGGGCAAACTATGCATTGGGTACAGCTAGAATTTTAATGTTCATATTCTAAGTATGAACCGGTACCATCCAGATGCCCTATCAATGCCATCACCAGGTTTCGTCCTTCAGATGTGCAAGGGATCTCCTATTCTCGTAGAAATAACGGCAGTGGCAGTTGTGCCGTGTTTCCCCTATTAAGCGCTTCTCTTTTCTCCCGTATCTCCTTCTGCAGAGAGGCCGAGTCAGCCTTTTCTTTGCCTTTTTCTTCACTAGAAACGTCCGTTTTCATGGCCTATCCAAAACCCAGTCCCCCTTAAGCCTTGGTCACGTCGAGCAATTCCTTCTTCGCAGCAGCATAAGTCTTTCCAAAGATGTGGCTTTCTGTGAGCACCTTGTGGATCTCCTTCTCGATGAAAGCACAAATGTTCCCTCGGCTTGAGTCCTCCATTTGGTAACCCCGTGAGGATGATGGATATAGCGCACCAAATAATATGATGAACGAGTGTGAACACGTGTGTTGCCTTCCTTGCGGGTAGCCCAGCTTGGGTTAAACAACCAGGATTGTAACAAGGCATGATGGCCATCTCGTTTTGACCGCCGAAGTGCTGAATGGAAGGGACTCCGAAAAGTTTGATGGAGTAATCGGATCCTTTGGTGAAATTTGTCTGGCGCGGAACGTTGTAGAACTAGATTTGAGTCAGGCTACGTCAAAATGATAAGGTGTTTTGTTAGCTGGAGATTTGAGCAGAACATTTGGCCTGCGGCCCGAAATTGGGCTTATCATTTTTGAACAAAGGAAAGATATCTACGAAGGGAAGGCATCCAGCATCGGCAAGTGCTTGCTTGAGTAGAATCAACTTTTCTGATGAATGGTCACAACTCTGGCCTTTCTATATGCACGAGTCTGGTAGCTTCAGCTACGTCCGATAACCGTTTCCGTTGGGCCCTAAGCTCGAAGTTTATCGTGCGGTATATTGCTCGACAAATGCCTTGTGGCAGGGTTACGCAGATAGGCCAGTTCCTTACCTTACGTTCCCAAACTCCATGTTCCAAATATCGCTATAGGCACAGTGAAGCAGTGGAAGGAATTCACTGCTGGAGTCACACTTGGGAGTGGAGAAGACGAGGAGAGGCGGAGGAAGATCATAGCGTTTGAGAAAGTGCCTAGGGATCTTGAGATTCGCACTAGAGAATCGGAAGGGGATATGGTGTCTGTGTGGCGAGCGGGAAAAAGAAGGAGAGGAGATGATGTGGTGAATTGAACACGGTAGAATTGGACTGTCGTGTTCGTTGTTTTGGTGATTGAATACTCGCATCCAACATCTCCTTATCCATTAGATCATCAGCATCTTATCATGAAATCCAAACCCATACCTATTATTAATCCAACGTTGAAGACATGTATCTGGATGGATCAGTCGTGATACATTTCCTGGAGGGTTGATGACGTAACTCGTCGCAAAGAAAGTTCGCCTCCGACCTCGCTCCGCAAACCACAACTCAACCGTCATCGCAACCTGCACTCACACACCCCCACAGTAAACCAAACCACAGAGCGAGTGTTTTACCACTGTCCTCCACTTTCCGCAAAACATCATGCGCTCAGCCCACCCAGCAAGCCTGTCTAGGCTGCGCGCATCTCTCACCTCCGAATCCTCCATCTCGCCCCTCCACGCGCGACAAAGACCATTACTATGCCTCCTCTGCGCATATCGAACCCCTTCACCCATTCAACCGCGCCGAAACCAATCAACATCACAATCTACGTCCCGAGAAGACACGAATCCTCGACCCCAGACACACTACACATTTTTCCCGACTACTCTCCCATCAGGCCCTCCGCCCCACGGCCACTTCACCATCGACCTCGGCTCTCTCAAAAAAGAGTTCTTGCAATTGCAATCGCGTGCACATCCCGATCTCCACCCCGCTGAGAACAAGAACAAGGCGCAAGCCATGTCCGCGCGCATAAACGAAGCCTACAAAACGCTACAATCACCGCTTTTACGAGCACAATACCTGCTCAGCCTGAAGGGAATCGACGTCGCTGAGGACGAGCACGCGAAGATCGAGGATCCGGAGCTGCTGATGGAGGTCCTAGAGACACAGGAGCAGATTGAGGAGGCGGAGACAGAGAAGGATTTAGAGGGGATGAAGAGGCATAACGATGGCAGGATTGAGGGGAGTGTGGGGAAGCTGGAAGATGCGTTTAGGAAGGATGATGTGGAGGGGGCAAGGCATGAGGCGGTTCGGTTGCGGTACTGGATTAATATTAAGGAGAGTTTGCACAAGTGGGAGAAGGGAAAACCGATTTCATTAGAGCATTAGATGGACGACCTAGAATAATGGAAGAGAGTGGGAATTGTACGATAGTGAGACGAATAGTGTTAGGATGGCATTTGGCGCATTCTACCTTTGGTCGATCGCTTCCTAGAAAGATACCCACACATCACATATACTGGATTATTATGCACAGTAAGATTATCTTCGTGCAGCATTGACCCCGAATCCAGAGAGGAAGGGCGGCGCTGGAAGGGCGGTGCTGGAAGGGCGTTTCGATGTTCAGACTACTTGCAGCTCGCTTTCTTCGCATCCACCATTCCAGCCAAACAAGTGCACGGAATACGGTAGGAAGCACTACAAGTAGACAAGCTCTTCCAAATACCCAGACCAGCTCAGAGGAGCAACTACATAAACACAGCTTCTTCTTCTGCTCCAAAAACACATCTTTTAAATAAATCCTCAGTGATTTAGTTGAAGTCCTGCCCCTCGCAGCCTAGCCCCACGGCAAGCCTCGGCTTAACACGAATATCCCACACCCACGCATCGGAGCCCTCCGTCTCTCCTTCCCTCCACCATGTCAACGACACCCCTCAAGCCCGTAGCCGTAGAAGCTGTCGAAGAGAAAGATGGGTTGATCCACGGTCTCTCAGTCGAGGAATTGCAGATTCTGAGTACGAAGTGCATTGATGCGAAGGCGACGGCGTATTGTGAGCTCGCCACCTCTCGCTGATTGTACCTAGACTTCTCTTCAAAGAGGGTTTGGGGGAGCTGGAGTGGATATGGATTTGGGAGTTAGTGTTAACAATACCGTGCTACAGGCCCATACTCCCTCTTCCGCGTCGGCGCCTCGCTCCTCCTGCGCTCCTCCTCCTCTCCCTCGGCCATCATAACAGGTGCAAACATCGAAAACGCCTCCTACCCCGTCGGCACCTGCGCAGAGCGTGTTGCTATGAGCATCGCCGTCATGCAAGGCCATCGCATCGGCTCCTTCAAAGCAGTCGGTGTAGCAACCGACATGGACGACTTCTGCTCACCATGCGGCATGTGCAGACAGTTTCTGAGGGAATTTTGTGAGCTGGAGATCCCGGTTTTCATGTTTAATAAAGGCGGGGAATTCAAGGTGAGGACGTTGGGTGAGTTGTTGCCTATGAGCTTTGGACCGAATGTCTTGCCGTCAAGGGAGACGATTATGAAGAGGGAAGAAGAGGAGAAGCAGAAGACAGGATAATGGAGAATTGTTAAGATTGAGGATAGTGTCAGATGCTGGATACACCGTGAGATGGTTCGCATGGGTACACAAAGGTTTCTCCATAAGCCTCTTAGCCGTAGGACACATAGAAATTAGACTCGGGCCTCACAGCCTTGGAGATTTCTGCACTACAATGATCCTGAGTTCTAACCAACCACCCAATTGGGTCCATCCCAGCACCTGTATTTGCTTTGCCCATCTACACCAGAAACCCATTGCCCCTCCATCCAGAGCTCTCCCGCGATCTGCGACCCGCGATAAGCTCCTGATAAGGCTCGCACCACGACACATCTCCGCGCCCCGTGGATACCTCCACCTCCGATGCACTAGACTAGTGCCGAGCTCTAGAAAACAAAAACAATGGCAGATCCTGTTGAGCTGGCTTTGGCTGAGCTCGCTGTCACCTTTGTTCTTCATCCTAATTCGAATTTGGCGTGGAAAGAAAAACTTTGAAAGATGGCAGACGCAAATGCATCGAAAGCACCGCCGGGGACCACGGAATCAGAGCACTTTTCGCCATATAGAGCGGATGGGAAACTTGTGAGTTCGTCTCTTTCGTCCCACTTTGCTGTATCTCTTGCTTTCTGGAAGACAGACAGGAGAGCGTTGAGAGTGCTGTTCGAAAGGAGCTGTGATTGGAATGGAAATAAGAGAGCTCTGCTAATTTGACTCGAATTGAGTAGTACGGTTTCGTCTGTGTCGTGACCGGCGCTACGCAGCCTGTTGGAAAGGCAATTGTGACTGAGCTTGCTGGTGAGTAGCTCTTTCCTTCCCTTCTGGTCACGGTTTCGGTACAATGAGCGCTCTTATGTGATGCTGTCATTCTTCGAATTGAAGGATAGTGGGGTGCAATACAGACACCAGCACCGTGTATTTTCGTTCTGATATCTTTCTCTACCATTCATGGTCGACATCACATCTTTCCAATCCATGAACCTATTTCCCGAATTCAGATATATCATACCTTTCACCTCAACGTCCCCTAAGCTCCACTCCAACTTCATCTTCAACTCCGACCACTTCCAAACGCTCAACCCACACCCAGCTAACACGCCATTCTTTACAGCTCACGGAGTTGCCTGCATATATGCCTGTTCGGCCTCTCCCAGCGACCCCTACACTGAGCTTGCGGCCAGCGTAAACACTATGTACCCCAACACAAAAGTAATCGGGTACCCCTACTCTACCTCGTCCGAGGAAGACACTTTGACGCTCATTGACGAGATCCTCAACTCCTGGGGCCGGCTAGACGTCTGGTGCGCGTCGACCTCGATCCTCGGTCCCCCTTCCATCACCCAAACTTCCCCCGCCGACATCCAATCCCTCCTCACTACCAACACACTCCCCTCCTTCTACGCGCTCAAATACGCCCCTGCCGCAATGCAAAAGCTCTCACCGCTGCACTCGTATCCAAACGCAGCCCCTAAACCCGTGCCCTACGGCTCTATAATAGTCGTGACGTCCGTCGCAGCGACGTACGGCGGGTGTTGGGGTCCCGCATTTACGATATCTTCGCACGCTGCGCTGGGGGTGGTGAGGGCGGGCGTAGCCGTGCTGAAGGGAACTGGGGTCAGGATCAATGCGGTTACGGCGGGTCAGATTGATGTCGGGGTGGATTTGAGCCAAGGTGCTGGTAAGGATGGAGGAGAGGGGTTTCCACCCGCCGGGCTGCAGAGTAAAGAGGTGCAAGAGCGGGTTATTGGGTTGGAGAGGGCGGGGAGGCCCGAGGAGGTTGGACGTGTGGCCGGGTTTTTGGCGAGTGGGTTTAGTAGTTACATTACCGGGGCAGAGGTGAGGGTTGATGGTGGGGCGAGCGTTATGAATCCATTAACGGTGCCGGTGTGAGTGGAGAGAGAGAGGGAGGGATGGGTATGGAAGAAATGGTATATAGAAGTTATGTACAGAAGGGGAGCTGTGATGCTATCTACACTTAGGCTACAAGAATAAGCATGTGCACCTCCTAAAGCTCATCCTTAAAAACCTCTTGACTGCCCTCCTCACCCTTCTCCTCATCCCCCTCATGCCCCTTCTCCCTCGCATCGCCCTCCTTCCTCATACCCCTCCCTTTCTCCTCACCACCCCTCACTTTCTCCTCGCCTCCGCTCCCCTTCTTCTCATCCCTCCCCTTCTCCTTCGGCGTCTCCTCATCCGCCTCGATAATAGCCCTGAACTCCCGCCCCCTAGGCGTATCCACCAAATCGAGGCGCCACCCCTTCCTCCCCGCCAACTTCTGCACATTCCGCTTTAGCTTCTCGACATCCTTCGGGTCGTGAATATTCAATTTCTTCATTTCAGCGGCGGACATGGTCTTGCCGTCGCTACTAGCAACCGTGCCGACATATACTTCTTTTCCGCCGCCAACCACGACGCCTTTCTCGATGACTTTGCCCTCGCTGCCAACGAGTATCTGTGCGCCGACTTCAATGCCGCCGATGATGGGCCGGCGGCGCGTGGTGCCCTCGGCTTGGTCCTCCATGTCGCGCAGAGGATTGTCGTGCTCGAGGGCGACGAGGCGCTCAGTTTCAGCGATGCGATCAACGAGACGCTGAGAGGTCCAGGCGTCGACTTCGGCCTCGGGGATTACGGGTTGGCAGGAGACGGGGTGGGCGAGGTTCTCTTGGGGTCGCTGGAAGGCGACGTCGTTGCAGAGGCGCGGAGTGTAGATTATCATCAGATAGGAGCAGGTTGAGGTTTCTTTGATCATGGAGATGCGGTCGGCGGATTGCGGGTGGCAGTGGAACTGCAACATGCATTAGCAGAGAATAGATGTAAAAAGGGAGCAATTGAGGCATACCTGAACTTCAATCTTGCGTTCTCTGCCCGTCAAATCGCACTCTGTACCACCAGACAGTCTCTGCACCATATACCTCGTACTCCCCTTCGTCTCCAGCTTTGCGAGCTCAAGCCCTGTCCCTATCTTCTCCTTAACCCTCTCATCATCAAGCTTCTCCTCCTTACTACCCTCCTCCCTGCCTAGTGTCTTCCTCTCCTCGGTCCCCTTCTTCCTCCCTTTCCCCGAAAACCTACCCAGCACGTAGCTCTTCACTGACGTATCCTCAACAGGCGGATAAATCGGCACCCCCTGACTCGGTGTCAGCTGATGGAACTGTCTGACCTCGTCCTTGTAACAGAAGCTGTAGCTCCACCACCCGCTCAGATAGTATATGCACTCGCCCTGCATGCCGTCGAGTAGCTCCCATCCGCGGTCCGCGGCGCGGATGAGCTCTTTCTCCTCCTCAGCTTTGACTTGTTCGGCAGTCGCGGTCGAGTTCGTGGGTACCTCTTCGGGGATCACGGGGATACTGCAGAGGTAGCGCTGGCCCCCGAGCACGACGGCCTCGTATGTCTCTTCGAGTGTGGCATGGTTGGGTGCGGGGCCTGATGGCTGCTTGCCGGGCTTCGAGAGCTCTTGGGTTTCTTGCGCTTTTATCGTTGAGGAACTGCCACTCTGAGAGGCGTGCGAGAGGAGCGATGTAGCATCGTTTTCAGTTATATATGTATTAGGGAAATGCACCTCATACTGTTCTGGATTGTTAGCATTGCCGGCGTCACGAAGCTTTACGTGTGAGCACGTGTGGACGAACCTGTGGAAAGGCGAGGATGTCGTCGAAGACGCTGAAAGCGTGCGGGCTAGCAAGCGCAATGCGCAAGAATGCGGGAAGTGCCCAGAAGTTCCTCATTGTGGTTTGCGAGAGCAGGTATCAATAACGAAAGATCAAAATGTAGCTCAAACGGCGAGGTGTTGTTTGCGCTTCGAGACAGATGTCACCTTCGGGACAGCCCATTGCCTAGCCTGCTTAGGCTAGTGTCATGTTGTCTCGGCGTTGACATTCACTCAACTAAGAAACGGCAATCGTGAAAAGACCCAGCGCCTGTGAGAGCATGCATCAGGAATTTGTATTGAAGTATTTCATTGTTACTCGTTCTAATAACGGGTGCTCAGTTACGGTATCCTTCTCCTACTACATTGCGCCATGCATGTCGATACTGTCCTCAAGTGTCGCGTCACCAGACACTTCCCTTCGCGCCAGTGGCTTATTGGAAAGATCTGGATGACAATCAACATGATATTCTGAAGCCAGGAGATGTGTGCGAGCCATAAAAAGCCCTCTGATTCGCCTCCACACTCGAACAAACAGATTCCAGTGTCCCTGTAAACAAAAGAAATGCAGGTTGAGAAAACATGCAAAAATATGACCCCAGCACCCGCTAAGATACAGATAGGCTCCGGATCTAAGATGTAAAAAGATTTGAGCACTCCTGTGCCCCGATTCTCTATGCCGTTTACGCCCAATGCGTGTTTAGAGCCGAGAGATAGACTGATTAGTCGTCCAGCAATTTGTTACCTGGGATAATGTTGAAGCTTTGACCAGAGGGTCGTGGCTCCTTGCCGGACCCATGATAAAATTCACATCTGAATCGGAGACACTCCCTGCCCTTCGAGGCATGATAAATTTGAATGATGTCGCCACTGTGGAGGAGACCATATAGCGGTCGGCCTTTCTCATCCACCTTCCGAAGGTGCTTGCCATTGACACTAATCCCTGACGTTGCACAGGTGAAGATGCCAACATGGAGGCTGTCTAGCGTCGTCCAATCTTTGCCTTGCTGAGAGAGCTCCTTTACAGACGCTTGGGTATCGTCGCTTGATGACCACCAAAAGATGATGAAGGCGATCTTGGGGACACGAGTGTCCTTGATGTCTTCGTACACAAGCGTATTCTCAGGAAGGCGACCCCACGAAGTGCGACTCTGGTCGATCATCAAGGTGAGACCTGGTGCGAAAGAGTCCGATGTGGCGGTGAGCTTGCCCAGCCGTCGGGGTGGCGGCTTGATATCCAATCCCGGCAGTAGAGAAAGGTCGATTCCGGCGGCCGCAGATTCCTCTCCTTCACTGGACTGGTCATTCTGGGCTGAGACCCTCATCGTGTCGTCGAGTTCGCTTGCACCAGCTTTGGCTGCCTGTGCTGCACCAACAAAATCAAAGCCACTCATCTTGGACGCATATTCGAGATTATGCGTATTCGGGTCGTAGGGATCGTAGTAGAATGACGCCGTCTTCGGGAGGCTGATCTGGCGATTCAACGTTGGAGGCTTGGCCTTAGGTGTCGCATCGCTGAACTGACTAGGGTGCTGGTTTGAATGCTCCAGAGAGTTATGTTGAGGCACCTCTGGAGTCCTTGGCGTCGTGGGCTCATTCGGACTATGGGCATTGGAAAGAGGAGAATGTGGAGATGCCATATTGAGCTCGCGTACCATGGATTCGGCGCCGAGCAAACTCGGAGAAGAGAAAGCACCATCAAGACGAGGAACACCCTGGAGTGGAGGCGATTCCTGTCGGGAATCTCCGCTTCGAGATGGATCGCTCTGTGCCGCAGCCGCACTGCTGGACGCCTCGTGAGAGAGAGCTTCATTTGCATGAACGTTCAGTATTCCCGAGCTCTGCAGGGCAGACTGTCCGATCTCTCCAAACAATCGCGGTCGGCCAGAAGGTTTCTGTACGACTTTGAAGCTCTCATCTTCATCGATGCCGTGCTGTGAATGAAAGGACTGGGCAGCACTGGAGACATGCTCGAGATCTCGCAGCTGATTGCGCGGGAAAAGTGGATCTGTTCGAATCTTCTTTGACTGCCTGTTGTTCACAAGCTGGTCAAATTCCTCGTCCTCAAGAATATCATCACCCAACTCATCACCGGATTCTAGGTTTTCTGCATCAATGTTGAGCTGAGAAAGCTGCTCGCCAGTCTCCTCATACTCGTCTTCTTCCACGATAGACTGAAGAACATGATCATCGGGAAGTGCGGTATCGTCCCTTAGCCATGGGTGTTGCAGACATTGTCGCTCTGTGGGGCGATTGGCGGGATCCGTTTGTAACATCTGACAGAGAAGGTTGATACCACTCTCAGAAACGCCTGCTTGCCTCAACGGAGTCGGGTCTAGGCGTGTGGTCATGATGTTATTGTACATCGCACGGCCGGTGGCATCTGCGATACCTTCGAACGGTGGCTGGTTGCACAGCGCGAACCAGAGGACGGCGGCAAACGACCAGATATCTACAGACGAACTGTAAGAATGAAATTGCTGTTTTGCACCGCGTCGACGCTTGGTTCCCTTTGAGGGCGTTCCGTCGAAATCGGGGAATACTTCTGGGGCGCAGTAGAGCAGAGTACCACAAAACGTTTTGAGGAAAGTTTCGTCGTGTTTGACGACCTTGGACAGGCCAAAGTCCGAAATCTTGACTGTGAATGGATCCACATCGGAGATCAATATATTATCCGGCTTGATATCGCGATGGGTTATCTTCATCCGATGGAGATAGCTGAGCCCACTCAGAATCTGTTTGGCCATGGATTTCGCCTGTGTTTCCCCCATCGGGCCATTTTTGTTCAAGTAGAGCTGCAGATCTCCGTGGCGTACGTATTCCATGATGATGTATAGGTAGTCTCCTTGATCGTGGTACTCAACGAACTCAACGATGTTTGGGTGTCGGAGGTCCTGCATGATCTTCATCTCGTTATCTATACTCTTATTGAGTTGGCCATTCTTCATGAATCGCCGCTTCTCAAGTTCTTTCGCGGCCAGAAGTTTTCCTTCCATCTTGGTGGCCAGTTGGTGAACGGTAGCGAATGCACCTTTTCCAAGGAGACCTACTCGAAGTCAGAATCACGACAAAAGAGGGTGCCATATCAAATCACAAACCTATGATATTGTATCGGTCACCACCATCCCACTTCATCCTTGGCCCGCCGTACTGTTTCTCCAATCGCTGAATGACTACCAGCAGAGTTAGTGAAGTCTGAAGCAACACTGATGCGATGCTTACCTTTAGGTTTGTCCACGTCCGGGATACAGTGAGTCAGAAATTCTCGGAGGTTTCTCTGAAAGCGGTCCATGTGAGAGACGCGAGACGGAATGCGGACGATGAACTTGATCATATCGCCATCACTGGCATTTTGTACGCAAATGATGGAGCCAGACCCCAGCATTCGCACCTTGCTGTACCTCGGATCTCGATTCTTCAGCAGGACCTCGTCGACAATAGTGCCATTAGTGGACATGTCCTCAATCATTAAAATAGCGTCTGGGTTCAGGTAGATGCGGAAATGTTGATTGCTTATCCGCTTTCCCGAATCTTGGCCAAACACAATGTCGGAGCTGGCAGCATTACGACCAAAGACAAAGCCAAGGCTAGGGTGCTTCAAGGATCCGACGGATGACATTCGGAGCGCGAGGTCAGCTCCAGCTCGAGAGTTGTAGCCAGATTGTTCGCCAGGCCTGTCGATGATTATCGTTTCTTGCTCTTCGATATCGCTAAACTCGTCATCGTACGAGTCGTACGAGTTACGGAGCAAGACATGGTGTCTGCGCGTGTCTGCAGTGTCTTCGACTATCTTGATAGCACCGGGTGATCCCGGGTGCAGTATGGCCAGGACGTCGGCGATGTCCTTCTCGTCCAGGCCGGAGTGGTTCCCTCCAACCCTGCGAGGGTCCAGCACTTGCTGGGTAGCCGGCTGCGTCGGTTCGTCGTTGTCCATAGCCGCGTAGTTCGTTAATAACGAAAGGCTTGAGACGGTGCACGACTCGGCGACGGTTAGGTTGGGTTGCTGGAGGCAACTAGGAAGGTCGCTGCAGCGTTGAAAGAGGCGGGGTGTGGGTGGAATTAAATAGTCCAGCGGGGAAGGGAAACACCCAGGCAACCAAACGCGAACCGTGTATACTTCGTGTTGAGGGGTTGTAGTCCCAGCGACGTTGGGATGGAGTTCGCGTCCTGTTGACGCGTGTTGGCCAAAGTGCCGTTGGTAGTGAAAGTGAAAGGGCCTCTAGCCTACTCTTTCAACTTCCAGGACGGGTGCAGTCGGTAACCAGGCCTACCACGAGAACCCAGGATGTCGTCCAAGCAAATGGGACACCATAAAATCTCTTATATAAAGTGGAGGACTACAGACACTGCTGGCCCGTCCTAACGCTCCCCGCTTTCCTGGAAGTCCGCTCTGCAGACCCGTTATTCTCAGCCCAGCCGTGAACGCACTCAAGCCAGGCCACCACCTCCAACCCAGAAATATCGCTACTATCCGTAAATCCCGGTGCGATGAGGAGTAGTTGGGCGGACGATGAGGTTTCTCGGATGAGCTCGACTCGTGCGATTACAAGCAGGACGAGCGCTGCCTGGGTATTAAGGGAGTGTATTTACTATATATTCTCTAAATCTCCAAACTATGTGGGGAGAGGTGAGGCGTGAGGATGCGTGGCGAGGCAGATGTTTGCCTCCTTGGATTGGAGTGGAGGAGGGGTGAGGTGGAAGCAGGTTGCCCAGTCAAAGGCGCGGGTTCTTGACGCAATTTGTCAGCTTCACAGGGTTTCCAAAATCGGCATGAGCGATTGAAAAGAAAAACTTCACCTACACCAACAAGCCGAACAGAAACGCGCACCACAACGCGGTTGTGATGAAGGTGAAGGTGAAAGGTTGCGGTTCAAAAATGTTCAGAGCTGTGAGACTTTGGGGAATGAGATAGCGCACTAGTGCCGAAGGGCGTTTTGCCATTGGCCAATCCGCAAAGCTTGAATTTAAGTGGGTCCTAGGCAACGAACAACACTCGGGAAGCATCCAAAACATCACGACAACAGACCACGACAGGCCCCATATCTGAATTTTCGCCACTTCATCAGCATATCAGGGCCACACCATTGGTAGAGCCCAGTGACTTCAATTCTACATCGCCTTTGCTAGCCACACCCTCTTCCTTCGGCAGTTTTCTACCAAGGTGCACTCTCGCAGCAGAGGAAGATACGTATAGCTGCTCTGAGAAAATAATCGAAGCCACGCAGAAGCTTTCACGGCGTGTATTAACCTTTACGGGGCGGGTCTTTCCTATTCCTTTGATTCTCTCGCAGTGCAGCCCCTAGCTATATAGGTAACACGAGGGAGCTTCAGTTATTGATTGGTTGGATTCAGCCACACGTAGAATGATTGTGGTGCATTTTTGCAGCCTCGCTGGTCCTGAAGATTCAACAAATCAAGCCTAACCAATACTTGAGCATCTCAGTGCAATCCAGTCAACATCTCATATAATTTTCTCAATTATATGTAGTCCTTCAGAACGAAGTCTCCCTCCTTCGGCAATATCTCATCTTTTTTCGGCATGGGACGCGCATTCATCACCATAAACTCTATTATCGCGTCGTAATTCCGACATGTATGCATGCGCGCAAAATCCGGCGCTGTGCCCTCGTCCTTCAACCAGAACCTTGGAATAAGGCCCAGATCAGCAGTGCACATAAGTCGTTCGCGGAGCATATCGATACAGTGATCTCTTATCAATTTTAACTCCCACACAATGAAAAATCCTTCCCTTTTAGGCGTAAATGAAGAGCATGATACGCACCGATGTGTAGCATTCGATACCTCTCCGGTACCCCCTTTTCCTCTTCGGTGTAATACCTCGCCGTATGCTCAACATTAAAATACAAATGTCTCCTCACCATATCCACACAATGTAAATGATGTATCGCCTCACTGCTCACTGGATACCCGACTAACCCTTTCTCTTTGTCATCCCAATACACATGACGTTTCGCATCGATACCAGCTCTCTCTTCATCGCCCTTCTGCACGAAGAAGACGCCTTCCGAGGGAACGAGAGCCCGCCATGCAGCGTCTGTCTCGAGAGAGGAATGATTACGGTAGATGTTATCGTAGGAATATAGTGTTGCGTTTAGCAGTCTAGGAGAAGTTGTGCGGGGGAGTGATGATAGGATTTTAGGGATGCCAGTGGGGGGCTCGGATACGGATGATTGAAAATACTGCGTTGTGAATGCGAAGGTGAAAAGGTTAGTGGAAAGAAGTGAAACGGTGGCTAATATGAGAAGAAGTGAGTTTCGCCGTCGTGAAGGTTTCTTAGTTAGAAGGGCATCCTCATGAGAGAGGAACGGCGTGGTGGAAAGGTCGTCCTTGTCCATATCCAAGCACGATGATGTAGCGAGTGGTAGGTTGAGAGAGCAAAGTTTGGAGTTGGAAAATACGAGATGAACCTATGTGTGGTCCATGCTTGTTGAAGGCAGCAAAAGGATGGAGTAGATCGCTCAAAGCCATCAGGCTGTAGTCCGTATTTATCGGAGAACCCGCGCTCCTGCCATAAATGGATTCGTGCGTATGTATGGTAGTACTGGCCCAGCACGATCGGCGTCAAGGTGTGAGTTGGTGGAACAATCATTCAGATGCGGTAGAACCCAAAAAACTTAGTTATGCAAAGTAAGAGATGTTTTGGTTTTAGAGGTTTGCTAGCTTTTGCGACTCTAACCTCAAAGACACCATTCGCCGACTCTCATGAAATAGTTAGCCCAGCCATATTTGTTGATTTGGCGATAGGCTTCACAAGGTAAGTAAGATCTAGTGTTCTCGGTTATTCTTGAATCCTACGGGTATCGAGCTCCTTCCTTTTAGGAGACTGAGCAAGCATCGTCGGGCTAGCGATGTATTTCAACATGGGGCCTACTAGGGACAGAAACGAGTTGATATGCAAATATGATTTTTTCTTCTTCCGCATAACCATTCTCTTCTCAGCCACATCAACCCCGAAAGCTACAACCGGAAAATATCCGACTATTTCCCCCGCGGTCCTCACATAAACCCACACTTATGCTACCCCTTATCGAACCAGACGTTCGCCAAAATCCATACCAAGGAATGCTTGAACCAACATCCTTCTCGCATGCATATGCAGTCCAACCGATATCCACTTACCATACCGTCCTCCGACATCTATAGAACCCGAGCTCCACAATACTGAAATTAGGCGCACCCTCGCAATGTCCACCGCTGAGTTGATTGGCACAATGTCCTGAATGCCCTAGACTGACGGTTTTGTTATCTAGGAACTCGACCCGGTTGTGTATGCCGTATTGCAGTTTGCGCCACTGGAAGAGACAGTGTTCACTGTGATATCTACGAAATATCAGCGCGATCCAGCATCTCTTTTCTTGCGTTGAAGAGAGTGGAATACTGACCTATTCGTGTAGATGGTGATGTGCTTCCCAAGCCACAGCTCTTCGCTTGGAACCAGTACAGTGAGATTCTGGTCTAGAAACCATTCTCGATCCTCAAAAACTGGAAAGCGGTTGCTAAATTCTTTGAAGACGCACTGAGGGGGCATCCAGCCATAGAAAAGAGGTTCCATAATACATCCTTTTTCTATTGCTACTTTACTTGAGCGCCCGCAGTGATTCCAGTCTTCATCAGGGATAGTATCGTGAATATAGCGTGGGTTCGATGTAATGGTATGACGTGAAAGGAAGATGAAAAATATGAGAAGGTGCGTAGTTGTGATTCCGGCAGTGACGAGCAAGATAATGGTGCGGAAACGGTAGGGTTTGGGACCATTTGAGGATGGAGAGTCTGCGTCTTCGAGGGTCTTATAATGGATTCCTTCGTATGTGTTGGTCTTGTGCTCACTGAGGAACATGGTGGGAGAATGGTGGTGTTGTAGATTCGCTGTGTGGGACTGTAGAGAAAAGAAATCTATAAAACAGTGACTGCGGGACTGAGAAGCAGATCCGGAAGACCTAGCGATGAGGTTTAGACCCAAAGAGCTCGACCACAGATATTTTGATGCTTGAGGATTATGTCGGCGATGTACATAAGAGGAAGGTCATACTGGGGGGTTTGGTGGATCTACGTTGCGTCCCATATCGGGATGCTAACGCGAATACCTAGTTCCAACAACTTCCAAAACATGCATGCAATGTCCATATCCCAAATGGTGGAGAGCAAAAACCTAGAATTGGAAGGTCAAGGTAAGTTTGTGGCTTTCCAACACCCACACACAAAATGAAGGGTTGATGATACGTCGGGTATCTACTACTTGCTCTAGTACTGTTATTATTCGTCGAAGAATTGTGCTACCGTTGCAGCAGAAGGTTGAAGGCTGGAGAGGGAAATTGGTTACTATTTCGGTCGAAGAGTGCGCGTGCAGGGCAGTGAGCCATGATATAAGTAGCTTCGATTTTCCTCTCAGTGCAGACTCCCATGCCTGACACCCTTCTCTGATATCATAAAAACCACTTATACTTCCACCAAGATGAAGTACACTATGGTCCTTGCCTTCGTGGCAACTGTCCTTGCCGCTCCACTTGCGAGTAAGTAAAGATAATATTTCTGTCCAGGACGTTGTTAATTTGAATAGCAGTCGAGAGCAGGCAATTCGGGTACAATGTACCAGCTGGCATCGAAGGCGAGGCTGCAGCCGAAGAGAAGAGGCAATTTGGCTACAACGTACCAGCTGGTGTTGAAGGGGAGGTCGCGGTCGCCGAAAAGAGGCAGGTACAATGTGCCAGCAGGTGTTGAAGGAGAAGCCGCTGCCGCTGAGAAACGGCAATTTGGATACAATGTTCCCGCGGGTGTTGAAGGGGAGGCTGTTTCTGCAGAGAAGAGGCAGTTTAAATAAAACGGGTTAGATAGCGCAAAGAGCGAAGTTGCAGAGGAATGAGCCTTTATATATATCATGTTCACATCTCAAAGGCAAGCGAATACCATCTTAGTACAGGCTACGATTACATATTAATACATATCTCAGAGTTGCCAGCGGTTCAGAGGAGCATCTCGTCAGGATGGCGTGAATGGTACTTCGCGAATTAATCCTTTAGATTGGCGCACCAGTATTCCGTCCATCCTTTTGGGTGTCTGCTGACATTGTTAACGGGGAAGCTAGCGTGGTGATCTCCTGCTGTTAACTTACATCTACAAAATTCTCTAAGTTCATACCATCCAATAGTCGTGTCTCGTTCTCTTGTCCGCCATCCTCAACGGTAGTTTGGGATCTGCTTGAGAGGAAAAGGCAAACCGCTTAACGCACAGGCTAAAAGTGGCGGTGAAAGTAAAGATATTTAGTCCCCATCTCATTAATAGGCTAGTTCTGATGAAGCGATAACTATAAATATGTGAAGTTATCACGGGGCTTAGATAAGCTTCCGTGCTTATCCCGATCCGGGATAGTCAGAAACACAGACCATCCTCGGTTTGCTGCATCAACATTTTCTTGAAGCTCCCAGGCTCCCTGCGACTTCCACACCCAAGACCTCATTCTACAAGCTTCGGGCCTGTATTCAGCCCAAAATGGTCAAGCGAAAAAGGGGTCACCACGAGGAGGTCCACAACTACGGCCTCGGTGAAACCCTTGCGCGATTGAAGGACGAAGCGCATGCAGAAAACAACCCGACTCCAGTGCCCGCCGTCGACGATGACGGCGGCGGCTGGACAACAATCGGGGCGCCCAAGAAGAAACGGAAGTCTCAAGACCTAGGCGATCGACAGGAACGTTCCCCTGCGCATGACTCCAACTGTCACTGTTGTCATTTCAACTCCCATGCACCGAACTCGCCGCCCACACAACAGGAGACCGACATCCACCAACATAAGACCACAGCCGCTGATTACTCACTTCACCCTATAAACCCATTCGCTGCGCAAGGGCATGACGCCGGCCCACGCTCAGCCAACCCGTTCGCAACAACGAAGAAGGACAACAACGAGGATGAGGGGACACAACGGGTTGCTGAGTGTTCGCCATATGTACAGGACGAGCCTACAATGGAGAAGAGAGAGAGAGAAAAGCGTAGAAAGGAGCGCAAGGTGGACCGAAATTACCCGGCCATCGAACATTCCCATCACGCTCGACTGCAATCGAAACTGAAGATCTCCGACTTACAATCCTTAGTATTGTACTTACTTGCAGATGGTAACGCACCTCAGTGGGTGTCTGTACGGCATCGCATGAATATACGCCAAGTTGTCGTTCTCATGGTTCCTGGATTGGAACTGGGCATGTTCAATGGTGACATTTCCCTAGACTCTGCCCAGTCCTCTAAATCTGCACAGGACGGCGATTCTCAGAAGACTCTTGACAGCTCGCCTCCTACTGATAAACAGGAGACAAAGCCTAAACGATTACATATCTCACCCGATGACTATTACCCAGCCAGTCTTCAACTACATCGACTGCCCCAAGCTCTCAAGCCTCTCGCGGACATATTCCCTCACGTTTGGCCTATCAGCGGCTCTGGCGAACATCGTGGCAATCAGTATCATAAAGTTCACTCACCAATTCACACAATGCTGAGCTCACAAATACCAAAAACCAAAGAGGAGAAGCAGATGAAGAAGAACTCAAATCATAAGGGCCCGCTTCCCCAGAACACGAAGGACTGGGTGAATAAGCGTACGCCTGCTACTGAGTACATCGCTAGTCTCATTGAGCAACGCGAAAATGAATATGCACTCCATCCGGCCTGGTTTGCGACACCAGAGGCAAAAGATGCCGCCTATCAGAGCCGAAAGGCCGCCAAGCAGACGACAGACGACGGTTGGGTCGACAGCAATATCGCGTGTCTCGAAGACGGAGATGTACCCGACAGCGAGATTGAGCAGGGCAGTGTAACAGCGGGAAGGCGCATCTTGACCGTTGATTGCGAGATGTGCAAGTCGGAGCACGACGAGTTTGTGCTCACGCGAGTCAGTATTGTTGACTGGGACGGCAGCGTGGTGCTTGATGAACTGGTAAACCCCGAGGTAGCTATCAAGGACTACCTCACGCAGTAAGTGCGCAAGCAGGCGCTGACATACATTCCACTAACTATTCCTAGGTACTCCGGTATCACAGAGGCCATGCTGCAAGATGTCACAACCACTCTCGCGGATATTCAAAAGCGGCTATTGGAACTTATGACTCCGCACACGATCCTTGTAGGGCACTCACTGAATTCGGATCTGAATGCACTCAAATTCACGCACCCATTTCTCATCGACACAGCTATAATCTATCCACATGCACGAGGGCCACCATATAAGCAGTCTTTGAAGTTCCTAGCGCAGAGATACCTCTCCTCAGAGATCCAAAAGAACGGCGCCAAAGGCCACGACAGCGTCGAAGATGCCCGTGCATGTCTTGAACTGCTCAAGCAGAAGTGCGAGCGCGGTCCACGATGGGGTAGCAGCGAAACGAATGCAGAATCAATCTTCAAGAGGTTGGGGCGAACGACACGACCAAAGTCCAACGGCTCGTCAAGAACGGGCGCGGTGATTGACTGGGGCGATCCAACTCGAGGACATGGTGGTCAAGCGCAAATGGCTATTGGATGCAAGAGTGATTCAGATGTCGTTGAAGGGATCGAGCGTGCAGTAGGAGGTCACGCTGAGGGTAAAGACGGCGCTGCTGAAAAGGTAGACTTTATTTGGAGTCGATTCCGGGAGCTTGAACTCATTCGTGGATGGTGGGAGGATGCAAGGAGTACTGATTACGAGATTATTCGACAAACAGCATTAAAGAGATTAGGATACTCGTCGGAAGGAGACGAGGAGGTGGAAGTCACCGGGGCCGAGCTCGGCGACGCTGTTTCTAGGACCGTCGACCACATTGTCAAAGTGTTCGATTCTTTGCCACGCTGCACGGCATTTATCGTGTATAGTGGAACGGGGGATCCTCGAGAGATTCACCGGCTGACTGCAATGCGGCAACAATATCTCCGCGAATATCAGACAAAAAATTGGGACAACCTCAGCGTCAAGTGGACGGATACGGAAGTACAGGCCCTCTCACAGGCATGCCAGCGCGCGCGAGAGGGGCTTGGATTCGTCGTGGTAAAGTGAGAGGATTATTTGTGTTCCACTTGTACTACGTGGTGTCGGAAGCGTAGTGGCACACTGTTTCAAGCCGCAGTGGCATGCATTGCACGGCAATATAGGCGCGGACATTAGGCCTAATATAGGACACTGGTGTAGGGCATTATACAGGAGCGAGCGCTGGCACAACGGTTGTGTCGCTTGTATCGCCTTAGTTTAGCGGCATTTTGGAGGCGTATCGAGGCAGAATGCTCAACGTTGAGCCAAAAGCGAATTGAAACATGCAGCGAGACCACATTAATCAAGAATAGATTCAGGCCTCAGCAACATCCGAAGCGGGCATTTCCAGATTATGAAACTGTTGTCATTGATGTGCGAAATAGGATCCCTGCAGCCAATCCCTTGCGTTGCGTAGATTAATCTAGCACATGGCTATTATAGGCCAAGTGAACGGCTTATGCCGCGCCACATTGAGAGTAATAAGTATAGGGTGGCCGGGGGGTTCGTGCAGAAGGACAGGAAATAGATGACGATGTTATTGCAGAAGGCTGCACGACGAGCCTATTCGCGCGAGGCATCAGGGCAGCTCCTGCATTATGTATGGCAAGATTGGGAGACTTGGGAGCCGATTCGTGTTGTTCGGTTCGGCGGCGGGTTGAGAGATAATACGAATGCACTAAGACCCAGGAGCACTGGCCGCGCTCGCGATTATTATTAACTGCTATCGTCGACTGGGCACGTCATCTGTGAGTGGCCCACTCTGTGAATAAGGAATTATGTCGAGCAGGTAATCACACGATGCGCGATGATGACGCCCGCCGTTTGCGCACAAGGACTAATGGTGATTAGTGGAGAGCGAGACTTGGACGGCACTTGGGGTTCTAGCCTGCGTACTGGGCGATACCCATTGTACGAGGGCCAGGGTTAGCAGCATAGCAGGTAAGGCGGCATTCGTAATAGACTGCATCTATCTCTATCCAAAAGTGAAACTAGGCCCAGCTGGGCAAAAAGCACGTCGCGAAGCATGCTAAACATGGAATAACTTTTTGCTAATTATTGCCTTTGACGCCCTTTCCCTCCCTAATCTTTTTTCAACTCACTGGGCCGACGCTTCCTGAATGCCAATCTCGTTGCCCTCCCAATCGCAATCGCAGTCTCAACAGTATCTTGTCTTTCTTCTTGCTTTGCTTCGTCTTCGTCGCCACACACCTGAAACCGTTGCCGCGCCATCGCCTACGAGACACATTTTTATTTTTTTTTCCTTTACGCTTACGCAGTACATGCGCTCGCCAGTATCACGCACTCCTTCTGCTCCTTCGTCAGCGTCTGCTCTGCGTGGGCTATCTATCTGTTAGAGGCGTCGCTGCAGCCGCCCCGCTCACTTGCGTCGTCCATCGAAACGTTTGCAAGGCTCAATCTCACGCTGGGTTGCTATTTCCATCGATTGCAACTGTCGTCGACTCTGCTAGCCTATTTTCTGATGAACTGTCCCTGGACACGTTGGAACCGTTAGTAGGTACTTCGCACCCATGGCAGGAACAAGGCGACGCGCTCGTATTAGCGATACAGCCGCAGCAGCGGTGCAACTCCAGCACCAGCGCTCTGCATCGCGCACTGCGTCGACGGCCGACGAAGGAGAGGCAGACGTCGAGGTGGCCGAGAGCGTCGACCACGGCTCGCCGTCTCCGCAGTCGCCCGCAAACAGGTCTGCGACAGGCGTTTGCAAGCGCTGTCTCCAGGTGGTGGGCGAATTCTACAATTCGTGGTACCGGATCACGAGCACGTACTACCTCCCAGCGCTTCTCGGGTCATATCGATCAGGACTCAGGGAGCATGGCAAGCAAAAAGCGGCGTCGATGTCGACGGATTTAGATGGATGGTAAGCTGCTACCTTTAGCCCTGGGCCGATCCCTCTTGTGTCGTCACACATTATTTCCCTTTCCCAGTCGAGCCCTCGATCAATAACCCCTAGCATTTATGAGAGCTTATCCCGGCTCCAATCAATGGGGACATGGTATTTTAATTTTTTTTTCCAAGCGCGCCTGCACTAATCGGCCGTTGCAAATAATTTCCACACTATACGTTTATCATCTATTAAACCCGCCTGTCCGCATTGCGCTGAGCAACCTACCTATCGACACCATTTTACTGACACCTGCCCAGTCTGATCCAGCCGCTGGCCTGTCCCAATCCGAGCTGCAACGAGATTTTGGGGTGAGCAAGCCCCAGGTGTCCACATCCACGTTGAAGAACTACACTGACCTCGGCCTTTAGATTCACCGCCGTCGACGCGCCGAAAGGCAAACAATCGTTCCGGTAAGTTTTCTTCATCAGTCCTTTCATTTTTCCTTGTTGGTTTTGCTCCAAAGTCTGCGATCCGAGGTGCGTGATGCGGGTCGCCTGTGTGGCGCTGGGCTGCCGGGGTGGTGCATGCACGCCGCCTGCAGAGCCTATGTACTAACACAGCGTCGCCATATAACATATAGTATGCCCACATTTATCATTTTCTTCTCACAAACTCAAGCAATTCGTCTTCTTTCTTACTGACTTATATATCCGGCAGGGGAAGGGAATTTTTTAAATTGCCGCGCATCGAACTGCGATGCGAGATATCGCCAAACAAGAGCATCGTGGTTGAGCCCCAGGTGGACGCTGCACCAGAGCCGCTGCTCATTGAAGATTCACCCAGACCAACATCACCCGTTCCAACAGTCAGTGCTCCCGCCGACGAGATGGAAGTCGATACGCGTCCAGTGCAGCATGCATCCCAACCGCAACCTCCATCGTTAGGTCTCCAGCAACACCACCACCGCCGCCACGAGCCACATCACGAGCCGCACCACCATCATCATCACCACCAGCCGCTACGCCAGGTCGAAGCCAATCGTCAGTCACTGCCACCGCCATCAGTTCGCTCTCCTACCGCCTCAGTTCCTCCGCATTCGATTCCGCAGAAATCACCCAGCAATCCACTGCCGTCGCCGTCGCCTGCTGTGAAGCCGGTCCACGATGTGCAGTACGTTACACAGCCACCACACCACCCACTTCCCAAAGAGGCGAGTGTCGGCTTAACCAATCGCACGCGGGATCTCCCTCCAGTCACGTCGCACGTCCATTCGCCTGTCGAGCAGCAACGCACCAATGGCCAACACTACCCACGGTCCCCCAATGAGGTCCAGATCGATGTCCTGGAGCGTCTGCAGACTCAAATCTCTCAGAACAGCAGCGCTCTTTCTGCTCACAGCCGCGACATGCGACGCTACGAGGGCTCATCGGAGAGCCTCCGTCGAGAGATCCAGGGCCAGCTGCACCATCAAAGTTCTGAGATACACCGCGTCGACGAGGCGGTGGGAAGACTGCAGCTTGAAATGCGAGGCATCCACGAGATGCTCGAGAGCATCTCTCGTGAAGTGCAGGTTTTGCGGGATGTGTCCGCGCGAGGGATGAACGCTGGCATTGCCGGAGCCCCCGTATCTGCTCAAGATGCTGCCCTCGAGCTCATGGCAGACCAAGTATCCATCATCTCCCAGAAGGCGACCGAGGTTGATACGCTGAAAATTACTCTCGAGATCATGAAGAAAAAGATTCAGCGACTTGAAGAAGCCGCCACTGTGCCACTTGTCCAGCAGCCACAGCCACAGCAAGTAGCGCACCAATTTCAATCACCGCGAGAGCCGTCGGCCCATTCAGCTCATTCGGCCCATTCCTCACATGCAGCTCAATCCTACCACTCGACACCCTCAGCCGTGCCACACATTAACACTCCAGTTCACCCCGTTCACAGGCCCCAATCCTTCCATTCCCACGGCAGCCACTCTGCAGGAGCAACCCCGGATGTGTCTCAGAAGGCTGAGCCCGCACAGGCCCAGAGCGGGTGGGTGACCGTCAACACAAGCGCCAAACGTGCCCATCCCAACGGTATCGACGACCCACACGATTCCATCGGACAGCCTGTGGGATCTCCAAAACGCCCCAAACTCGCTGCTCTTGAACCCCGCGTTGCCTATGGGAACTCTCAAGGTCATGCGCATCAACACGTCTACGAGAATGTGGACACGGACGACTCTGATGCCAGGATTCAGACGCATTCCCATTCGCTGCCATCGTCTCACGCGCATTCCCGCGAATCCCTACCCGAATCTACGCTCCTATCACAGCACTCGCATTCAGCCTTTGTTCCGTATGGCACACAGGATGGTCCTTCGGACGATAGTTGGCGATCTGAGTCCCAACGAACCGTCGAGCATCGCACACCCAGAGGCCGTGGCCGAGGTGGAGGCCCAGGGAGCCGTGGTGGTCGCGGACGGAAGAGCATGCCTGCCCACGTGCAAGTTGGCACACCAGAATGGGAAAAGGAGGATTGGCAGGGCGCCACGGAATCACAGGTCAGTCCCAATGGATACTATAGCCCTCTTGGGCGCTCTAGAGGAGGCATTATCCGTCGTGGAAGTGGCGGCGGTGGCGGGACAACGCGTGGAGGACGCCCTTCCAGTTCCAGTGGCCGGCCAAGCTCTAGTGGTCGCGCTGTTAGTCTAGGGCTTCAAGGCGTGACCGCGGGTAGTGTGGGCATGAGCGGTATGCCGATGGATCCTTACGCACACACCAAGAAGACGCGAACAAAACCTATTCGAAATGCCGATGGCATCCTCATTCGCAAGGATGGCAGGCCAGACATGCGCTCGCAGTCATCTGCGGCTAACCTCCGCAAGGTGCATGCAAGAAAGGAAGAGGAGAAGGGAGGAGAGCGGGGCTTTACCCCCGGATATCAACAAACACCGAGCCCAACAAGCTTCATGCCTCCCGGCTCCGACTTGACTGCCAGCGTCCAAAAGAAACACAATTTTGTAATGAATAAGATGTTCCCCAGGGGCGTAGAGGAGTCGAGGAAGGCGGAAGACAACGCCCGGAAGGTACTTGAAGAACAGTCTGGGCACTCGCAGGCACATGTTCGAGGTCACCATGATCACCACCATGAGATCAAGCGGGAACAGGTCGACCGCCATCGCCTCGCTAACTCGCAGAGCCCGAACGATGGTGATGTCGATATGGACCATGCCGACGATGAAGGTCAGACCCCGAGCGACAACTCGGGCCAAGAGAGCCAGTACCACGATGCTACTAATCACGAGGAGGAGCGGCCGCAAGCGCGACCTCAACCTCAAAACGAGCCACGAGAGAATATTAATGGGGCGCAGGTGCCACCATCAACAGGCGAAACATTACAGACCGTAAAGGGAGCGCCGGCACCAACCCCTATGGAGACTTAGAATGGGATTTGTTATCATGAACGCTGTTTCAACGCTGGCGTTGGCCTATCGTTGTTAATTTCTGAGCTTCGTTGCTGCCACTTGGACCTTAATTCACTTCGACCTTGCAGCCGGCATATACACCGGTACGAAAATCTTACGCTTTCTTATTCTGTTGGTTTAGGATGTTGGGTTTTGGCGTTGGCGGGGACTTGTCTACCGTCGTCTATCTCTTGCATCACGCAGGATGTTATTTTGAGCGGGCTATGGCTTCGGCCTTGACTTTTGGGCCTTTTTTGGTGTTTAGGTTTCATATTTTGTTCTTCAGGCTTTTACCCCTTTTTGTTATATTGCAGTCAGGCGCACCACAATATATGAGTGTACTACTAGCTAGATGATAGGTTTTTCAGCTTTCGACCCCCATATATAATACTTAGATTTATATCTCGGTGTAACCCTGGCTTTTCTGGAAAATATTGGTTATGCTTGGCACTGAGTTTAGCTTTCTACTACTCGTTAGAGTACATTCCCACACAGTACATTACCATTCATCTGATTACATGCGGAGAATATTCCCAGTGCCGAGCTTTCTCGTTGTAGTAGAAATGCCGACATGATGCGATTGAGACCTGCCACGTTTCCCATTATCTTGCCTGATTGTTGAGTCTTCCGGTTCCGGTTCCGGCGAAGTGGTTTGTGGTTAGATTAGGCACGTATATTGTGGCGCTGGGCGGATTCTGCCGCTTGATAGAGTGAGTAGTGATAGGCGTACATTAATGGGCTGCATAGACTAGTGCGCTGCGCGTCGTATTTAGGCGCCGATACGAGGGTTTGGGCAGGCAATCTCGGAAGTGATGTTGTGCGTTGCGGATCGGATGTTGGTGGAGAAAGGCTAGAATGGAGGGAGTTATTGGTGAAAATGCGTTAGGGAAGGAGAGCGGATGGATGGATGGATGGATGAATGGAGAGTTGGGTGAGTGATTGGGCACGTGTGAGATGTGCTCCTCCGGTGGGCAATGTAAGGGATGAGAATAGCCTCAATGAGAGTGATAGACTGCATTTATTTGTATAAAGAAACATTCTGATTTTCATGGTTATCACTTTTCATGTGAATGGAAGGAAAGGTAGAAACTCAGTCGGGGATTTAGAGCAAATCCTGTACTGATGATCAATTGCGAAACTGAAATCTTGTCTTGTTGATTTTCTTCGTTCCTGCAAACATGGCTACTCACTACACCCTAATTTGAAGGATGATGTTTTCAGTACTGTAATTATTGGGAGTGAAGTAAACTTGTTATTCAACTCAGCGAATTAAATTCAGTGTCTTCACGTGAAAGATGAAATGAACTGTAACTTGGGTACGTGGGAACTGGGTTGAAGAGTAGTAAAGCTACGCGAAAGAGGAGAAAAGCAGCAAAATATAGAGAAAATTATCTTAATTAATACTAGGCTATTTTCGTACTAAGAATACCTATTCCAAGTTTCCACTGTTCAATCAAGTTGCATTTGTTTTTGTTGGTGCTGATACCTCGCTGGTAAATCCGCCTTGCGAGAAGTTAATTCGGGTTTAATGGGATGCAGGGAGAGAGGAGAGAGAAAAGACACATACTTGCAGCATTCCAGTCAATTCTTGAACCGGTTTTGGGGTTTGGTATCGCGGTACAAGGCTTTGACGTTTCACGTATTGAGAGTGTCGAAGAGAATACCTTGGTCTTCGGATTTGGACTTGAGGGTTGAGAGTTTCTTTTGAAGTTTTGGTGAAAAAGTTTACAGAGCATTAATTTCGAGCACCACTTTATACAATCCTCATATTATAGACATTCTGTGCTTATGGCTACTTGTACAAGATATAGAGGCATCGTCGCTTGATCTCGCTGTTCTTGAGGTCACGATTCTCCACACTCATTCTTGATCGTTCATATCTCCCATTGCCTTGCCACCGACACTTTCCAGTGACTTTGTTGTGGTTTTTAAAACACAACAGCTAGCGTATTCGAACATCATCTCCCAGTCTTAATGGTACGTTGTCATTCCATGATAGTGGCCTCAATAGCGCAAAATTTCAAATATTCATTCATTCACATACTAAATAAGTAACTTTCCTCATTCATAAAGGCCATGACGCAGTATATATCCATCCAACTTACCTCATATTTAACACTGCTCAGCTGCTTAGTCACTGCCACATAGCCCTCAACAACCCCAAATGCCTCTTGGGAGATATCTTACTTACCCACCCCTCAAATCTCACGTCCAATTGCTATGCGGTGCATACCTTTAAATACACCCCCCATACTGAGCATGGGGTTGAAATTCAGCCTTTGTCGTACAGCACGGGCCCTCGCACGTCTTTGTGACGCCCGCAGACGCCCGGGTTTTGGGCTTTTGAACGTTAGTTGTGGTGTGATATTTTTTGATTGAAGGAGAATTGGGAGGCAAACATCCGCAGCACTGCCATTATATATAGCCAAGCCAGGGATAGGGATTGGCATTTTGAAATGTGCGGACCTGAACCCTATGAGGAGTTTTGGCATAGATTTTAGAGTTGCTCCACTCGCCACAGTCAGTAACATTTCCCATTCGTTGAAAATCTCAACCCTGCCTCATTCTCCAACTAATATTTTCCTTCAACCAGCCACTCTATCCAACGATATCTACCTCGCACCGCCCACACTGTTCCTCATGCAGCAGCCTTACGAGTTCCACACCCACGTCTCATTTAAAAATTTATTCTCCTAGCTATAGAGCCCTCCTCTTCAATGATAGTCATTAAAATCCAAGACAAACTGTTTGGGAAATAGAGCGAGTGATGTACGTTAGATATTTAGGTTTAAAATTGTTGTCTGTAGAGGCAAGAAAGTGAGACGGAAAAATAGATGATGCAAGTACATTTTATACCTACACATCGGGAACGAGTGACGAGGTGAAATGATTCAAAGTATATACAACTAACTACTCAGTGCGCATCCCTATCGCATGAGAGCGTAGTGTGGTGGTGTGGGGGGACTATTAGAGAGTTGAGGTGGTAACTTTCAATCCTAGCACATAGAGTAGAGGCACTCTTAAAAGGTCTCAATTCTATAGCTTACATATAATTGTGGCTCATGACAACCAAAGAATGCTCTTTTATAATCTCTATCATATGTATAAGCTAGAGGTGATTTAAAATATTGAGGTAAAGTAAACTGTCTCATCACTTTGATATATGAGGGGTTTCTTGGTGTCGCGGAGTGTTCAGAGCACTATTAATATAAGTTGTGAGATGATTCCATCACACCCAAGCAATGGTAAGAGTGAATGTTTCTCATTGGCGGATCCTCAAGTGAGCCATGTCCCTGAGCTGATCACCGTTCGATCACAGATCGCGCTAGCCAAGATGATCGATAACGACAAAAAGCAATACCACCTCTTTAAAACCAAGACGCGTCGCCGTCGATCTTAACAATGCTTTACCCAATAGATAGGTCAGCTTAAAGCCTCTCTATAAGCTTTTTTTAAGGTTTAATATGCTCTAAAAAGTCTGCAAAGACATATACAGGGTGTGTTATGTTTGAAGAGGTTATATACTTGGCCTCAATATCCCACCGCTCTGTTCCTTTTCCATGCTCTCGCATTACCGGGAATCTTGACAGCGATTATGTCCCACCACGACGAGATATCGCCTTTGCTGCAACAGTGGACGAATGAGGAAGTTGACCTCCGAGAGGTAGGGCCAGAATCTGAGCTGCAAGAAAGAAGATCACAGTTTGACATTGAGCAGGTCCTTCGACTCGAAGATGATGATCCAGAGAACCCGCAAGTGTGGCCGAAGAGGAAGAAGCTTACCAACGTCGTTGTGATTGCTATGATGTCGAGTACGCATTTCCCTCCATGTTTCTCCATACCTAGCGCGTACTGATTCTTTCTTACTTAGTTCTTAGTCCATTGGCCAGCTCAATGTTCACACCTGGCGTAGCTCAGATAGGTGAAGACTTCAACACGTCCACAACATCCGTCATTGGCACAGCAACCAGCTTCGTAGTGATGCTTGGCATTGGCCCCCTCATCCTTGCGCCCCTCTCCGAGACCTTCGGTCGTAGAAAGCTATACCTAATATGCTTTGCCTGCTTCTCCATCTTGCAGATTCCTGCCGCCCTCGCGCCAAATGCGGCGTTCCTCATCGCTGTACGCAGTATATCGGGCTTCTTCGGGAGTGTCGGAATCGCGATTGGAGGAGGCACAATCAGCGATATGTTCATACCGAATGAAAGGGCTGCTATATTTGGCTGGTACCTTCTCAGTCCTCTGCTTGGACCTACACTCGGTCCGCTTTTTGGTGGCATAATCGTGAAATGGCTCGAGTGGAGATGGATTTACTGGATTCTAACAATTATATGTTTCGTCAACACACTTGCTGGGTTCTATTTCCTCCAGGAGACGTACGCACCGCTCATTCTGAGTAGGCGGAAGAAAAAGTATGAACGCGATTCTGCACACTCAGATGGCACGAAATACCGCTTCGAAGGCGAGGACTCACGACCTATGAGGCAAAAGCTCGCGCGTTCGCTATCCAGGCCGCCCAGGATCTTCGCCCAGCCTATTGTTGCGACCATGGCGGTATATCAAGCGCTAATTTTTGGCACGACGTACAGTCTATACACAGGCTTCCAGGATATCTACTCCGGCGTCTACGGCTTCACTACCGAGCAAGTTGGGCTATTATATCTAGGCCCTGGTTTGGGCTTCCTTTTCGCAGTGTGGTTTCTCGTTCCCCGAATCGACGACGTGTACAAAACACTCACAGCGCGCAATGACAACAAGGCAATCCCAGAATACAGACTACCGCTTGCCAATATCGGCGCTCTCTTCATCCCCGCATCACTATTCTGGTTCGCATGGGCTGTAGAAACAAGATCTCATTGGTTCTCCTCTATCTGTGCCTCCTTTTTTTACGGTATCGGGCAGGTCGTAGTTTTAAACTGTACACAGAATTACTACATCGATTCATTTGAGCGGTATGCGGCATCGGCGATTGCAGCAGGGACAGTGATTGGGTCGCTGGTTGGAGGCGTGGTGCCCCATTTTGCGCCGGCGCTGTTTGATGATCTGGGCCATGGATGGGGGATCAGTGTATTTGGATGTATTGGGCTGGCGTTGGCGCCTGCGCCGACAGTGTTTTTTTGGTACGGTGAGGTGATTAGGGAGAGGTTTTTAACCAAGTTGTAAGAGCGAGTAGCAGTGTGAGTGTTTATAATGGCAATGTACTCTATGTAGTTTTTTCAGCTAGATGACTGGGCAATCAGGCAACTCTTATTCTATGTTAGAGGTGCTTTTCTCAGTGCTAATGCCAGATTAGATAAAGTGTGTGCTACCTTTGATATTGTGCTTGCATGGTCGGTGTGGCGTCTGCAAAAAGGCAGATGTGCAGATGAGCGAAATTAACCAAGTGAGAGCAATTATAAGTGTATATTAGACTGTACGCTTGCTAGTTGTCATGATTACTGCAACACTATTCGTTAGTTACATACCCCCGCTCTAGCCGGATCTCTCTCATGAAGAAGTCGAGGTTGGTAGTGGCACGAAAGATTCGGTATGCGTTGCATTTGGCCCGCCAGTACTCGAAAAATTCGCCGTCACTGCGATTTCGCCAGTGGCGATGTCCATGTTATTGATGGTACGATTGAAGAAGGCCAGTGCCGCAATTGCTATCACAATGAATCAGCTCTAGGATTCTGCAAGAGAGGAGCGTTGCAAAAATAGAGAGTACTTACGCTGATAATACGGCACCTCATGCCCAGCCTCATATATCCTGGCAAACGAGAAGTTGCCATATTGTTTCACTTCGCCGTACTCGACGCCATCGACGACGAAAGGTGCGTAACCGGCGGCATTAAACTCAGCCTGATGAGTGTAGTTTATGTTCTCTGAGATGGCTTGGCCGCCAAACCAGTTGCAGATGTAATCCGCATCGCCATAGAAGAGACCGACGCGCACCCCCTGGTCCAGCAGCATCTCTAGGTCGGTGATGAAGCTATCGTAGATAAAGTCGCCCGTCTGCTGGAAAGCCCAGTACACCCAATCGTTAGCAGAGGTGTAGTTGAGGTTTACACCTAACGCATTTTGCACCTCTGCCTTGTTCAAGTACTCCTCGAAGTAGGACGGCGGTGTGGGATCATTGGAAGGGTGCCGAATGTCGTAGGTACCGCGACCGGAGTACACATAATAGGCCGACTCAATCATGTCGCGGCAAATGGCTGCAGCTTCCGAGCATACAGCAAAGTCGGCGACGGTTGTGTGGTTGTTTTGGCGACAATACTGGATCTGGGCAAGGCACCCATAATCCGGCATATAGGCTGCAAAGCGGGCAAAGTTGTACACGGTGTCGTTGTATGACGTGATACCATAGGTGTTGTTCACAGCCATTTCTGGGTAGTAGGGAACCTGTATGTACTCGTCAATGATGCCGTTGATTATACCCAGACTGTTCATTTTCAGCTCGATGCCGGGCTGCGAGCCGTTTGCGACGAGCTGGTTCTGTTCGTAGAAGTGGTTGAAGAAGGCCGGTCCGTAGTGGCCTCCATATGATTCGGTCCAGAGGTTGAATTCCTTGGATGACACGCTACTGTCGAGCTGGGGCAGCGCGCTGTAGAAGCCTTGAAGGACATGCCAAGCGGCAGCGGCAGCTTCATCCGTGGTCTCGATGTACGTGGGGTCGATCATGGGCCAGCGTCCGGTAACGTTCTCGTAGGTGGCGTTCACGATGACGGCTTCCCAATCGCTTGTGACGGATCCTTCGATCTCGGTCATGTAGGAGAAGCCTACGCCAAATGGCTGGCTGAGAAACAGCAAGTTGGATACACCGTTCCAGCTGTAAGGGTTGATCATACTCTCGAGGTCTTTAGTGATATTGCAGGGCCCAAGCTCTTCGAAGAGGCCGATCATCGAATCGCTGGACATGAGGAATTAGCAACCGTGTCTCTGGAATGTTCGGTTTGAGCTCACCTTCCCGGTCCACCATTGAGCCACAAGGTGACGGGGTCAGTCGATGGGTTTGATCTCGATTCGAAGAACCAGAAGAAGCTGTGCTTGTCTTCTGCGAGGTCGACATACCCCGCGTATGAGTTGACGCCGGGCGTGGTCTCGCCTACGTGCACTGCGTCAGCTCAGATGTTCATCAATGGTATCGATGGTATAGTGCTCACAAACGCCGGCCTTTCCAGGCTCCTTGTACCTTATCTTCACACCCGTGGGCGAAGTAATCGTCTTTACATCTGTCGCATTCGCTGGCAGCTGTCTGCGATTAAACTTGCGTTGCTTTGGGGTTGGATCATTGTATATTTTGGCCGCTACGTCTAGAACTAGGAGCGCTGCGACCAAAAAGGAAGATTTAAGCTTGAGATGGAGCATTTTGGCAGCAAGAGCTCAGAAGCACCCCAATTGACAATGTGGGAAGAAGAGAAGAAGCTCGTTGCACGCGGGTCGGGGAGCAACAAGAGGTGCCCAAGGCAAGCTTTAAGCTCCCCAAGCTTTTCCAAAGCTCCATTCCTGGAAACTGGGCGAGGCTTAGCCATATTCCCGTTGCTTAACCAAACCTTGGTCGTATTCCCGTTGCTAGGCCGATGCTAACACCAGAAAAAGCAGGTCTTCAACGTCAGAGGACGGGAAATCGTGGGCTACGGAGCGCGGAAACACCTCAACAGGCAGAGGAAGCAATAAAATATGATAAGAACGACTAGGATAGAGGTCGTAATGCTGACAGGGTACCAAGTTACTATGCTGAATACAGAAGGTCGTAACACCTGGACCCGCCGGCTTCTCTGCCCCGCACACGTCATGAATTGAAGAGTAGATGGTGAGAGGGCGGATGAAGTATTTTGCCGAGACGTACTCAATCTTTTCTTTTTAATCTCGAACACACTGAAAGTAGAGAAAGCAGAGCTATGAGCTTTGTCGTTTCTTAAAAGAAGAATGGAGAGAGCGTTACAACGTTGTTACATGCGAAAAGTTGGTCCATTTCACTTGGTGTAAGAATCGAAAGACGGTTTAACAGAGGAGGAATTCAAACACAGCGATAGGAAAAGAAAGAGCCTCCACAATTGGAATACGTAGTAGAGCTGAGGGAGACAAATAATAGCAGGGTATTCCGCGTTCGTCGTCGTGTTTAGGAAGGGGGGGAAGTGGATTTTTGGGACCCGAAATAACAGACGTGGAAGTAAGAATTGCGTGGGGCGACCAAAACGAGACTCTCAGGTAGATAGAAACTCGTAGTTTTGAGGCATGGTAAGGTGGTTCCTGGGCTAAACTAGAACCGGTCCGGGAGGCATAGAGCGTCTGATTGCTGATTGGCTGGAAGCCGCCAGCTCAAGGGACTGCCCAAATTTTTCCTTTCTCGCTTCACGCGCTTTTTTGTCGGTCTTTCTTCTCTCGAGGTGTGGCAGCGCACTAGCTCTCTAAGATCCGGGGCTGCGTGAATAGCTGTGGGCGAGATTGAGCTCTTCAGTCTTGTCCTTTCGATTCCTGATGTGGGTTCTTGCTGCCAGACTGCGTGTTGTTAGGTGGGAGAGTTGCAGAATGGGCGAGAGAGAGGCAGAGCTGTGGCTCCAGAGCTCGAGGGCTGGTTAGGGGCGGCCCGAAAACGGTCTAGGACACGGCCCGTCGACAATCAGCACGCAATCTCTCGTGGTCTCCAAGCCAAACCACCAACTCAGCTGTGTACACTACTTTTGTCCCCTTGCCTTCTGACAGATGTGTCTGCCCCTCGTTGGGTGGCGTACCGCCTCTGTTGCCTCGTGAGATGCGCAGATGACGTACCGCAGCTCAGCATGAAAATTTTCTTCCTGCCTCCCAATCTCGAGAGCGAGTCGACATGCTCGGATTAATGCTGTCTATTTCTTCCTCGTAGCGCTGAACTCTGCTTCCTCCCGTTGCCCACGTCTCGCAAAGCCGTCTCTTCACCGGCAAGCCACACACGCCAGACCAGAGCCGGGGTCAACGGTTTCCCAGAGCGGAGCCATCCACTCGCGTCCCACAAGCTCCTCCCTGTTGCGTTGGCATTCACCACGTTCATCGAGGTGGCCACTAACAACCATGGAATGGCGGGCGCGGCCCGGGGCTGTCCATGTCGGCCGGCCTGGCTCGTCCCATTCCGACGACACCGGTGGATAGCAGGTACTGGAAGGAGCCACATCACCCTCAGGAGGAGCTATGAATGCGGCTGGATGCGAGGCGACAAATGGCACACGATGAAGGGATGAAGCATTCGATGGCAGTCGTTGCTGAAGGCGCTCCGCTGGCATCGGCGTCACCACACAGCTCAGGAGGACAGTGAGGCCTGCTGGTCCCGCTGAGGCTATCAATATGCCGGCTCTGATCATCGCCCACCACGACAGAAATCCACTTTCGGATCATTCGAAACCTGGGGTTCCTTCCATCTGGGGTACCAGAAGATTTAGAAGCCGCCATCTTCCTTGCCAGGCTGTTGTCTGCTTGCTGCTGCTGTCGCCGATCAAGAGATCGCACGCCGGGTTCCTATACCGAGGAGAGATGTCACGCCACACGGTACGTGCTTTTTCAAGTGGCCGAGGATTGCATCAGCGCAACTCGTCAAGAACAGAAAGCGTACAGCTAACAGGAATAGGATAACACTGACCTTCATCACCACCCATTATCCCGTCGTGCGCACGCAGCTCCTCATCAGACATCCTCGGTGCGTCGTGCAACCACGCGTGAATCGATACAAATATCCGGCGGCAGGAGCCATGGAAAGCAAAGCACCGCGGCGTTGGGGAATACTGCAAACCCAGACCGCCGTGCTTTACCACCACAACACCGAAACAATGACATGAACAACCCAGCTAGGATGACACTTGTTTCTGCAATGGTTTCACAAGCCGCCCTGTCTCAGACGACACCATTTGCGTTGCCGTATGCACCCCACATGCAATACCGAGACAGCGCCCAATTCGGCGCATACAAGTGAGTGAATCCAGCCCCCTCGCTGTGGCCGGATGCTAACATGCAGTCATAGTCCAACTGTACTACAGTATCCCTTCGGAGGTGTGCACCCGGATCATCTGGTTCCAACAAGCGTCCATAACAGTAGCATGTTGAACGGCAATACCCCTCCAGCGAACGGTACCATCGAGAACCGACTCTCCTGCACACAGTGCTCCGCAACCTTCACTGGAATTTGGGCATCCGGAAATTTAGTTCGTCATGTGAAAACCCAGCACAGCAACACTCGACCCCACTGCAGTGTCTGCGGCAAAAAGTTCCGAAGAACGGACTCGCTGCTCAAACATCAAAGGGAATATCACCAGGAACTTGGAATAGCACCAGCCATGCCGCGAAAGAAGCCCAACGAGTCCATCCAGGGTAGCAGCTCGCCCGATGTTGTTGATCCAGAATTTGAATGAGAAAGAGAAAGAGAAACCTAGATGCTCGCCTGGAACTATGGACCGACAAGTTTTCTTCTTCATTTCTTTTCGTTACTTTTTTGTATAACGATTGTATTTCTCTCTAGCTCTTAATTTTCCTTGGCCACAAACTCCGTGAGCCTTGTTTCGTTTATGTGTACTTTTTCCACTTGTCGGATAGGCATTTTGGTTTCATCTAGGAGTAGTAACCACTAAATTTCTCTCGCTATAGTGGTAATGTTCTCTTCAATGTCGTTACACTGTCCTTTTGTCCACCCTCTGATGTTTCGTAATCGAGTGACGTTGAGCCGTGACGCAATGACCACCCGTTTGCGAGCACCTGGATGACGCCGATGGCACGTGGCGAGTCCACGGGTGGAACCGGTGCTTCTCTCAAACGAATAACTGGCTCCAACCTTGTAGGTTCACGTCTTCCATCAAATGTTTTAAAAAAAAACAAACCACCCCTGAACAAAGACTAAAGGGATTCGCTCTTCCGCCCACAGTCCAGTCCCAAGCAGCCTTCTTCGTTCAAGTACACGCTCTCTTCTCCCAATCCTGCACAGTATGACGCATTATTCCAGCCCAATATCTGCAAATTTTTCACACAATAGTGTTGCATGTGGATACGCATTCGAGAAGATACTGCAGGATGGTAATTGCTCCACTCACACGAGGCCACGATGCTAAGAACACCCAACACTCAATACCATGCGTAGATCGGGCCGCCACCACCAGCCAATAGTACCATCTTGCTTCTCACCGATATATGGCCTGCGATACTAAATCTTGAATTTTGGACTTGAAAGTTTGCCAATAGCGTTGGCACCTTTTTGCCGAGAACTTGTTCGTAGGGTCTATGCTCGCATGCATGTAGTTCGTAGAGTGACTGAGTCATTGTGAGTGGGTCAAAGGCTAATAATCGCTTAGTGTTGAGCCGCTTTGCTATCATTCATTGGTCAACTGTAAAATAGCGGTATACACGAATACTCCAATGAGCTGGCGTTGCGCGTGAAAAGGGCAACAGATTCATGAGGTACCTTGCTATCATTGCGTTTCATAGGTCGTATTCTTCTACTCATGAGTCAAAGCGAGGTGTCATTGCCTTGGCTTGTGATTCCCAACTCTGATCCTGGCCACTATTAAACTTCCATGTCGTATCGGTGGTGGTCTTCCGGAGCGAGTTGAACCATGTCAAGTCGTCCGTGTTGGTGTATTCGTCGACTAGTCTGTTTTCGATCTTGTCCATTGCGGCGGAAAACTTCTTGCTTTGAGGTTGGTTTGGTAGGAACTATCCGCTATTTCGCTACAGAACTTTCCGTCCTCAATCATCTCCAATTTCAGGCCTCCAATGAAGCGCTCCACATCATCTCGAAAATCGCTTATTTGGCGAATGGAGTTCTCAAAGTCAAGGAAATTTGTATGGAGAACTACCGCACGTTCAATGTGTGGAAATGGGAGAACAAAGATAATGAGACGGGTTCGACTGGCGAAAGTAGCCTAGCAATAGAATAGCCTAAGTAACCGGTTTACTCTTACTCTAAATTCAACAACGTACATGAGTCACAGTTCGTCTTGAAATCGGGACAAGCAGAAACTTTCTTTGAGTCGCCGTCCAAGATTTGAATGCTATTGTTGTAGAGTCCTGGATCGTTCTATCAATCTGCCTTGCGGTTATATTGCTGATCTATGTGCCTTCCTACATCTTCATCAGAGAACAAATGACTAAAAAAAGATAAACTTATAAACCTCCAAGCCTATTCTGACACGGAAAATCGGGGCTGAAACAAGAGCTTGTCAGTAGCAAAATCCAGCATACCCTTTTCCATGACTACTAGGAGACTCGTGAATCTCCTCAATAGTTTTATCAAACTCGTCCGTGAAGACAACAGCGCACTTGTCGCTATTTTTCCCAATGAAGTTGTTCAATTGTAAGCCTTGATCGCTGCCTTGGAGCCCATGGGTTGATCTGCAGAGATCCATGCAGTATTTGACCTACGCACAATCAATCACTTCGTATTCACGGACAGCATGTCGCCCAGCTAGATCGCCATTTCAGTTTTACCTTGCTCCGACGGGTCAGCGAACGCCATTGTCAAAGAGGCTTGTTTATGAAGAGCAATGTGGTTGTATACCTATCGCATCTTAAGCTTTGCAGAGGAGAGTTGGCCGACGAGGAACTATGGTAATCTGAGGAGGTTGGTAGTCTTGTTTCCCTTTGAAAATTTAGGATCTTGCAATGATTGTTTTACTAGCTTGCTAACGTGATAGAGAGAGCATCGGTGGGTCAAATTGAGAGCTGGGGTGAGCTTAACATGAGCTTAGTCGTCACACCAGGTCGTAGTAGACAATTATATGGTGAACACTTCATCCTTGGAGTCTTTAGGAAATTGATCCACATGTCTTGGGTAATGACATCAAGATCTAATCCACAAGAACGTATTTACTAGACGACACCTGATGTGTTAGTTGACTTCTCATCCCGTGAATAATAGAATATGCAATTAGCGGAATGGGGATATTAGCGTCAACATTGTCCGGATTTTCCCTAAACACTAGGAGGATCTGCATAGCTTCAACTGAGTTGCTCTCTGCAGCATAAATTAGAGTAGGGTATGCTCGGTTCTGTATCTCTTGCCTGTACTCGGTATCATTGCTGATGCAGTGCCGTCCTAGGTACCACTTCAAAGGCCGTGAGACTACATCCATTCTAAATTGCCTCACATAAATCTTCACTGAAAAAGTACGGTAAGCAATGCGTTTGAGATGGCCATCGGCCCTACTATAGTACGAAGTGGGAGTTGAGGAAGGATGAGACAAGAGTTCTTATCTTTAATGAATGGAAACTCTTTCATCCTGCAGAGGAGGTTCTACCCAGTAAGTGAACTGCAAAGAAGGACTAGAAAACGGAGTAATTTCCTGGTAAAAAGATGTACTTATTGACAGAACGTGTGACTTGCATATGCGTTTAGGTAGGCTTCTGGGAGATGTATAGCTAAAGCAAAGCACGGGAATAATCGATGGGGTAAGCAGGACAAACCAACAGATCATGTATTGATCTAACAGTATGACTCTATGTTCCACAATAATCAACGTAGTCTCTGAGATTCTACCTATGCGAGACATCAATAGGAAGTGAACGAAGAGCTGATGGAAGCAAGTATCACAATAGGGGAGGCAGTCAATCATCTGAAGAATATATGTGTATATAAGAAGTGTGAAAGCCGTGTCGAGCTGGTAGCTCGCACGAGGACTATATATGCCCATTCCAGGGGAACTAAGTAGAATAGGCAGTTGTGGGACACATAGGACATGTAGGACACGTAGGACGCGTAGGACACCTAGGATACGTAAACATGTAGGACAAGTAACAACAAGGACCCTACGTACAGAGTAGACGGCTGTCGTTATACTCACCCAACACCTCGTACAAGGCCCGTAACGTCTTAAAAGACATGCGTGCCGCATCAGACTTTAATGAGCTGGTCATCAAGGGGTCATCGTTTCAGGGCATATCGCTACAAAAAAAAGCTTCCCGCCAGTGTCGACGAATGCTGCTCCCTCTAGCCGTCGTCTATCCTTCAAGCTGATGTGGACTCCGGTCTATATGCCCTGGATAAGACTTCGCATCCAGATAGTTATCTAGGAGTCCAGACGAGACATTCTTCCAATGGAGGACATGACACCAACGGCCCCTGTGCAACGGGCCCAACACCATCGGGACGTGAGCACCATCAATCATTCTGATTCAAGAATGCATCATCCTCAACTTCATGGCTCAATGCTTCCATTGGACAGGGTGGTGTTTGAAGACCAGACCTCTGCAGGTAAAATCTCGAATTGGCGTGTCATTGATGGGTCAGGGTACTATCTATATGGCAACGTCGCTACTCAGGCCGCTGTTGCACCTTCACAATCAGCTCCCATGACTTCTGTATCGCAGCATTCGCAGCAGTATGTCTCTGAAACCAAGAACCGGAGCAATGGCCGCTCTGGTTTATATAGGTGAATGAGCACTCCAGAATTGAGTCCCTGCGGTGATACAGTGTTGATAGATTATAGTGGTCTAGAAAACTCTTTTGACTCCCTGCATACCAAATATCGGATAATTAAACTCAACAGAGCTACGAACACAATTCCATATTGAGCGGCAACCCGCAACCTCCGTCGAGTGATTTCGGCAAGAGCCAACACTTGTATTGAGATGTGTAGTAACATCTACACTGGCAAATGTGCCCAGAAGAACCGAGACCTGCACAGCATGATCCCAATAATGAGCTTGTCAAAGTTTACTGTACAGAATGGCCCCACCAGTAAAGCAGGAACGATGCGTTACTTAGTACCAAAGAGCCAAGCAACCTAAGATTAACGTCAATTCGGCGATACCGCGAAAGAAATCAAACGAATCCCATAACGAGAGTATTTGGCCGGGTTCTGTTGACAGAGAATGAGATTGGAAACGAAGACGAACCACCAAAATCTGGGAATGGGATGAGATAGTCTGCTGGCCAAGAGAAGATAGAAAATCACTAGTGCTCTTGATAATCGAGGAACCTGGAAGTCGTCCGAAAGAATGGGCCGCATGGCGAAATGGATTCGAGAGGTGGATAGTATTTGTCTTCGAACCCTTTCTGATGTCCTAGGTTCTTTCACAATCCGGGGAAGCTAGGATTTTTCTTTGTCTTTTACTTCTTTCCCCTTCTTTTGTATATCGATTGTGACTTCATATGCTCTTGTATTTGGTTTGCCAAAGCGTCTCAAAATTTCCTCGTTCATGTAGCTTTCTGTGCCAGGCCTCTCTTCGGTCTGTAGTGTCTGGCCGACAGTATTATCTCATTTCATTAGAGCACAGCTTGAGTTTTACCTTAATAGGGCTAGTGGCTTTGTATTGTCTTTCCATCTTTCTCCAATGTCGACGTTTGGTGATCAAGTGATGTTGAAACAAACTCTGCTGTGGCGTAACCACCATGCGTTTGTGACCACTCGAACGGTTCCGATTTCACGTGGCAGGTGGGACCGAAGCTATGGACCACACGAACTATTCGCTGGGATTCGTTCTACGCCACGTGTTAGAATACCCGGAGGCACTCCAGCACAAACAGGAAGGCTTGATTATCCCCCACGCTCCCTCTCACGCAGCCCTCTGCCTTCAAGCAGCGCTCTCCTCCAGATCCTACACAATATTCCATATTTCTTTGAAAACCCTTCAGCAACTGCATCATGTGCCAGTATGATGTTGTGGAGAACGTGCACGTTCGTCGTTTCTCAAGTAAAAATAAGCCACGATTGTGAACACTACTGGCCACTCACTCGTGGGGGAGTCGGGCCGCAACGGCACAGCCAATGGGTATATCTACTGCTTTCTCACAAATGGATGCCCTGCGACACCGATCCTGTATTTTGACGTCGAAGTGTGCGAGTGGCATGGGGGTGGCGGCAACGGCTACACACGCCTGCATATAGTTCACAGAGTGATTGAATCATTACGAGTAGGACAAAGCTATTAATCGCCGAGTGATCAATTCATTGGGCAACTATGAAAGAGCGGTATGCAATATTCCAATGAGGCTAGCGCTTTCTCTCAATCGAGAACTACTACATATTAATCGGGTAACAAGGTACTGCACTGTACGAGAAACGCCTGCTTACCCGCTTTTTGTCGTTGAAGAACGTTGCAGTTAGAAGAACTATTTTTCGTCAATTCATCCTTGGAAAAGGGAACTGGAATTATGAGTTTTCGACTGCATATCCCAAAAGTCTTTAATAGCTTGGATCTTCCGCTCTTGGATAACATCAAGACCGGCAACTGGAGCTCCTTGAAGCTCTTTTATATTGTAGCAGCGTTCTTCAAGTTCTTATTCTGCTAAAGATAGACAGCAAGCAGCAAGAGCACAACCATATTTAGTACAACCATAAAACTGAAGACCACATAGCTCTTGAGCAACTGTCCCCTTCTTTCCTTTCTCTCAAATTTGGAACCATAATCGAAGACTTGATTTCGAGAAGAAACCAATATTACAAGAGAGAAAAAGAGAAAAAGGGGAGAGAAAAGAAAGAGAGAAAAGGGGGGGAAAAAGGAAGTAGAGAACCCAGAGTAAACGTAAAAAATTTCGCAATACAAGATCTTCTCAAGCCTAAGCTCTAATCCTTTCTATACACAACTATGAAACTAAAAACCAACTAAGTACTGAGCATAGAAAGGTTATCCCAATACATATCAAAATGCTGTTCTCGAGTCTCGAACCCAAAGACCGCAGATTCTTGAAGCGGCCGAAATGCAGATGTTGCAGTAGTCCTAAAACCTTAGTAGGCACATGTATAATCAAATACTTGACAAGCGAACATTTACAAACAACTGAAATAAAGATAGAATAATGGAGACTCATGGATGGAAGCCAGAAAAGTCCGGGAAGAGACTTTGAGTGGTCCTAAGAACAAGGCTGATGAGTGTAAATTCCATCGACGCCCTTACCTATCCATGCTGCGTAGTAAAACCTTCTTCTAGTAGCAAAAAGTGTCGTATAACGCCTAATTACAATATAATAGGGACCTCCAGAAAAGGTATATATGGTTCTAGCATTGCTCTAAGGTAGGCTACACACCTTCATGGCGGATATTTGCAGGAAACCTGAATTCGGGGGAACTCGGATGTGCCGGAGTTCTAAATCAAAAGCTAGAATACTTACCTCACGGCCCGAAGGCGTCGCCGCTCGCACCCAGATGCACCTGAAAAGCCTGAGGGAAAAATGGGCAGTTGTAGCCTCAGCATACATCCACGAACGCCCGACATATGCTAGTAATGCTCCGCGCCGCACAGCATCGAGCAACCTTGCGAGCGCCTTGCAGAATGCTACAAAATCAGCTACTGCGAGGCGGTGCAGCGCAGTCTGTCTGCTATCCCTTCGACGTCTAGAGAAACCGGAGACATGTCGTTGAGCAAACCGGGGGTAGGCAAACTGGGGCGGAGAAAATCCAGGGTTGGCGAGGCGAAATTGACTAAGAGCCGCGCTCAGCATTCGGTACCAAGCGAGGCTCACAGGGGGCTCCCGAGGTGGTTTCCGATATGCTTGCTCGTCGGATTTGGCAATGAATAGCAAATGCGCCTGTGTTTGGTGACGCTGTATAAGCCTATGATCTAGTGTCGTCCCTCAACCGGTGAAGACTTTGTCTCCAAATCACCTCCGTAGACCTCGAGGTGGCTGTGGCTCTTTGTTGCATTGAGCGCAGATGATAGACATATCGACTTCCCGAAATGATCTGAGAAGGCAAACATGCAATCTGTTGGGGCTCACCGCTCTTCTGATGCCCTGATGTCAGCAAGCCCAGCGAGTCTATTCGGCGGTAACGCCGCCTCCAACTGAGCTCGGAGATCATCCTCTTCAACCTCGAGGAGGGATTGGGGCCTCGATGAGTGCGCCCGACGGGCGCAGTGTTAAATCTACGCGTGGACATGGTTGATCCTAGCGTTCGTGAGAGATGGTGGTCGTTATGGTCTGATGCAGAGCATGTCATGCCCACATAAATTTTGCGTATCTAGATGGGTGGAAACGTGGCAAGTGATGGTAGAGTAGGTCTTTTGCCCTTTGATCGTGCGCGCTGCAGAGGGCAATGAATTTCTTTTGCGCGCTAGAACGCCTCGCCAATGTAGGCCACGGCCAAAGCTTGCAGTCCAGTTTGTTGTCAAAAATATTACCCAAGTGAAATGAGCGAAAAGGGGCCGTGTTGGTGTCGCATCCACCATCGGGTCTAAGATTTCTGCACTGTCCGTATGGTACCAAAGGGACGAGGAAAAGAAGAGATGTGGTGCGCTGAAAAAGCCAAGGAGCCGGCACCAATAACATGAGAGTGTAGGACACCCACAGACGTGTGTTTAGTTAGGGGCGGTCGCTTCCGGGGAGAAACGCGGCTCGAATAATCATCAATCTGAAGACATCCCCTAGTGTTTCGGATGAGAGTGTCGGTGAGACGAGGCCGCAATGGCCATGGTGTTGTTGGAATGGGTGCTACGCCGCAATAGCCGCCGAGCCTCAGTGACTGTCAAGTCTGGGGTCTGATAGTCTTCTGCCGTTCGTAAACCTGAAAGAGCGCCTCCCATGGCTCTCTAACTCTGTTACCTGAGGTGTGTTTTAAGATGGGCCGTGAAAACCATCTGCATGGAGACGGGTGGCGACGAGTCACACGGCTTGCTGCTATGCCGTGTAGATGGAGCCCGACAAATGGGTAACCCCCTCCCTCCCCCGATTTCTAGAATCCTTGTGAATTCTGTTCTTAATTTCCCGCGTGTCTATGTTTATACACAAGGTAAACCGAATGACGCAAGAGCCCCAAACCCTTACCGCTACTGCAGATTGCGACTCCTTTCCCTGTCCGTAGCATATACCATTTGTCTAACCGGGATAGAAGATTAATGTCGATTTGGTCTCAGGTGAGTTTCCCTGAGATAACACAGAAAATATGTGGGTGTGAGCTGATCCTGATAGAATGATGAGATGATCGATGGTATTTGCTGTCGTGGTGATACACCCGTATCGCTACAGCGTGCTCAGGTGACATACAGTATTTTCCACGTCAAGCAGGCGTAGACATGACTTCGGGCTCTCGCACGGTGCGTTTGGCGAAACAAACTCCGCAAGCCGACTTTTGTTGTAATGTAATTCTGCCTCTCCAATATCATCGCAGCGCAAGAAACACTCTCCAATGCGCAACCAGTCATCGTCCATTAGGTGTCGGTGTCAGACCTTCCGCAAGGCAAAGCTCCGCTGCTGAGAAGCATGAATCGCAGCTGCATTAGGACTGTCATGGATGCACGTCCATCGGGGCGCTCCCGACGCTGTGCGTTTATCCTCGTGGCAGTCTAAAAGGGCCATTTCGCATCGTTACCTGTGTCAAGGCGTTACATCTCTAATCCTGGTCACAGTGGCTAGGCAGCGAATGTACATGCAGAGGGACAGAGGGACCAAACTCCCAGGGGAGCGTGCGTGCGTGCCGAGTCGACGAAGCCCCAATCGAAGCCCCCATCGGAGCGAATTCGTCCTTCCTGCCGGAGACCGCACAGACTGAGGCGTCCGGAGGATAAGGTATGAAGGCGCAGAAAACAAGCCGGACGGTCAGCCCAGAGACCACGATGCGTAACCCAACAGGACATGAAAAGCTTCTCCTGCTTAGCGCGCTGATTCGACTAGGATCCTTCTTTTGTTCGACAAGCCTCGTTCGCCCATTCGCCCTCTCTTTAGTCTGCCTACACAAATGATATAAAACCGATCGCACAGTACGATGTGGATTGGAATTGTGCTGCTCATCGCCCATAAAGCTTGCTTGCCATTCTCTGCTAAGACGTGTATTCGGTGTCGCCTGGATTGTCGGTGAGAGCTCCACCAATTTCGGTCGTGAAATGTATACTGATTTGCTCCGAAGGGCCAACTTCCTACCTGCGATCCTCCGGGCGCTTGCAGACAGACTTAGTCCTTATCCTGGATAGGGCACAGAGATTACACGTCGTCATTACGCGTCTTTGATCCTTGGACGGTAGTTGGTCCGAAATACCAGAGATATACAATCGTTTTGCCGAAGGCTAAGACTCGAACAGGTGGACAAGGTCGGGCTTTCGTGAGGAGACAATGAATTCCAGTTACGATGTGAATGGTGATGAAGGGAGTCATCAGGAGCGTGGAGCCTGGCCTAGAAATCAGCAGTTGTTGAGCGGCGCGAATAGCTCGACGACGAGTGATTACATCAGGGCATGGCGACAACCGCCACCAGCGCAAGTCCATCCACAACAAGCTGCGACGAATCCATCGAACTGTTTCGAAGATTATGAACTTCCTATATTAGGGGAGGGAAACATGGGGACACGGAATCCAAACGTAGTTCATGAGATGGGCCACCCGCATGGCTATGAACCAAACCTAGTACCCAACACGGACAGAAGCCATATCCCGGTATATGCTAGGGTCGAAAGATATGGTAACAGCCAGCAGTAAGTATCGATTGTGTTCCGAATAATAGCCGATGAGATACTGATTTGGCTCGGAGATATAATTTCGGCCCCAACGATAGCCACGTTGGCCAAGGGAATGATACAGAAATCTTTGGAACAGTGGGCTACTCAAATGAGGTACATGAACCTGAGATAGGTGGGCTCGCTTTTGGGTAAGCTTCTTAGGTATAATACCTTGTGGCGCGGCTGCTGACCGCGTGGCAGTCTCGGAACCCCACAGGACTCCTCACCTGCATCGTACCCGAATCCGAACCAACCCACCTCTTCAGAGGACAATGACCGTGTTGTCCAAGGTCCATTGTCATTGGCAGACCAAAATCTATCGGGCAATCAGGTCATTTGTCCACATTGTGGGACAACACTGAATGGTAACTATGCTAGCGGGAATCTCACTCGCCACAAGAAATCCAAGAAATGTGCTTCCTCCGACAGGAGGAAAGAATGGCCATGTGAGTCCTGTGAAACAGCAGTCTACCAAAGATCGGATGCCTTGCTCAAACATCGGCGAAAGCACCATGCTGCCCCACCCCCTATAAAGAAGAACGAATAGTAAGGGCCCTGAAGATCGGACGGGCATACGAAGGCAACTCCCGGATGTCCTCTCCGTTTATTTTGTATTGATTGAATCCATGAGTAATGACAATAATATTATACGATCGCCAATGATTCCTGGCTCTTTCCTGATCGGTTGTGTAAAATTTTGAAGGAAGAGGAGGACATGAAGACTTGTTTTTGCTGCGTGCTTTGTTCGTGGTCTAAAGCCACTGTCGAGCTGACGGTGGCTGATCAAGAGAATGGTGATGGGTCCCGTCCAGCTAGGTCGCGGCATCCAGCTCGTGCATCTGTGCACGGCAGCTTATCGTGGTATTTTTCGGTTGCCATCCCCAGGTTTATTGTGCGGTATTGCAGTGTTGTTTGTGTGTTCGAGGGTGTACAGAGGTTTTCTCGATATAAGGTGCCGGTGTGCCATGATTCGTGAGGCGGAGGAGAGGCAGGAAGCTGCGGGCAAGCGGTATCGTTTCTCGCTGTGGTCTAGTACACCGATTCAAGAGCAGAGGACCGTTTCAAAGGCGGAAGAGACAGGAGGGGCTGCAGAAAGAAAGGACGATGCAAAGAGTTGAGAGTAGAGGCAGGAGGTGACGTTAAATCAAAGGTTTGAGGCAGACTTCGCGATTCGGAAGCTAAGCCCAGTCGACACCTTATTAGTAACCTTGGAGGGCACGACCAGTGTCAGGGGTCCTGCACAACTCCAGGGCTGTTCAGGGTTACTCCCGACATGCTCTTCAACTGCTTCGTCGACGAGCCTGATCACCCTAGCAGCGCCACAAAGAGGGCCAGATACCGATGAATGCCCAGTTGGTGGACGTGGCCGGCCCAACGGGAGTCGTCGAGATGCTACCCGATGCCAATCTGGAAACCGTCGAGAACTTCTTCCATGATACACACAAGTTGCCATTTTAGCTCACAGATTCGTGCGAAAGATCCCCGCACATGCTGCTGTCAGCCTCTGTGGATGGATTTGATGTCTCAGGATCGACACTCTTTCCATCAGCAGGGCGCCCAACTGCATCACTCCCCCAGCACCATCCCATCAGCGATCCACCACAACTCTCACCGTCTCCAGCCGAGCAACTTTTTCTAGACGCCACACATGTCGAGCCTCAACCTATACAAAGCCACCATGGAGCCAGCTTCCCTTCGCCAATGAACGCCACCGCTAGCGCAAGCTCTTGCTCAACGAAGCCCCGAATGCATCCACAGTTTCAACCTCTGAGTCAATGCTGTTGACACGGCCACTCTGCTCCGTCTTCGTAACAGTATGGTGCTGATGCCACAAGCATCATGTCATCCGGATCTGTCCATTGTCGAACCATCGTGTCCCCTCGCCTTCCTTCGCGCCGGACAAAAGAGCATCTCGGAATTCGTGACCCACTCTTCATGCAGCAAGCATGTTTCTCACCAATAGAAACACCTCAAACCGCACTCGGTGCTAACGCACAGGCGTGAAATATTCTCCGACCAACTTCGGGAGCTTCGGGGCGATCCTGCCATTGAATAAAACTTTCTGAATATCATAGTAGAAATTCTTGCGAGAGCACAACAACACCTTCTTGAAGTGTGATCTCTTGTTGTGCGTCCTCTAGTGCTCTCTGGAGCAGCTAGATTCCCATATCCAACTCCTGTCCTCCACCCCTGGCCCAAATACCCTGGTAGAACGCCAGAAGCAAAAACTGACAGCTCAACCCTCCCGCTCACACCACAGCCCTTAAGCCAATCTCACCTTGTTTGTCTCTGGCTTGTGCCAATTACATGTCATTTCGTGCTGAGTTTCAAATCATATCGCATGCGACTAGACATGACAGCCTACTGCATTTCCTCGCAGATATATCTCTTTGAAAAACACGGCCGCGTGGGTGAGGGCAACACTTTCAGAGATTTATTCAACCCTACCTGCAAGCTCCGAGCTCGTATCTCCTATTTCGCAGATCTCCTTTCGACAAACATAACACCCGCCGTATGCAATTAAAAAGCGCACTAGCAAGCTTTGAGCTCCATCACATATCGCCAAGGTCGTCCTATCTCCGAGCCCACGTCCCCGAACTCCAAGCTCTGAGCTCTCTATTCTCTCCCAATGACTACAATACTCAGCTGCTTCTGCAGTAACGAACTCCCTAGTCTCTCCCTCCAAGGACAAGTATAAAAATCCTCTTCTGACGGTCAAATCTTGATTGTATTACCAAACGGCTTTGTAATGAGCTGGAAAGACTCTCATCTGCGGAATACGTTTCTCGCACATGTCATCACATAGTAGCGTGAGATGAAGTGTGGTAATGGACGTGATAATAGCGGCTACAGGAGGACGCATAGTTCGAGGTTAGGCGGATATTTCCTTGTTCTAGCCTGCGGAAGTAGGTACAAGGAGCTAGCTATGTACGCGAAGGTATAAGAATTAAAATAGCGTAGGTACAAATTTCTGATTAGATATACAAAAGTAAATCGCCCGTCAGGCTAGTCTGCATCAAATATTTGCCATCCGGCTCACGATGCGGTTTTCCAGAAAACGCCAAATGCCTCTCAATAAGAAGCTCGAAGAAGGCCAACATAAGACGCACCAATCCGCTGACTGTGGTATCCATCCCGGCATGTAGACATTAAGCCGCCCAGGTCCAAATGCATGACTCAAAAGACGTGTGTTGATAAACGAAGGAAAACATTCGCGCGTATGCTGTGTAGATAGACAGGTGGCCCGGGGTCAAACGCCCAAACGATAACTGACAGGGCTTCATTAGTTCAAATAAGAAAAGATTCAGATACTCGTTACTCGTGCGCCGGGGGCTGTGGTCCGCTGTGGTCGTAGATTTATCACCGATTCTAGCTCTCTCATCATTTTGTTGTTGGCATCCCTCTGCTCTCTTAACGTGGCCTGTTTCACGCGGTCGTCCTGAAGCTTCTGCATGCGTTCCTCTCTCGACAGTAACGGGGGACGCGTTCGCGGAATCGCAATGGCTTCGAAAATCTCGTCGTCAGAGTTACTGCCTTCCACACTTGAGGGTGCGGACTGCTGTGAGCTTAGATAGCCTCCGTTTAGGGCTCGGAGCGCGTCCGAGGGGCTACCCTCATCGACGGCAGTGAGGCCTCCCAGGCTTGGGACTGGCGATCGCATGCCACTGGAAGCTTGGGATATACGCCGTTCGTGGCGGACAATGTTGACGGCGAGGGCATTTTTGCCGGCTTCCCAGGCCTGGACAAGGCTCTTTAGATCAGCGCCGATGGACTCGTATTGTGCCATGAGGTGAGACCCAAGCTCCGTCACATCTTCAGACCCCTCCAGACTTTTGTTCGACTCCTCGCGGAGAATCTGCATTTTCGCCTGTAGACCGCGTATACCTTGGGATAGGGAGCTGAGTTTCCGGACCGAGTTCCGCAGACGATCTCGGCCTGGCGTCGATTGAGTTTTCAAGGGAGAGGGTAGCGCAAACTGCTCTTCCTCAGCCAGAATGCGATTGATTTTCTCGCCCCATAGCCCAGTCGTGGCTCCCATTATGGTCATGGAATCTACAGCCACGCTCCATCGGGCGAAGTCAGGCTTTCCGCCATCGGCTTCTAGGGCAAGAAGAGAGCACAAGTAAACACGGCGTAATGTAGACAGTCGGTACTGCAGGGTCCGAAGCGCTTTCAGGGTCTCTGCGTCTTCGAACTCTGACGCGGAGAAGCCAAGTGCCGCTTCTTGTAGATCGGGGTTGTTGATGTCGTAGACGTCGAGGTACTTCTCCAGGTCATCCTCCTCGATAAGCTGCCTGAGGATGCCACATTGTTCTGCTAGAACGGGTATGCTCTCGGCAAAGGCGGCGCGGAGACTCCGACGCAGGCGTTGACAGCGGCGGGCTTGACCTTTTTCCTCGAGTCTCGAGATGGGCGGGAGGGGACTGCTGCTATCGGGAAGTGAGTAAGCGTCCTGGACTTTAGGCACAAGTTTTACTCACAGGCGGTAACCGCGTGAAACAAGCTCCACCTCCTGGATTAATGCGAGGGCCGATGACGTCGAAGTTTCAAAGGCCTGCAGGTTCGCGACCAAGGTCGATGCTCCTTCCACAGCTTGGTGTCGAAGATACTGGAGCCACTGCCGGCGCATATAGGCATAGCACGCTGTGGCCGCTGCAGCGAACACGGCAAGGACCACAAGCAGTCGGCCTTTGCTAAGACCAGACGCTTGTCTTCGAGACCAGTGGACGAGCCAGACTATGGTAAAGGCAGCCACTCCCGTCAAGGCAGCGCCCAACAGGCTGGTGGTAGCCACCTTGAACTCCTGTGGTGGCCCAGCGCGTCCATCGGCCGCGAAGTTGGGGAAGGCAGCGGCCCGGAGCCCGCTCTGCTCACCGAGGAGCTGGGAGGCGACGACAAGGTAGCGAAAGTGCTCGAGGAATCGCTGGTTATCTACTCGACCCAGCCGCGAATTGACGGCTCTCTGGGGTTGCGGATTAGCGATGGCGCCATGAGCGGTGAAGGGGCCGATGCACGTACCGACCATGCGCTGTGGATGTGCGCGATTGAGCCATGTCGCGAGGCGTGGATATGCAGCGGACGTGGAAGCTTGTCCCGGATCCTTTCCTGGAGGGTGGACAGCCCTCGCGGCGCGAAGCTCTGGGCGGGGGGCGAATTCGAAGTGGATGATGAAGCAGGCGACGGAGGCAAGCTTCCTCTTCCTGCGCCTGGCATAGCGTCAGTGCGAGTTGGATTCCTAATCACGTCGGGGGGAGAGCTCACCCTCCAGATATTCCGCCAAGGGCGAGTCCTCGAAGATAACGTTCTCCATCTACCTCATGTTTGGCGTCTCGTGGGTTGCGCAGCTGCTCGGGAGATGCACGTGCGCTCGAGGCAAGATGCACTGGGACGGGAGGATGGATATGTGGAGGCGTGGAGGTGTCGAGGTGTCGAGGTATGTGATGGCCAGTTGTGCGTCGACTCGTGCTTGTGTTGCCTGAGGACACGAAGAAGGTTGACGGTGAACGCAACGGCAAGCAGGAGGATCGTCGAAACGTCGTCGGCGGCTGCTCCACATGGGTTCGGAGATGAACCGATGGTTGGCGGTTAATTGGCTGCAGGGCCTGGACCCCTGGGGTCCAAAGTCGAACGTGCCTGAACCCTTCAACGTCGACCCACACCAGCCGACACGGGTGACATGTCTCGCGAAGAGACGCATGCTACTGTGCTGTAGGCGTGCCGCCCGACTATCTACTTGCATCGCCATGTTTCCTTGTTTTCTTTATCTTCGACTTGGGACTGGCCGCGTACCTAGGTCCGCATGGTCTTTGATTACTATTACCTCTACCCCACGCGTCTATCCATCTTCAGCCTTACAGCGGTGCGCACTTCGACCATTTGCAGGAAGTATCTAGAAAAGTACACCAGCAGCGGCCTGCGCTAGTTCATTACCGTCACCTCGTGGGCTATTGTTGACTTACGCAATGACAGGAAGAGCTGCAGAGGGTTGTTATTGCTTTACTCCACCCTGTCTACCCGTCTGCTTTATCACAATACAGTAGAGGTTGATATGCGTGGGGCCAGCAACTCGGCATCGGCCGCACCTAGTGAACGGCGGCTTCGGCGCGGACGAGAGAGCAAGTCCTTGCATCTGCGGCCGGGCGCCGAGGACTCGGACGTGAGAGGTTAATCGGCATCGCGGTGCTTTCCACACTGGTTCGTTGCGGGATAACCCGGGTTTTAGCGTCCCACTACGTGTGCTGACACATTCGTCACCCAATTATGGAGTAGTCTACTAATTCATCCAGCTGAACTTCACGCATCCATCTTCTTCTGCCATTATACATCACACACCACACCCCGGATGCTGCTCCCAATCGTCATGAAGCTGTCTTGACATCGAGGCTCGGACGTTTCATACTGCCGAGTGGCTTTTCGCTCGATGCTAAAAGTAACCCACCTGGTCCGCGGTGCGTCTGCCTCCGCATGACCGGCTTCATCAGCCCTCCAGGGCTGCTTATGAGCGAGGAAACCTGTTCGAGACAAGTCCCGTAGACGCTTCGAGGACCCGTCGCCACACAGACGGTGTCGGCCAGGTACAGCACAACCTGCTCGGCCATTCTTGCCTGTAGCATCGTAAGTAAGGCTGCGTCCTAGTCACCCGCCTCGTCCACCCTAGTGGCGAGTATTATGTCTAGGCCAGGTAGCCTGCATGTCTAAACACCATGACTTGCACAGAACACGGTTGGCGAATACCTCTGGTTGTGGCTGTCAAGGTGTCTAGAGATCTGCCACATCCCTGGTCAGCCCACATCCTTCTTCATCTATCGTCACCTCGCCTCTACCTACTCCAGCAAGCATTCTGTTAGCCTATCCTAGTTGGTAGGTGCAACCCTTCCTTCTTGTCACTTCAGCCACTTCTCGTTTTCACCACAGTCATTTCTCCAAGCTCTTTTTTCTTATAATTAGTCCTCTGCCATACTCGTAAGACACCCGTCAGCCTTTGTCTGCACTTATTCACAACCCTCCTTTGGCTTGGTCGATCACGTTTATTTTGAGCAGTTTGTTGGTAAGCCAGTCGACATCCTATCGTATGGTCTCGTTGGTCTGGCATCGATGGACGAACATATGGTTAGGACGCTCATGTCCACGGTAGAGCTGATTGCCGCAACACTGGATACAGCTCCTGATGGCTGGCGAGATCAAATACAAGCTATCAGGAACATTACCGCTTCGTTGGAGCTTCTTGACACCACACCCGACGAAGCACGGAAACAATGGCAGCTGCCGTTGGTCTCTGTGTTCCAGCGCGTAGCCTACGCAGACGCTGACAACGGCGGCCTGCTGGATATAGCGGATTGGTGCTTGAGACAAGCGTTACGACTGCTTCAAGTCTATCCGGAGGACGTTGAGCTGCTTGCTTGTAAGTAGATTTCTCCCAGCTCTGCAAAGAATTCTGGCACAAAGCCAGAAGGACCAGCTTGGCTCTACAAAGCACGGCTGTATCTGGCAGAGGGGGTCTTGCTGATGTAGAGCTTCCTCACTGGATACCATCTTCCTCCGTGTCGTAGCCTGCTAACCGTTTTGCAGTGATTGGACGGAACTGGCTTCTTCGGTCTCAGAAATCCCTCGCGAGGATACATCACGCAGAACGAGATTCGATCAGCAGCGGAGCAAGCCAAGGACATCCACTTTCTCAAAGCGAAGAGCAACGGCAGGCGAGTATAGCAGCGATGGAAGCAGAGGACCGACTTCAGACCGCCGATTATGTTGAAGCCCGAGGCATTCTTCTGCCAGCATTTGACTACCTCAAGCACGCAGCTGATGCGGCTCAAGCGCAAGGGAAACTGAGTGGACCCCTTCTTTCCACCGTAAGTGTCTACGTTCGTCTCTCAGCCTTCTGTACGCTGATAAGTCTGAAGGCGGCAGAAGCCTGTATGAGCTTGGGCAACGTCTCTTCCCTTCGGGTAAACCAGCACTATTTTCAAGAAGCCCTGAGATATCTACGGACAGCCAGTGAAATTGCGGGCTACAATCTTCCCCTCCACCTGCAGCAGTGAGTGGAACACTATGACACTTTCCGAGCGGGCCCCTGACTTGTCCCAGATATCTCGACGAATACGGGCCTTTGCCGTTGGACTCACGCAATTAGCGATACTACGTGCTATCACATCTAAGGAGAATATCAGGCGTGTTGAACAGATTTAGACAGGGCAAAAAAGGATCAAGTGTGCCCTTGCAAAGTTCTACTGCGTCTGCCACAGTACCTTTACTCAAGACGCTTCTAAATTTCTCCTCAAACGTGATATCATGTCCTAGGTATCTCATCTACGTTCTTGCATGGACTGGTTTCAAAGACCATGGTTTGCAGTACCACACCCCGGCCTGGTGCCTTGGTTGTGTTCTGCGTAGCAATAGAAGCCCTCATTCATTCATTCTCATCTGTTCAACGCCTATCGTGATTGCAATGCAACATTCACCTACATGCCTGATGCTAAATTCCATTGCCGCGCGATTTTGCGAACTGATCGTGCACAGACACGTGTATCGTCCGAGTCGAAAATGCAACACGATGCCCCGGGAAAACGTTGTCGCTGGATCCATGACGCTCGGGCTTTGCGCGCCTGCACGGACGAACTTTTGGCGAAGCTGCACCGAGCCGGCGCAACGCCTGCTCCCGCATCTTCCCATCCACACCGTTCCGGCCTGCAGTCATTCCTACGAGTCGCTGCTTATCTTGCGAGGCGAACTCTGACTTCATTGTTTTCCGAGCATTCCGACCACCCCTGGACGAACACTGCGCGCCGCGGTAACCTGCCTCAACAGACCTCCAAGACGGCCATATCCTTCCATCGCGCTCAACCACCACTCGGCCGACCCGAGCGTCTCGCGCGCGTACAGCTTCATTACAGGAAATCCCTCGTATCTTCCCAAGATTCTCAGCGCAGCCGCACAGCCGGTCACCGTCACATTCACCATGAACGAAGAACGGGAGCTAGCGATCAAGCCCATCGTGTTGACCAGCATGCAGCACAACACACAGGTAGGTTCCAGTCACCCGGAGACATGATTTCCAAGAAAACACACTCGCTAACACTCGCGCCGCGCAGGTGGTCTCGAACATTCGAAGTCTCACGGCGTCTCTGTTCGGGGCCGCCGCGGGTGCCCTGGGGATGGAGTCATACACGGGCTTCCTCTTCTATCTCGTCGGCACGCTGATCGTCTCCGGGTTCATCTTCAGCTTCCGGACAGAGGGAAAACCAAGCGAGTACTTCCACCAGCCGCTGGGAGACTTATGGGGAGGCGATGTGGTCAGTGGGCTGAGCAGCTTCGTGCTGACGTGGACTCTCTTCTACGGCCTTGTAAGAGCATGAGAATGGATGGCATGGTTTGATGGGCCATCACATCACGGTCATATCAATTGGAGGCGGAGGGCGGTGGCGACATGCACGCTGTATACATGGGCATCAAACACTACTCTTCAGAGGGCATGCTTTGCGGGACCTCCATTGCCTCCGCTCGCCTTCGCCGTATGTACCTTTGGCGGTGAGCGCCCTAGTCGCATGGTGAAGACAGACGCATGGTTTGCATGGGCTTAGCGGAACGGTGCTCTTTTCCAAGGTCAGATACAGAAGGCGCAGTGTAGGGTATGCGCCTGTTTTGGAGGGACACGGTGTCTAGAGAGGTAACGTCCTCACCTAATTATCTCCAACATGTATTCAACCGAGTCCCAAACGTTTGTCAGGCTCCAACAGCAGCCCATAGACTGTAGGATGGTCGTCTGGACAGGCTCGTGGTTGTGATATTTTATGTCTGTGCGCATCTTAATTGATTTTAGCGTGCAGCGCGTCGAAGCGCGTTCGCCCACTATCGCGTTTCTTGACCCTCATTTCTGCCTCCGCCCAAACTCACCCCAACTCTTCGCCCTCACTCTCCTGCGACCCTAACTTTTAGAAATTTTTCACAATCTCGCCATCCAAACCCCCTCTTCTCATCTCATAGAACCAGTACGTCTTTTTGCTTGCAGCATTCGCGGCTGGGCTGCCTGCTAACCATCCGCAGTGCTGGAGGCACGTTTAAACCAGGCCAGCCTGCTCAAGAAGGTCAGCGACACCCTCCCCTACACGTGTACACGTCTGACACTCCTGCAGGTGGTTGATGCTATCAAAGACCTGGTTCAAGATTGCAATTTCGACTGCAATGACTCGGGCATCGCGCTCCAGGCCATGGACAATTCCCACGTCGCCCTTGTGTCCATGTTGCTGAGGTCGGACGCCTTCGAACCCTTCCGCTGCGACCGCAACATTGCCCTCGGAATCAACCTGGGCTCGCTCACCAAGGTTCTGCGCGCGGCACAGAGCGACGATGTTCTGACGCTCAAGGCCGAAGACGCACCGGATGTTGTCAATCTGGTCTTCGAGAGCACCGCCACAGACAGGATCAGCGAATACGACATCAAGCTCATGGACATTGATCAGGAGCACCTGGGAATCCCGGAGACGGAATACGCAGCAACCATCAAGATGCCCGCGGCCGAGTTCCAGCGCATCTGCCGAGATCTCAGCGCCCTTTCGGAGTCTGGTGCGTGCTCCCGTGACAGTGCATGTTATGCAACGCTGACGAACGACCCCAGTTTCCATTGAGTGCGCAAAGGACGGCGTGGCTTTCAAGTGCACGGGTGACATCGGCTCAGGCTCCATCCAGCTACGAAGCCACACCGATGTGGAAAAGCCAGACCTCAATGTCGAAATCGATCTGACAGAGCCTGTCTCTCTTACCTTTTCTCTGAAGTATCTGGTCAACTTCTGCAAGGCCAGCGGCATGTCCGACCAGGTCAAGCTGTGTCTCTCCAACGAGGTCCCACTCCTCGTCGAGTACGGTCTTCAGAGCAACAGCTACCTGAGGTTCTACCTCGCGCCCAAGGTAACGTTACCTAATCCTTACTGCTCTCTGAACGCTGCTAACAGGGCTAGATTGGCGACGAGGAGTAAGCATTTGACGACGAGTCTACGAAGCGAGCGGCATGTCTTTAGGATGCACGTGGGATTATTGTGGGCGTGTAATATCGTTCCATGCATGCGAAGCGTCTATCGGGTTCATACGGGGCGGGGGGTGGGTAGATTGGCGAGCGCTTTTGCGGAGTTGGTCCCAGGCCTTCGGTGTGTGCAGTGAGCGCGGGGTATCCCCCGCGTCGACGTCAGCGCGTCGGGCGATCAGATAAAGAAAAAAATCAACAATATACACCCACACCTACACTGACACTCGTGCATCCTCGCCTGCATTGCACTTGTCCACGCCCTCCTCTCTCCCTTTAGCAACTTCCCTCTTGGTCGCGGATGGCTTCCGACACGCTGGTACCCGAGACGCGGGTTCTCGCGATCGCCAGCCATGTAAGAGTCATGCGCGAATGCGTCGCAAAGGCTTGATCGACTAATCAGCAATAGGTAGTTCATGGGTGAGTTTCTCGAAGGAAAGCGATGCGCGTATGGCTAAGATGTAACCGAGATACGTGGGCAACAAGATGGCGACGTTCGTCATGCAGTCCTTGGGATGCGACGTCTCTGCGATCAACACGGTCCACTACAGTAAGCATGCTTCATCAGCTTTGGCAAAAATGCTGAAATAGGATGCTAATCTCGTCAACAGGCAATCACACTGCATACAAGCAGGTCAAAGGCACGAAGACGTCGGCAGAGCAGATAGCGGACCTCTACGAGGGTTTGCGCCAATCCAACCTAAGCAACTTCGATCTATTGTTGACTGGATACATGCCCAGCGCCGAAGCGGTCCAAGCCGTGGGGAAGATTGGCCGAGATATCAAGTTCAATGCGGGGACAAAGCCCGGGTCGTTCTTTTGGGGTGAGTCTAGGGCACGTCTGGGGTGGAGAGGGGTGATGGCTAACGCGGGACAGTGTTGGATCCAGTAATGGGAGACAATGGGAAGCTCTACATACCAGAGGACGAAGTGCCGGAGTACAAGGCGCTCCTCCGGGAGGCAGACCTGATTCTCCCGAATCAGTTCGAGGCCGAGTGAGTCCCGCAACCCTCCGAGTCAAGAGGGAAAAAAACATTCGTTGACAAGAGATCTCCATTAGAACCCTCTCCGACATGACCATCACCGACCTTACCTCCCTCGCGGCCGCGATCCAAGTTCTCCACAAGACCTACCAAGTACCCCACGTCATCATAACGTCTCTGCGCCTCACACGTGACAACCAGACGCTCCCGTCCAGAGCCCCATCCCGAGCAGCGTCCAAACCACCATCCGGTCGGCAAACACCCACCTTGTCCCTAGAACGCTCAGCTGAAACCTCGCACCCGTCCTCATGGCCGACATCACAACCCGCAACCTCCTCGCCCTCGCTCGCCCCCGCTCCTGCGCCCGAAGAACCTGAGAACCTCACCATCATCGGCTCCACCGCAACCTCAGACTACAAACCGCGCCTCTTCCGCATCGACACGCCACAGCTCCCACTCTTCTTCTCAGGCACAGGCGACATGTTCGCCGCACTGACCATTCCGCGCCTCATCGAAGCCGTACACAACTCGTCAACGCCCAATCTCTTACTCCGACCGAGCTGGCGCTCGCCGGACGACGTGCCTGCAGAAGAACTCCCGCTCGCGAAAGCATGCCAGAAGGTACTGGCGAGCATGCAAGCGATCCTCGCCCAAACCACGGAGAAGTGCGAGAAAGAAATGAAGACGTACGATGCGCGGGAGGCAAAGGAGGGCCATGGGTTGGGCGAAGAGGCACAGCAGGAGAGGGAGATGAGGAGGCATCTTGCGCTGATGAATGCCAGTGAGGTCCAGGTGGTGAGGTTTGTAAAAGAGATTGTTGATCCGCCGCAATTGGAGAGATTCAAGCCGAGGGGGGTGGACGAGGGCGGGAAGGTGCCAGAGGACGTCGGGAAAATAAAGCCAGATGAGCTTGGTGTGCTACATTTGGGGTTGGGGAGAACGGGGGAGGGGGCAATGCAGGTTATCAGTGAAAAGGAGAATGTGATGGAAAGGGAGGAGAAAGAGATAGCGAAAGTAGAAAAATCATAGGGCGGATGGACTGGGGATATACCATAGAGCGGTGGATTTGATTCGGTTCGATCTGATGGAGTCTAATCTATAACAAGTTACGCCGTTTTGGCCAGTCATTTCATCATCATTATCATGAGCCCTAACTCCTATTGATTCGCCTATAACCCACGATGTGGCTGACATCCACCATAGTCATGGTCCTTGGCCGTTCCTAGCCTTATAATACATCCTTGTGTCTTGTTCTTCTTCTTCTCCGTCGCCAACGTCACTGCGGACCGCAAGCGACTGTGTATCGAACCCTAAGCACCAAATCCGCCCGTACTCCCAAAACCCCCCGCACCCCTCACGCTCTCCTCCAACTTCTCCACGACCACAACCTCGGGCATGACAATCTACACGTTACACATTAGCACTCGCCCTCTGCCTCCAAGAACCGACAGGCCATCTCATCAAATACACATGCAAGACGCGTGGCGCCCAGGAACTCAATCTCCTTCAACAGCCAGCTAAGTGTGAAATCACGTACTTTTTCGACGATGAGTTGGGCAATGCGGTCGCCGACCTTGATAGGGAAGTCGGTTTCGGACAGGTTGGCGAGGATGACGCCGACCTGGCCACGGTAGTCGGCGTCGATTACGCCGGCCATAGTGTCGATGCCGTGTTTGGCTGCGAGGCCGGAGCGCGGGGCTACGCGGCCATCTGGATGGAAGACATGGTAAGTAGGTGTTCTTGTTCCCAGTGGAGAGTTGTGCGGGTGCAATTGAGCTGTGCTGTGATTGCGATTAGAGTCAAGGAAGTGAACATACAAGTTCCCGCCGGCACCGCAATGCTAATATCCGTATCGACCCTCACGCGTCCCCTGGCGGGCACCACCACATCCCTCGCACTATACAGATCGTGTCCGGCTGCAAACGCGCTCCCCTTGGTGGGTGCCGTCGCTTTGTCGCTGAGCAATTGCACCTGCAGCTGTGTTTCTACGGAGCTGTGCCCGATGGCGTGCGTAGGGTGGTGCGAAGCCATATTTGCGAGCGGTGTTGGGGTCGCGGTGCCGGAGTCGGAACCTCGAGGGAGCACAGAGGGAGCGTCGAGGGGAGATGGGTCGAGTATGCGGGTGCGTTTGGGCAGGGGACTGGAGGGGAGGGAGGGTGGTTCGTGGAGGAGGGACGCGGGTGTGTGGGCTGGGTCGGCGTCGGTGGTGGACATGGTGAGGAATGGGGACGAGATTTGGCGGTGAGGTTAAGTTGTGGGGTTGTGATTGACGTGGATTGTGCGGACTACGCGTGGTGGGAAAGGCGGTCGAGAACGCGTTTTATTGGCTGGCACGCGTGGTGGGGTGAAGAGAGGAAGAACCCCAGACTTGTACAACACCAAACCAACGCATCTCCCCCATTGAAAAAGTTGAGGGCTGAAGCCCGTCTTCCATTCTCTTGGGCTTTGCACTTTTCTCAAGCACACCATGACATGGACTCCGGTCTTAGGAGTTTCACAGCCTCCGGATTACGACTTCTGATAATTATATGGGCCACATGTCTGTAAACATTTAAAAAGTCAATTCACCTCCCCACATAATCTTACTTCTCCCTTTTTGGGAGGTCTATTCTTGGGGAAGAATGCACTGTCTGGCATCGTCGCTGGGGCTCAACACCAAGACTAGCTAAGAGCCAGACTCACAACGCATAACGCATCGGCAACCTCATATCTGTCAGCAAGGCCGCAGAACCTCGACCGTTCTCGACAACAACTCCATGCTCGCGAACTGCAAGGTGCAAGACGCACTCCAGCCGCAATAACCCAAAGGCGGGGTGCCGACATGCCGGAGACGGCTCCATGAAACATCCGACCATGCGGGCTACAACTCCAACACTCGGGATGAGGCTCTGAGGTTCTCAGCCTCTACATCATGGTGGAACTGACCCGCCAACATATCGCGTACGGTGCAGGAGCCAGTCGTCTGCGGATCCGTACAAAAACCCCCGGAACTCTCTCCGGCTGCGCCGCACAACTCTACGCAACGCTAGCTCGTGAGTCCCAGTGGCCAAGAGCATGATGCACGAGGAGGATAGGCTGTGTCATCAAAGTTTCCTCTCCCACATTCCCTTGTGTAGGTTTGGGATAGCCGAGTCTATCCTGCTACGCCACCTTCCAGTTTCCGACCCGCAGATAGGACGAGTTGCAAATTTGCGGAGGCTTCTCAAGTCGAGCTTTTGTCATGCTTCTAGAACGATTCTACCACCTTCCAGTTTCCCACCCGCAGATGGGTTGAGATGCAAAGTTTGCGGAAGCTTCTCAAAGTCGATCTTTGTCATGCTTCTAGAACGCTTCTACCACCTAACCCGAGACAGTTGGGAGGGATGGTGCTCTCGGCATATCCTGTGTTGAAAGCCCTACCTCTGCACCTTGAGGTTAGCAATCATCACACAGCGGTCATCGAACTCACAACATTGTCATAAGACGGCAAGCATCGATCATTCAATGGAAAGAAAGAACTTAGGGAGGCAGGTGGTGCTTCAACGTATTGCCGATATTGAGGCAAGTGCCTATGTTATTGCCATCTCGTCGTTAGACGCCTGTTGCAATCGATTCGAAGAGGTTGGAAACAGAAGGACGGGTTGCAACTGATGCGACCATCAAAAATCCTTGAATGCGGTTCAGCGGTGCTGAATAGCCGCAGCTCGATCCCCGCAATCAAATGCTATGCACGCTTTAGCACCATCAAGACCTTAGTATCCAGCTACATCGCCTCTTGATTCTACCACCACATGACCTGGGCGTGCCCATAATGCATGTTGCGAATGCCATACGTCACGACATGTCTGCACTTACAACGCTGTGTGACTCTTGGTCCCTTCCACTCGCTACGTACGGTATATTAACAAGTTGTGTGCTTTCCAACAGTGCCAGAAACGCAGGGACTAAAGTTAATTTATAAATAGGATTGGGTGATGCTCATCTAAACTGGGATGGAGACTTCGGACGGTGGGTTCCAGTCCCACGGCTAACTACCCGCCACCATTTCGGGTCCCCATATTCTCGTTGCGCCCCGATCGATTGGCTAATCACAATACCATCGCGACTGGTCTGGCTACTTCCAGCTACAGAGCAGCCTCATGATCTGTGCTTGGGGACGCTGTTCTCCCAAACACCAATTGTACTTAAAGCATACGGCCCCTGCGTGGATGCCATCCGCATCGCTCACAATACCTTTCTGTTGACATAGATTGTCCTCAGCTGCTTCACCTCTCCTTTAAAGTTTCGGAATACCTCTGCTCATCATGGGTTTCTTGGTCAAGTCCCCACCAAATACTGCAGGATCTGCTGTCCCCGCCATCCTCATCGGATTGTTTGTCGCCTTCGGTGGTATATTGTTCGGGTAGGTGGCCTTCTCCAAGCGATTCTAAGTTTTGTCTCTGATCAATGCAGCTACAATACCGGTACTATTGGAGGTATCTTGGGCATGAAGTATGGGCGACATGAGTTCTCAACGGGCTATATTAACAGGAAGGACGGCCTCCCCGATGTCACAGCCAGTCAGACATCAACCATTATTTCTATCCTCTCTGCCGGGACCTTCTTTGGAGCCCTGACTGCCGCCCCTGTTGCCGATATGGTCGGAAGACGTCTCGGTCTAGTCGCCTGTAATGTCGTTTTCTGTTTTGGAGTTATCCTCCAGACTGCCGCGACTGCCATTCCGATGTTCACGGCAGGACGATTCTTTGCTGGATACGGTGCCGGCATGATCAGCGCTACCATCCTGCTCTATCAGTCCGAGACGAGTCCGAAATGGATCCGTGGTGCCGTCGTCGGTTGCTATCATCTTGCGATCGCAATCGGTCTCCTCCTTGCAGCTTTTGTCGACAATGCTACCAAAAATCGCAACATCACTGGTTCTTGCCGAATTCAAATTGCTGTGCAATTTGCCTGGGCTATCGTTCTATTCACTGGGTGTGTCTTTCTCCCGGAAACACCTCGCCATCTCATTACGAAGGGCCGACTAGATCAGGCTGCCGAATCTCTTTCCAAGCTGAGGAGGCTTAAAATCGAACACCCTGCCCTTCTAGAGGAGCTGGCTGACATTGCTGCGAATCACCACTATCAGCTTTCTCTGGGAAAAGCCACTTACCTTGACTGCTTCAACGGTAACCTCGGAAAGCGTTTGCTCACCGGATGCCTTCTTCAAAGTCTTCAGCAGCTTACGGGTGTTAATTCCACTTTATACTATGGTACCTCATTCTTCTAAAACTCCAGCGTCAAGAATCCTTCATCATTAGCATGATTACTTTGGCCATCAACGTCGCGTCCACGCTCCTGGTCTCTATCTTGTTGAGGCATGGGACTGCCATCCTCTTTCTCATTGGCGCTACCGGCACGTGTGTCTACCAATTCATCGTCGCCATTATTAGTACTGTGGTCAGGATCCAGAACATTCCAGCGTAAAATGCTATAACTTCCTTTGTCTGTATCTATATCTGCTTCTTTGCCTCGTCTTGGGGACCAGTTGCCTAGGTTGATACTGGCGAGATCTTCCCACTCAAAGTGCGAGCCAAGTCTCTATCTTTGCCCACCGCCTCCAGCTGGCTTCTGAACTAGACCATCGGATAGTAAGTCCTACTTCCTTCCCAATCCTATCAACACCATCTAACAGTATATCTCAGTGCAACACCCTACCTCGTCGGCAGCGAACCCTGTGACGCCAATCTCGGCGTAAAAGTCTTCTTCGTCTGGGGCGGCTGCTGTTTCATCTGCATCTACTTCGTGTGGGTCATGATCTATGAGACCGCACTGCGCTCCTCTTCCGGATAGTCTCCTGCTCAACCTCGACCAAGCTCATGCGGCGGTTATCTGCATGTGCCTCCTGCATGTTTTGGAAAGAGGCAGTGGGTACGAAACCTTTGAATTGCCAGGCGTGCGGGTCCTTGGCGTAGAGCTCGTCGACTTGCTCGAGCGCCAAGCCCTTACCATGAGAGCGAGACTGGCCCGATGGGCGAAAAGGAGTACCGCTCTTAGGGCACTGTAAGGCAAGATGCGTGCGCAGCCACGAATTGCTGCTACATCTGCATAGGAAAGGTGAACGGGAAAATCTTCATTATGAGATCGAAGTGTGGGTGTACCACTACGATATATGAATGTGTATGGGCAACGAATTATGATTACGAGTCCTTGTAAATATAACAAAGCCTATGAGAATATGTGTTCGACATTACCACCAAGACTGATTGCTGTTTCCCGTGGGTATATCCCAGTTCACAGTATCCACGATGAAACGTGTCACGCAACATCCGCAAGAACAATCAAACAACACTACGGTTTTCGATCCACAAAAACATTCCACAGCACGAATGACATACTCCATCCAATTGATCTTCAAGTTTCTCCGCAACGCACTGACTCGTACGAAAGCAGTCCAGCGAGCCCCTCCCGCTGATCCTGATGGTCGCATCTAAGATATACCACCGGTAGTAAGAAATACGACAGGCGGGTTTCAACGTGGCTTTCTAGGGCGCATTTGGGTGCGAGTACGTCAAATAGGTACGAGTAGTATTGCTATCAAAATTTCTGTCAAGGTACATGGGTAGGCGACCTCGGAGATGCCTAGATATCACGAGTTGGCCCAGAGATGGGATGAGGCTCCTAACAACTACTACCTCCCTCACACATTTCAAAGTCGTTCGACGAAAAATTTTATGTTTGTGTTCCTACTCGCAAACCCAACGAGATACTACTTATGACAATACTTTTGCTCGACGTAACCAACGTGGATACAAATGAACATAACCCAGGTTCAAAGGGTTGTATCCCTGGTTCTCCAGTGAGAAAATAGAGAAGTTGTTTGTATGTAGGAATCAAGCTGAAAAAGACTCACCATGTTAAATACATACATTCATCTCAATATAAGACTTAGACTTTTAGGCTCTGAACCCAAAGCGCAAAATCTCCCATCAGACCAGCCCATGGATGAGCCTCGAAAGATAAATCTTAAAAAAATACTCTAATCTCTGTGTTGATAGTAACGCTGAAGGACATCAAAAGCTCCACTTGGAGCATCTATGACGTTTAAAGACCTCTGCTGTGAAGGTATTTACAGGAGATTCCATTTTCACTTTTGGTGAATTCTCTGGCACGAATGCATGTTGTTAACTTGGAGTTGGGTATGAAGCAAAAGGAAGGTACAAGGGTACAAAATTATATGTTTACTCAAGAATATAATACCACGAATATTCCTCCACCGACGAGCTCTTGCTGCGTGCTTCTATTAAGACTACAACACATCTCATCCTCAATATATCGGCTTTATGTCTCCGATTCTCTCGCGAAAATCTCCACTAGTACCAAAGTCTCTACTAAATCAGACCGTGGGTCTTGAATTCTCGACTCCTGGATTTGAAATGACGGGTTACCTCACAACGAATCATACAATTAAACAAAAAGAGTAAAGTTTCATGTATGCACAACAGCAAAGTTGAGATATTTCTAGGGGCATTGATGGAACCCTCCAGCCTAAATTGAAATAATGAGACTGAGGATTGCACGCCCTTGCCCCTAGTGTTTCCTCTTCCTAAAAGAGTTCTTGTACGGAGTCATGTGTTAGGTTGAAAAGCTAGAAATTTACGAGTTTAAGAAGTTGGGACTTGTAGCTGCAAAGATCAAACAAGGCTCGCAGGCAGTCACGCAATAGAAGTGATTTTCCGCACTGATTGCCATCTCCACAAAGGGGCGAAGATGGTTGTAATCACATCAAAAGCTAACACATATCATCTGCAAAAAAGACGAAGTTCCATGAAAATCTCAGGTCTCTTCTAATTTGTCTATGAAAAAAAGGTGCTCTAATGACACGACTACTCGGACTTGAAAGGCTGAACAAGCACATTCACCAGCTCAACAAAACCCGTCATCTCCATCCCCACATCCTTCGCCATACTCTCCATGAACAAGACCAAATCCTTCCCAAAAGCCTGCGCTACCTCAGGATCACTAGCATCCAGCGGCTGCTGGTCCTTTCCAATTTGACTCATCTGCGTCCCAGCCAACGCATTCGTAACCAGAAAGTCGCTGTCATCAAAAACATGCTTAATGGCGCCCGTGACCTTCCCATCAATTATGTCCTTCGCAAGTCTTGGTTCTGCACAGAGAGGCCTCGCAAGCCCAACTCCATCAACAGTGTCCAACGCATCGACCATCCCGCCCACAGAACGGAACCCTCCAGTCACATAAGCCTTTGTCTCCTTCAGTGCAGGCACAATCATATCCGCGAACTCCATGAAGAACGCCTCACGCTTCTTACTCGACTCTCTTTTATGCACGAAATGATTCTCCTCATACGTCCCGCCGGATAGCTCAACAAAGTCAAATTTGTTTTCCTCGAGGATCTTACATAGCTCACGCGCCTCTTCGGGTTGAAACCCCCGGTCTTGAAATTCGACGCTGTTGAGCTTGATGCCGAGGATGAAGGAGGGGGAGACGCGGGAGTGAATTGCGGAGGCGATTTCGACGATTATGCGCGAGCGGTTGGTGAGCGTGCCGCCGTAGGCGTCTGTACGGAGGTTGGTGCGTGAGGAGAGGAATTGGGCGAGGAGGTAGCCTGGGATTGGATCAGCATTGTGGATTGTAGAATCTCCAAGGCGGAGATGCATTAAAGGGGTCCTACCGTGAGCTCCATGCAACTGTATGCCATCGTAGCCCGCCTTGTCCAAAAACTCAGCGGAGTGCGCAAATGTATCGACGATCGTATCGATCTCTTCTTGGGTCGCCGCATGAGGTTTTGCAAAAGTCTGGCCAAAGACAACACTTTCCAACTGGACATCACTTGCCGACACAGGATCCTTCTGAATCTTATCCTGTGCCTGTCGCCCAGGATGATTAACTTGTCCCACGATCAACGAGCCCTCTTTCTTCGCCACAGTAGCAAGTTCCTTAAAGGCTTCGAAACGAGGCCCTGAAAATCCTGCCGTGCGTGGTATAATCATGTTTCCAGGGGCCTCAAGCTGGTCGTAGTCCAGCATGATGTTTCCAGTCAGCATAGTCCCGATGCTGCCTTCGCCAAAACGGCGATAGAGATTGATGAGTTCTTTTGAGGGAATACCGCGTTTGGGCAAGTCGGTTGGATCCCAGGACGAGATGCGCTCGGTCATTGCGCCTTTGAGGAAACGGTTTGAAGCTGTCTTGTTGGCGAAGGTGAAGTGGAGGGGCTGGGCGAGGGGCGAGGGATCCACAGCCCTAGACTCATATCGTGGTTGAGACATTCTTGGTGAGTAAAGTTATTAAGTGGAAGCTTGCTGAAAGTTTAGAGTTTGGAGTGCTATTGCCTTGAGAAGTTGAGGAATTGGGTTGATTGAAGTTTCGAACAGTCGGGCACCATGTCTCTTATACTTCTTCCTAGGAAATCCCAGCTGCATAGCATGGTGGGTACTTTGGGAGTGTATTGCAACATGTTGGATGTTCGGACGATGGATTGTCCCGTCACCCAGAGAAGATAGGAAAGGCTGACGCTTGCGAAGCAGAGCTGGCAATTCGGCCGAGCAGATGAGCAACGCATAGAACGCAAGAAAAATCCTAGATTGTTCCACGCTGACAGCGACATTGACATTGGTAAACAATCTGGCATTGTGAAAATCGTTACTTTCGGCAACTCGGTATAGGAAAATTGGTGTTAAAACACAGCTCCGTCTCCCATTGGCCGTCAGCCGTCCTAAGGCAGTGATTTCGGTCAGTCAAATTTTAAGACGGCTTGATTGTTGACCCAGAGATCTCGTTAGCCTTTTCTAGTAACCCGATGGAGCAAGAGGACCGAGCGGACTAATATCATGAGGTTCTTCGTCATCCAGACTTGACATTCACGTAATTGTGAATGGGCACAGATACGGCCTAATTGGGTAAGAGCACTTGGGCCTTGGCAGGAAAGAGGGTTGACTAATCGTCGGACGAAAATCTCGGTGCAAACGTCGTGCTATATCATGTGTGAATGGGGGGGAGATATACGAGTTGTGAATAATAGAATCAGAATGTTTCCAGCTATTTTTATTGCTTTCTCTTCAATTTGGACGAGCATGTTGTGTACGAAATGGGGCATATTAAGAGTTGATTGAGTTCTCCTCTATCCCTACGTAATAGCAAGAAATCCACACCCTAAAAGGTGTGATGTGATCCTCAGAGCTTCGCTTTTGCACTCTCAGGGGTTGCTACCTCCACGAGCAGTTTCCCTGGTTCAATTAGCATCACATACTTATCACTTGTGAAGTAGAGACTTGCCTGTGTTTGCTCCATTGAAAAGATCAAGAAGCGCTTGTTCGGCCTTTGGGAGACCGCCTTTGACAATGGTCTCTTTCCGCTTCAGCTTGCCCTCCGACAGCCACTGCGCAAGCTGTTTCTTGGCTTCAGGAAACTGTTTGGCATAGTCGAAGACAATGAAACCTTGCATGCGGATGCGCATGGAGATAATCATGAGATAGTTCTGTATCTGTCAGCAGAAGCTTTCATATAGAGTCCATAGTAGCTCACCTTTGGTCCCTGCGGTTTTGCCTTGTTGTACTCGCTGATGGCTCCGCACATCACGAATCGAGCATGAGGCTTCGCCCTGGCGAGTGCCATATCAAGAATCTCGCCACCGACATTGTCGAAGTAGACATCGATTAAGCCCTGCTTTCGGATTAGTCATTGGCTACTGACACCTTCATTCAACTCACTTTCGTAGCCGCGCGGAACTTGCTGGAAAATTCCGGATCTTTGTAGTTTAACGCCTCATCGAAGCCCAACTCTTCCTTCAACCACTTCACTTTATCATCTCCACCGGCCAACCCCAACACCGTTGCACCTTTAAGCTTTGCGATTTGGCCAACTACACTTCCCGTTGCACCAGCAGCGCCAGAAACGACCACAAAATCGCCCTTCTTCACCTGTCCAATATCCAAAATACCAAAATACGCTGTCAGAGCAGTCATCCCGAGCACACCGAGGGAATCTGTGGGGACCGCTCCTCTCGGCAGATCGAGAGATTCGAGATCCTTCTCTTTAAGAACCACATACTCTGACCATCCGCACATGCCACTTGCATAGCTGCCAACAGGGAACTTCGGCGATTTGGAGGCCTTGATCAATCCAATGCCGTAGCCGCGCATTACCTCGCCAATTTGGACTGGCGGGATGTAAGAGCGAGTGTTGTTGAGCCAGCCCCGCATCGCGGGGTCTAGAGATAGATACAGTGTTTGGAATAGCACTTCGCCATCTTTTAGTGCTGATCCCTTAGGGATTTCTTGCTGCTTTGTCGTGAAGGTTTTTCCGGGGACGATTTTGTCTGTTGGCCGCTCGGCCAGGGTAACGGATGTATAGGATGGCATTCTTCTGTAACAGATGCAGCGATATAAAAGCTGGAACCGAAGAAGCAAGAACGACAGCAAGAAATAGAAATTGAAGATCGACGATGACGATGAACAGTTTCGGGCGAGTGAGGTTTTGAGACCCAGGAAAAGGATGAGAAGAGAAATGAAAGTTGTTTGATCACATATCGGGGGCTCCGAGAGTTTTACTGTAGCGTCGGCCCAACTTATGCACAGATTACTTAGCTTACCGTGCCTCGTTGTCGACAAACTGGGAGCTGGAGTGCGGAGTCGCATGGATAGAAAGTTGCCGAGGTTGGCAGGGATCTAAAGTATGTGTCACGTGCAGCGATGCCTTCTGGGGCTCCAGCCGTCGGGTTGATCTATAAAACTGCCTTCCTCATCTTGAAAACACTGTTTAATGAGGAAATTTCTCGTGTAGATATTCGTTCTCTACAAGACGCCATCGCAATCTGGAAACCTGACAGCATACAAGTTGATCAGGTCTGACTTTGTATGAACCCAGATCCCGAACTCGTCATCTGGCTTGCTGCTAACATAGAGAAGCTACTTTATACGCACACGCTTGGGGAAGTTGCGTATAATTAAACCCCCACATTTCCACTGCCAGAATCATAGCTCTATAATAAAGTGATGCGAAGTCTCGGGGTGATCGCGGAACCACAGACATTGGCCCCCACCGCTAAATTTTTGGAATATAACTTCAGGTGCTGAAGAGCACTGAGACGTGACAAAAGCATTAACTTATCCCTCTTCTTAGAAAGTTAATGTTGTCCTTAGGAGTTTGAGCAGAGGGAACATACCCAGATGAATTGTCATCCTGGTGGGAAAGCATGGCGTTGATATCCAACTGCCTTAGAAAAAAAGAGGTTGTTCAAGATGTCCAAACAGCTGAGGTAAATGGCCTCTTTCAAGAAACTATGGCAGTCGCGAATGCAGAGCCATCTCAAAGACTGACCATGTTTCTTTGCAATGTCTCTTCACAAATGCTCGTCTTGCAGAATGGAGAAATGTTCGCGTTCTAGCAACCAGTCAATAGCCCAAGTCGCACAGATTTGAGATCGCCTTACGTATTCGAAAACGATAAAGAGAATATCATCACTCAGATCGTCGAGTTGGGCCATTTTATTCGTCCAGAAGTTTTGGCCTGTGATACCAAACCTAGAAGGAGTGAAGTGGAATACTTCAATCCCAACGCCGTAGAAGGACAAACCACAAACAACAGAGTAGGGTATATGTTATATAGCAGCATATTCAAATGCAATTTGAAAATACATGTGACCAGGAAGAGATCTTTGGAAACCGAAAGTTGATGTGCATAGGATGCCAAGTGCACTATTCCAACTTGACTCTAGCTCGAATCGGGCAACCTCCACCAAGCTCATCATCGTGAGGATCGCGAACTCGTACCGTTTAGCAACAGCGCCCATAATGCAATCACTCCGCAGGACAGCAGTGACAGCAGCCCGAAAAGGCTGGACCTCGCTCCCGCGCCAACCACGGCGGTACGCTCACGATGAGCACGCCCACGCCCACCACACACCACCCGTCAACGAGGGCTTCGGCGTACGTCCACCCCCTCACCTATCCATTGCCGCTCTCTAGGACGCCGAGACTCTTTGCGCGCAAGAGACATACATATGAGGAGCTATGCTAATGTAATTGGACGCACAGAAAGGCTTTTGGGGCACCATTGCCGTCTTCCCTATCGGATGGGGCCTGTACTACATTTCGCGACCAGAGAGCGCCGACTCGCCAGCAATCATCACCCGCTGGATCAACGAGTACACACAGAGCCAAGAGAAGGCAGCGGCGATCAACGATCTGCACGTCCAGATGATGGAGCAGGCGGGTTCGGATCGGGTGTTGTTTATGAATACAAGGCCGCAGGAGCATGTAGAATTGAAGTTCCCTGAGTACGTTGTCTCTTTGTTGTAATTGTAGCTGGAAGGTGAGGTACTGAGAGATTTGGAGGGCTGGGAGTAGGCATATAATGGGGTGTAGAAGGCTAACAAGAGACCAGGATTATGAACAACGGATCTCCATTCAACGTCGTGGCCGGCAGCCAAGCCAACATGGACAATGTGATTGCGAAGTACCAAAAGCTGGCGTACGAGGACAACGAGAAGAAGTTGGAGGCGCTCCGGACCAACACTATCAAGGGCGAGCAGCCGTTCGAGCGAGGATACGGCCTCGGGAAAAAGGACTAGATTTGGTTATGCATAAGCAATGCATGCGTTTGTACATACTTGAGGAATGATATCCGTTTCCTACGGTTGCAAAAATTTACGTTTATGACACGATTACCAGCCTAGCATCCGAGTCATTGACGGCCCCTCGAGGATGGATTCAAGATCCTAAGCTATCCATCCAAGCAAATTACTTTAATCAACCATATAGGTAGAAGCTAAGCCTCAACACCCATTACCCGTCAAATCATTATACAACAATCACCAACCATTACCCTCTCTCACCTTCCTCCCCTGACTAGCTTTAACCGTTCATCTGCATCCGGCCCATAAAATTCGACATATCCTTCTACCCAAACTTCTCATACTCTTCCTGCCTTCTCTTCATCTCAATTCCGCGTTCCTTCTGCTGCTCAAATTCTTTCTCCGAGTCGGCAGGGGAGAGCTTGTGCCGGGCTTTGGAGAGCACACAACGTCGAGCCTTAAATTATTTACCGCCTCCCCACGTGTGCAATAGCTTTTACAATGTCACAATTTTAACCTCTTATGAGGACTGATTTATGGGGCACCAGTTATACGAACTCAACCAGCAGCCCAGCTTTGTATCTCTCATGAAAAAATCAGTTTTACTGTTGCTATCAAACATCCAGAAGGGATGACGCATCGATGACTCCTACCCATGTTCTGCCCTTCCTGAAAAGGTGTGTCGAGCCGATGCCAGCCAAAGAATGACAATGCAACTATGTGTACGTAGACATATAAAGATGCCTGAGCTAGCCTGCTCGATGCCGCGTCACCACTTTGACGATCAGTTCTGATTATCTCTCTGCGATATTCAGGCAGCATCTCGACGAATACACCACGTACACCCTTGAGATTGTGAGAGAGGTTACGCAATGGTACATCCAAACGTTATTGGGCATACCCTTCCTAATAGTGCCGAATCCTTGACTCCAAAATCCGGTATCTGCGAGACTATTACTCAAATGTCAAGGTTTAGAGTAGTAACGCGCGTGAGCGACATCCTCAGAGTCCAAGAAGTCTTCCAAGTAGCTATTATTGAAGATATACAACCAGACGCCGCTTACGTTCTCGTGGCTAAATCGACTTCTACGAGAGCATCGCAAATGCGCTGTATGCACTAGCCATTCAAGGCGAGACGAACATACGTAAAACAGAAGCGCTGAATCCAGACCTATATCACGCATACTCCTGAAAAGAATGACAAATATAATCGTCCAAAAATTATAATCCCATGTAGCGCCAGGTTCTGTAATGCTCGCAGTCCCAACGCCTGATCCAAATATCCTACAGATTCTTTCTATCCCAAATGAGGTCGTTAAGGTCGTTATCGCGGTACAGGCAAACTCAGCTGCCCTCTTGACGCTTCTTTTGTGTCATTACCCACTTCATCTTGTCTCTTGTTTCCTGCATTTCTGTGACGAGCTCATGGGCTTCCTTCTCTTTTGTTGGGAGGGCAATCCGCATCCGCTCCGCTTCTTGTGCGAGAGCTTCCACTTCCTTCCGATGTTCCTTTTTGTATGTCCCCATCATATCGACTAGCTTGTCCTCGGTTCGTAGTGTTCTTGTTAATTCATGCTGGAGCTGGTCGCTGATGATGGCCTGGCGCTTGATTTTGTCAGCGTCTTCTATGCGCTTCTTCCTGAGCTCGTTCAGCTGCTCGTTTATGGTCTTGAGCTTCTTCTCATGGCTGTCCATGATGCGCTTGAATCCGTCTCTCGCGGCTTCCGCATTGGTCTCCGCCAGATGCTTCATCTCGTATGCCGAGGCAAGCTGCCGCTGGGTTTCTGATCTTGTATCGCCCAGCATCTTCAATGCCTCATCCGCCCGTTGTTCTGCGGCCTTTCTCCTTTTCGCTTCCGTCTCCAGCGCGGCCTTCAGCTCTTCCACTTTCCGATCCTTCCTTTCGATCGCCCTTGCATTCGCATCGGCGAGCACTTGTAGATGTTGGTATTCGGTGCGGGAGTCCTCGGCTTTCGAACGGGCAGCCGACACACGCTTCGCTTCCTCTTCCCGCGCAAGTTTCTCGGCTCTGAGCTCTCTTCGTAAGCGCTCGTTCTCTGAGGTGATTTTATCGATGTATTGTGATGTTTTGGAGTTCTGCGGTGCGGGGACGGCGTGAGGGTTCGCACGTTGCCATGGTGAAGTAATGGAGTTTGGATCGTGCGACATGACGGCGGTGTCAACGGCCAGTGGACCGGATGCGTTGCGAGGCGAAGAATGTGACGGCGGCATGGCAAACTTGCCTGTTGTGTGTGGAGGGATCCCGTTCGTGGTCTGTGAGAGGACGCTCATGTCATCCTCAGCTTCGGGGCCGAGATCGAGGTTGGGCAGTGTCGATGCTATGTGTTGTTCTCCAGTATTAGAATCAAGATCCTTCGAGTTCTCCCGCTGTGTATCGTGCGGTAGTGCAGGGGTTTGGACTGTGCGGTGCGGATGGAGGTAGTGTTTATGCATCCGGATAAAAAGGATGATGCGCGGGTTTGTTTAGGAGTGGTGCCAGGATCAAGCCAGGCACAGGTATAATTAGGGAGCTTACCTGATTTGGATAGCGTTGGGGCTGGCTTGCTTCGTTTGAAAGGCACTAAAGGTGACAGCGATAGCGATCGTAGTCTAAAGTTAGCGCGCTTTTCTGATGTCGTATTGGCCCTGTTCTGAAACGCATGTAAGCGCGAGCTGGACTGACTTCCACGCCGCGAAGGGTAAAACCACGAGAAGCAGGACATTGGAGAAATCTTGCGACATGAGATCTGAAAGCGTATATAGCTGAGGAGCTCTCGATTGGGTGCAGTGGTACCAAATCTACCGAGAGAGAATCTAAACAAGGAGGAGGAAATTTGGGCTTCTGAGACAGCCATTATGTGTGGCCTGAGTGCTTACTTCGAAAACGTCGCTATGCAGATGTCCAAAATTTGGCTTGGGACGCGGGCAAAGAATTGGGGTTGTGGTTGGTAGCGGCGTGGTGTAAAAATTAAGAGCTGTTGGTCGGTTGGCTGGACAGTGGAAATTGTGCAAAAACAACGGTATTCTAGTACTACACCGCAAAATGCTTGTGCGATAAAGACCACTCATGGCAAATAATCTCATAATCTCATATTTCACACCAAATTACACTTGACGTGAGCACTTTCATTCAATCATTGTTTAGAGAGAAATGTGTGATATCGAGCATTCCGCTAATCAGCATCGAGTGGAAGATCGAGCCGCTGACACATCGTTACATTACAACTTGTCAAGGCCCTAAGCGAGGTGCCCCTGTCTGGCAAGAACCGGGAAACCGTAGCAACAGCGCCTTCTTCACTTGTGGAGATCACCCTCATCAAACCGCCCTCCTTAGTTTGAATTGCCCACATCCTGAGCCAGGGGATGCTCTTCATTTGTCGATTCGCATTGTAAAGCAAATACAGAATTCTGCTCAGCCCAGATGGACCGATTGCGCGGCGTGCCAGCTGAAACCCAGCAAGGGGCAACCACAAGTTTCAGACATGGATCGCATGCGGACAGATTCGGGACTCTGGTTGCGCTCATGTGAAACAGTTGCTCCAGGCTCTCGACACGAAAAGGGGTGAGGAGTGCTGATGGGGAAGGAACTTTTCAGTCGTGGCTGAATGCGATTGTAGAAGGGGTCCGATTGTGGAGCTAGCTTGGTAGAAGCTCGCGGTTAAATTGTTATAATGGAAACACCAGGGCATGATCTCGCGCCACGAAGATGCCGGTGAATTATGTTTAGTGATGGATAGTTAGTCGGTTCCTTTGGACGAACACTCGGCACACATACGCAAATCCGCTGCAGTCTTTTCTGGCATGAGGGCAACCACATACTTCCATGTTGTACATGTTGTGCCACCGTGCTCGCTCGTCGTCATTATTTAAGACCCAGTCGGCAATAACATATCTCGCCAAGCAATTTGGCCTGCTATCTTGCTTCATCGAACAGCATTTTATCAATATGGTCGTGAGGAGATGATACGAAACCGCATGAACACTTAGTCAACCTTGCCAGGCCTTGCCGCTAAAAAGAATTCCCAAATATCATTAAGTGCTCTCCTGCGAACCGAAATAATTTTACATTTTCACTCTACATCCAACATCTATCCGATGAAGCGTAAAATCTCACCTCGGAAACCAAGGAAATGCCAGAAATTTTCATCCATCAGTTTCTTTAAAACATTCCCAGGAGAAGCAGCCACAAGAAGCGCGCCGAAAGTTCAACACCAGTAAATGCAACGGACAATCCTCTAGCCTCTGAGTCCAAACACTCCCATCAATCAGAATACCACGATGACTTCTCGCACAATACCGAAGAGTGGCACGGTCAAAAATCGCCTAGGGCCTCTCTGATGATCTGTTAGCATAGCTACTTTCCCGGCTGAAAGTATTTTGGGGGATGTTTGAGATGGTACTTACTGCAAACTGCCGCTAGTTGACTGGAGTACCGCACTGGGGACAGCACTTGCCTGGAATAACCCATACAGTGTCACCTCTTTCCAGACAAGCTGGGCAGCGGCGACCAGGGACCTGTTCATGTTAGCTTCTGATCATGCTGGTACAAAGATTATAACTCATAAATCAGGCGTTAACGAACCGGCATGGTGGTACAGAATTCCCCATCTCCATTCATAGAAAGAGTAATGAACTTGTTGATGGACGTCTGTTGGTACATGCTGAGTGGGCGAAAGGGTAGACTGTTGAGTCGAGAAGAATTTGGATGGGACTTGGACGATGGGATGTCCGACAGAGAGTTTGGAAAGATTGATAGTGCTGTGCTGTTGTCTTGGGACAGATTGGCTTTTTATATCCAGAGCTGTCTGTTCTTATTTACTCGCCCTGCTTCGATCCTTGTCTCCCCAAGGAGTCATATTATTGGTGAAAAGCCATGCCATTCGGGTACGACCTTGAACCTTCCATGACCCCAGCGACGATATTCGAGCTATGAGAAGGTTTCGCTTGCTTTTCCCCAGATCGTGAGAAGTCCTACCAAAACCCTGCTTCTCGTCCGAGGATCACCACAAAATCTCGGAAAGTTTGCTGTGGTGCGCACAGGTAGCCGCATTTTAGGTACCAGTAAGCTTCTCCCAATCAACAAGCGGAATCAAAGGCTGAAGACGTGCAAGCGGAACGCCTCCCAAGATACTCAGCACCGGCAGTTTTGCGGTCAAGAACAACGTTGTCTGCACTGTATTTTCCGAAGAAGCCTCCCTTGGGTGGCTGCATATGCTCCAAAATGTTAGTCTGTGTAACAGGCGGTGAACCTTGTCATAGGAGTGTCTTCGAACCGTCTCTTGTTGTTGTTGAGAGGTGACAGCTCACATTTGTCTCTAACGCTAAGGCCTGCAGCCTGGGAACACCACCATTGTGGCAAAAGAATGCGGTACAAGCCACACTGCATATCCCACGCAGCCAATAAACGACCGGTTCTGTTAACCACCCAATCGTCCGGCATTTGTTACCTCTCATAGGAACGAATTCTCCGGATATAAGCGAAAACCCTTCCCACTACGTAATTTTACGCAAAACTAGACTATCTTACCCATTTAGTATCATGCGAGAGCTGTAGCATAAAACTGCTGGACTATAGTAGAATTAGAAAATAATATTAGGTTTTGGCTGAGTTATGACACTTGGAAGCAAATCTTACTTTCGGATTGTTCATTCCTGCGAGGTTGGTTACCTTGTAGGTTGGTCTCACCCTTGAACGTCGACCGCAGCTAGCAGCGGCTGTGATACTGTTTCCTCAACACAGCTACTGTACACTACACGATTTCAAGCCAGGGCCTGGAACGATGAAGCACAGCTAGGCTATTTTCCACGTATTCTTTTCCTTTGCCTACGATTGCGTGTATCAGGCCCATCAAGCGGAATTTGCCGCCGCCCTACCCGCCCACAACTCGCATCTTTACAAGACGACCTATTACCGTCTTGGGTAGATTCGGACTTGGTTCCCTTCTAGTTGATGGCCCAAGCGCCACATTCGGAACTCCCTCGATACTCGAATTAGAATCTTGGGAACTTGGGCGCTGCGTTAATGCAGCCATGCACGTCATTCTGATCGACAATACAGCATTGCAGTCGAAGTTTGTTATCGTATCAGATTGATCTTGATCCATTCGCACATGACTTGAACATGCTCAAGCTGCATATCGCAAGCTGCGCCCATGGAAGAAGCATTCTCACATATCTTCAAGTCCAGCATGAACGGACCTTGATATGGTCACTGCGTTTTTGCTACCTGCTCACCCAACTGGGACAGACCTGCTAGCGCTTTCGTCCTTAGAACAACTTGACTTCACGCCATGCAACTGCTGTCATGCTTAGAACGAAGTTACATTGAACTTTCTTTAGGAAGCTGGATTTCTGTCTTGATCATATCGGTGTTCCTGACCACTTGAGCTTTGAAAGCTTCGCCAAAGCATTCGGTCATCTGAACGGGGAGTTCGCCGAGAAAAAAACATTACCAGGATGGGAGAGAGATATCTAGGTTCCACTGTGTATCCTTGTCTCTGTGATACCTCACCCTCATACTTCATGTGACATATCCTGGCCATCACAGCGCCATCACAACGCCATCTATTCACTTCGATCTGTCATACCAAAAGCCATGCTTCGGGCGCTTGTAAGGCGTCTAGCTCCCGCAAGTAGCACTGAAAAAATTTAAGAAGGCTTGCGTCCTTAGCGCTTGCCCATCTATCTTACTGGTCATTCGGCCATTATATTTTCTCCACATCACTGCCGATCTTCGTTAAGGTCTCACAAGTACGGCGGAAATATGCGGCTTCTCAACCACAACACCCTGCGCCCGAGATAAACCGAGAATTTTGAAATTGCTTCATCCTGCTCTTACCCGACCGAAACTATTGTTCACCCGATGTATCCTGTTGAGATTTCTTCTCTATTTTTGGCCCGAACCTCCCGCGTGTTTAGTTTTTTTTTGAGGGGGGCGGTGACTAGCCCTGGACTGAGCATCGCGAAACTTGCCCAAATTTTCTCAAATCTTGTGCATAGCTGTTCTTGTGCAGATATCGGATGACACTGTTCTTTCTCGTCTCTTTTAACACAGTGTCCTTTCTTTACGCTACAACGATCCATCAGCGTCTAAAAGGCAGGCTCGTGTGACTTACTTGAAGATATGGCAAAGTTAATCCGCTACCGTGGCCATCCATCTAACTAAAGACGATGGAATTGTGCACACTGTTTCATTGCATACCCTGAATACACCCAAGGTTGTTGGGTCTCCATAGTTCATCAACAATTCATTTTCGGGCTTGCATCTGGCTGTGACACTTCAAACTCCGAATCAAGAGCAACTTATTCCACAACTGTTATTGGGCTTCTCGCTTGCTTCATCATATGCATCTAACTCTCTGTTAAGTAAACACTCTTGAATTTCAATTAGACCTTCATAGTACACTGGACGTCTTTGGGACTTGAATCAACTCTTGATTTTCCTGTTAGTGCATTATAGCATATTCCCTACAATCTGTCGCCCTAGCTGCATATACCCACTCGACTACCCATGCTTCGGGTCTTGGGTTCCATGTTCGCATTCCACGGCTAGAACAAACCATACGCCTGGTACTCCATTCAACGTTCAATCCGTTGAAGCAAAGCCATGTCCCACTCATGCGAAACATATACCCCCTGTCGGATTCGCAACTGTTGTATGCTGCAGATGCAGCTGAGCCGCCGGAAATTCAGTTCGACGCTGGTGGGTATCCAGTACTTCAAGCCCGATTAACACTACATTTTCCAGGTCTTTCCTCTCGAGATTCAGTTCGTGTACAGCACAATATCTCCTTCGTTTCATTCCTAATGCTAGCATAGAGAAGACAAAACGATCGGGTGCGTCCTGTATTACTATATTGCAGTTCCACACAGGATCCGTCGTAGAGAGTAAGGGCAAGGGTGAGCGAGCGAACCGCCCTCCCGGTAGCATCCACATCCACAACGCACTGGTCGAGTTGACCACTCGGAAACACTCGCTGTGGGTCTTTGCTTGAACCTGGTCCAGCATGCATCAACCTTGGACTAACACTAAATACATTACGATCGGTGAAAAGTTAGTAATCCATGCTTTTAGCGCACCGAAAAATTCGACGAGCCTTCGACACAACTAGCCCTTGCGATGGAGAAGACAGGGAAACATCAACGACTTCTCATCCTAGTCTCTCTTTTCTCGTTACGCTTTCTCTAGGCGTAAGTCAAGTTCAGACCCTTCCTAGTAACATGACTGACGCTCATAGGTGCAACAAAGTAATACTCGTTTCCCCCTTTCTCAAATCAACTTCATTGACTACCAAACATAACGACCACCAAATCAGCCCCATCGTACGTACCATAGCGCCAATTCCGGCCGTGGAGGTCGATCTCCATACCGTCCCTCGGAAGTGCACGGCTGATACGAAAACAGGCTTGTGTGCCCTGACTGTCTCTCAGTTCCAGTGGACCCTACAAATCCATCATTTCCGGTTCCGGCCTCACCCAAAGTAGCATCCCGATGGAATATTGCATACTCATCACACAACACTACCCACTCAGAATACGAGGCTGCAACGCCATTCACTGATCGACCGACCAACAGGAAATGCTTCCACGGCCGCGTCTCATCGAGTCGCCTATTTGCCAACGATGAACATACAACCCGAGCTGGTATGCTCATCACACCACCGATCGATTGCTTTTGAGGAAGTACTGGTACGATCTCCACGCTCTAAATATGACACCCCTCTGTCGTGATGTGATAAACTGTGATGCGCAACGAGGTCGCTTTTGCGGCTGCGGACTGATGGGGCCACATGGCTGGCCCGTGGGATGTTTGACGCAAGGCTGGCGTGCGACCAATGAACAACGCACTGCGAGGGCACGCAGTAACGGACTCACCATAAGATAATCATCTTGGTATGACAAAGGAATGGATGGCGAGAGAGAAGCGAGATCAAAGCGACATACGTTTCCTAAGGAAGATCTCGATATTGGTAGGTCTTAACATCACAATCAGTCATGTTTCCATAGCCCTGGATGTAGGAGGCAAGGGTGGGTTTGCTCGATCCATAATGCACACACACACACACACCACCTACGAGTAGATTGGCAAGTAAGACTACACAGAGAGGAAGGGATATCATATCGATTGATCGGCCGTGCAATACCATGTCCAACGATAGCCTATCTACGTAGGAACGACTAATAATGAAAACGAATAATGAAACCAACCCAATTCTGCCTACACTCCGCTCTACGCCCATCCAACTATGTCAATCAGATAGCCTCATGGAAGGAAGACCATTTTTTAAAACATGCAGATTCCCCGCTGTAAAGACGTAGCTGCCGAGACTTCATCTGCCATGCATCCTTCGAGAACTGCTTCCCGCCTCTCGTCGCTACCGATGGCGACCATAAATATGAATCTAATTGCAGTGACAATGCCGGCGGCATTGGCATTTCAGGAAATCCAAGCTTATACCTTCGATGACCCGCTGTTCGTTTCAAGACCCTGAGAAAGGGAAATACTATGGCTTCAGCGTCAGCTGTGTGATATGGAAATATGTACAAGCTCCCGGGTTTCGGGTTGCTCCAAAACCCCCCTTGCTGGCCCAAATGATCGAAATTCATGAATGTAGATCATTGGTGATGAGAAACACTACTTAGTCAAACTAACCGTCTTCCGAATCCGCACAAACAGCACCCCCTTGGTGACGACGCCATTCGAGTCGTAGAGATGCAGCATCCTGACTCCAGGTTGCAGGCGATCGAGCCGGAAACAGGCCCATGCCGCGAGGTCATCATGGAGTCGCTCGTCATCCATAACTTTGAATCTGTATAGCTAGACATTAGCACACCTTTCTCCAAATACGACCTCGATCAAACCAGCAGCGATAGAACAGGCCAGAGGTGCGTTGATCGAGGTGGAATGGTGCTAGAATGGAATAGAGTTCAAGAAAACAGTATAGAGGACGACGCGCTCCTCCGAAGAAGTGCTAAGGCTTATGTGAAAGTGGCGCTGTCGGGTGAGTGCAAAAACGAGAGGGTGTTGAAAAAAGTTGAGAAAGTGACAAGTCGCAGCCAAGCCGCAACATTAACCGAGAAGAACGGCGATATGCATGACAGAGCCGCCACAATTCCGGTCCCGGCAATGTCACACACTCACACTCACACATTAAACCTCCTCATTGCACAGCGGGTCGATCTGAGAAGTGGCGGCAAGAGCGGTGGGAGGGGAAGCGACAGCCCCTCTTATCGAAAATAAAGAAATAGGCAAGATTTTGCCGCGCGAACCGCTTCTCTGCGGAGCCTCGACTGTGATTGGAAGAGCCGAATGCGCCAAGGTGAATCGATTGTTTAGGACACCACATAGGATGGCGAGCCGCATGCCATGGTGTCGCCGGACGGATAAACGCGGGCGCAAGAAAAGGGAAGAAGGAAATAAACTGGAGCTAACACGTACCTCACAAACGTTAATTCCTCCGTAACACCGCTCACATTTGTGAACTTGATAATTTCTCGCCCGAAATCGGGGTTGGGAGTCCGATGGCTTTTTGTCTTCTTTTTGAAATCGCCTTTGCTACCTTTGCCGCCTCCTGGGATGGGTTGCCCGTCACGCTCTTCGTGCTTCTCGACGTGAAGTTCGACTTTAACATACGGCTTGAAATCCTTCGGATCGTCCTCTCCTGGAGGCATAGGGATATCTTGCCCGGCGAAGAACTCGATGCTGAGGTCAAGATTGTGATGCGGTATAGCCGTCCTCTGGGTGGTTTCGTTGCTGGTACTCCGGTAGCCCTCTGGTTTGAGAACCCAGCCATTGGTGCCGGCAAACATGCCCTCGTTCTGCATCATGCCCCCGTCCCATCGTTGCCAGTTGAGCGCTACTATTTGCACACCTGCTCGCCAGAAGACCGAGGGGTTCAAGTTTGAGGAGTTGAGTCGCAGTCCCTTGGGGTAAGCACGCATGAAAAAGTGCTTGTTGTGTTTGAATAGTGCTGCAGGCTGGGTTTCGTGAACCTCCATCAAGGTTTTCTCGGACAATGAGAATACGTGCGTGGGAATATTCGCTTCAGGTTGGTCAAGGCTCTTGAAATGATATGCTCCCGTGTAGATTCCCAATTTTCCTAGTGCGTCGGTGATTTTGGCCTTCGGCTGTGGCGGTTTTTCCGCTGCGCCTGGAACCTCCTCTGAAGAAGTCGAGGTCGACCCGATTGACTCGGCACTGGTAGACTTGGTCAACGGCGGGGGTGCTTGCAGGTTGGTTGGTTTCGCCTCAGGTACTGTAGGAGGTTTTGAAGGTGCGCGCTTCACTTTTACCAGAATCTTGTTCTGCAACTCCTTCAACAACGGGAGGGGAATCTTGTCAGCAGGTTGGGATGGGTCGGGTGGTAAGTCGATTAGCATGCCTTTCCAGTATTCGTTCATGATCTCCACCATGATCTCCTGTTGCTCGGGGCTGGTATGCACTTCGAGACTGATGATAATGGGAAGGTTTGATGTCACAAAAGCATAGTCTCTAATGCTAGCGCATACAGCTCTGAAAGACGTGTCCTTGGTGAGCGTGTAGCCGTGAAGTACCCTGGGCTCTGCTCTCGAGGACGAGTCGGATCTCCACGGTGTGATCTTGTCCTCTGCTTGTGGCCCAGGTGTAGGCGACGCCTGCTTCGACTTTTCCTCGCGCGGTGGAGACGCACCCTTTCGGCCAAAACGCAGCTCGAGCCGTTTGCGGATACCTAGTTCTGACTTTTCCTTCTTCTTCGCCTTCTTGGCCGCTTTTTCTGCTTCTGGTGTAGACATCTCGTTATCGGAGCTCGAGCTCGACGGCGGCTCCCCATCCCAGACGTCGATTTCAACGCAGCGGCAACCTCGAAGGAGGACCTAGGACGTGTTAGCGAGGATGCGGTGCTCCATAGACGCCCAAGGGGAGCATCGTGAAGGCATTGGCGGGAGAAGGCCCTGTGCTTACGTTCTTGTAGGCGTCCACGCTCGACTCGCTTGACAGTTGGTTGCCCGTCAAATAGGTATTGTGGCTCGACGATATGAAGTAGTTGGAAAGAGGATAGGACAAGTCCTCAGGCGGCGCAGGCTTCATAGCATTGGAGGATCCAGATGTGAAATAGGTTACAAAATGTGAGAAGGAGCCATCCTTCAGCAGCTCAACATCCTTCTCCGGGGCCAGCTGTTCCTCGGCCAGCCACTGGGCCAGCCCTTCCTTCGTCTGCAATTTGTACTTCTTCTCCACATCCTCGTATATGGCCTTGAGGTACTTGACGAAGGTCGAGGAGAGTACGTCGATGGTTCGGGCACTAGCTGTGGCTGAGGCGCTTCCTCCACCTGCCTGGAGTTGCGGCTGGTCGAGCTTCGGGGCGCCGAGTTTGGGGTCTACTGTCGTCGCTACGTCGGCCTTCTTCTCCGTGGCAGCTAAGGCTGCGGTGCTAGCCATGGTGAGTGTGTGTGTGGGTGCAGGTGGTGTTCTAGCGCGCCGCTGGAGTGAAGACGCTCTCGGGGTATTAGAGGCTGCACAGCTTCAGCTCTGCTGACGGGGATCAGCAGATGGGCCGGGGATTGTATTTACGTCTCGGTAAACGGCATGTAGGGCAACTTACCTGGCAGATGGCGCAGCTCACGGCTCAGCGGTCATTCGGGCGTGAAGCATGAGGAGGCGTGAAGCGTGGGCGGTAGGAGCGTGGCTGTTGTAGGTGTGGCAGCGGCCCAGCCCGCCAGTGACCATGCTGCACGTTGGTGACGTTCTTGGCAGCCAGTTTTTCCCTGTTTGATCGGCCATTGCGGCGGCACGACGGTCTAACGGGGCTAGAAGTAGGGGCTGTATGGAACACCGAGTGCTTCTCTCGGATATCTCGGGCTGGAGAGGCTCCTGGTATCAAAGATGCGGGTCTGTTTGGCAAGAATTCGAGCACGCACGTTCTCAGCCCTGCCAAGGCATCGACGTCACAGGGTCTAGCCACCCGCAGATATATCAATGCGTCAAGTATTCTCCGCCACAGCTACCCCACAGCAGCCATGTCCGCCATGTCGCGCAAAGAGGCTGAAAACAAGGTGCGCTCCTGGGGGTTCGAGCGTGTCTTCACCTGGACGGATAGCCCGTACGTCTTCATCTCGAGTCCCCAGCTTCGTGGTGTCCACAATCTCACTGTGCTGGAGAAACGCATATTACCCGCCACACACCCATAATGGGCTGACCACACATCTCATTTTGGATGGCAGTCTGACCATAACGTTCCCAAATGATGCAGAGCCGAAGAAGGAAACTTTTAGCAAGGGCGCGAGGGTCGATGTCGAAGCGCATCAGTCGCATGAGGTGTGGGTGGGTTCGGAAGGGTGTACCATGGTCATCGGGGAATGAGCGAGAGATGCGGATCTGCTGGAAGAGGGTGGTAGATTTGTGTGATCAGAAATGTATTTGAGGAAATTGAGATGAAAAGACTTTTTCATCTGACGCCTGTAAATGTTGACGCCGCCAATGCATTTCGTACTGGACGGCCCATTCATTCCTCTTCAACATCCGCCATCTCGGCATCACCTTCCTGTGCCTCCTCCTGCTCTTCTTGCTCTTGCTCTGCCCACCACAGCGTCGGACCCAAGCCGGGCTGGCTCATTGATCCCTACATACACCATCAGTACATATCCATATCCCGTAGACGATACATGTACTTACAATCACCCGCCAAGCCGTATCCCGCTCCTCGATGACAGTACCACTCGCATCTTTCTGCACAATCGTCGGCTTCTGGTCGATCCAGTCTTCTTGCTCAACCCTAAAGAGGACTGGCTCGCCCTTGTCGAAGAAGAGCTCTGTCCCGTCGGAATCCCAGACCCAGACGTTCTCGGCGCGCGAGAAGGAGGAGGGCGAGGGTAGATTCTGGTACGGGACAAAGACCTCGGATGTGAACTCGAGGTCGAGGACTATGCCTTCTTCAGACGACGATTTGATGCGCGCTTGGAGAATTTCGCCGCGGAAGGGACGGAAGACGGCGAGGCGGAATTCGACTAACGTCGTCAGAATTTGACAGTACCGCGGGAGCTGAAGACTAGAGAAGCGCACAATTCGGGCTTGGGGGGAAAAGAAGACAGAGAGCAACAAGTAACCAGAGCGAGATTGGAGAGAGGAACGAAAGATAGAAATTCTATAGGAGACATCGTGCCTACCATTAACATAAACCAACCCTGTGCCGTGACCAATAAGACCTTCGGATGCTTCTAGCAAGTCCCACATGCAGAGACAGAGTCCAATCTTCTGGATAATCTTATTCGAGTATTTTGCATTGATGGCATCTTTGATAGCCTGTGCGCTCGGGATCTCGAAGTCTTGGGGCTTGATCTGTATCAGATCTTCGATAGTTGTCTGCCAAAAAGTGAGTAGTGTGGGATACGCCGTGTTTCAATGGCGCAAAGCCTTACAAGAATGAACATGATAATAGTTCACAAGCCGGCATTCTCTCTAGATCAACGAGGAGTTGAAGGAGGAGGAGTATCGTGACTTAGGCATTTAAGTAACAGCGAAAAGTCGTGGTGGAGGTCCAGTCACGAAGTTTCGCGCGCTGCCTCAATCGCGCTAGTAAAAGCTTATCGATAGCGGGCCAAACTTATTTTCGAGAACCCCAACCTCGTTCAGGTCAATCCTATTCACTTGGGTCCTCACTCAAACGCCACTACTCGACTAAGCGCAAACAGGGAGCGCTCATTGCATTATAATGCGCATATCTTATGCTTGGCGTCATCGTCAACGGACTCCCACCAAATATGACAGGCTTCAAATTCCCTCCTCCGCCTCCACCGCCCCCGAGAGCTTCAGCAAACGACGCGCAGGACTCGTACTCGAGTCAAAGAGGTGGATCTAATAACTCGAGAGGAGACCGAGGGAGAGGGAGGGGCTGGGGTGGTCGCGGACGCGGGAATGACTCCAGAGGCACTGCGCGAGGCGGTCATGGACGTGGAGGAGGTCGCGGAAATGGACACACAGTTAGCTCAAGGGGCGGTAATCAACCTCAAGGAAGGGGTGGATATCAACAGCAAAACTTCTCGCATGGACAAAACCAGCAACAACAGCAGCCTTCCGTGCAGCAGACAATAACCCCAAATCTTCATTCTCTCCCAGCCGGCGCATACGTAAATCCACTATTCGCGAATCATGCGCAGCATGAAGCACAGATACAGCCGCAGGTCAATCCTGTGGCATTTGCTCAAGCCATGGCTTTTATGGCGACGCCAGTCGGAATGCAGACGATGGCAGCGTTCTCAAACATAGTCGGTGGGGCCAACGCTCCTCCCCCACCACCACTCCAGCCATTTCAGCACCAGTCACATCAATCCCCCCCGCAGCTGGGACATGCAAAGCAAAGGAAGATAGAGCGGGCAGTCAAATGGACTGCAGAACAGAAACCCCAAACGAACCGGATCGCACAACAATCGAAATCGAAACCACCGAGGGCTAAGGCAGTACCGTCTCCGGCGATACCTGGTTTCGGGTTCTCGCTGCCAACACCTTCCACTCTGAAGCGCCCAGCAACAACTAAGGTCGACAGTAGAGGCGATCGGAAGAAACGCAAAGTACATTTGGGTCTCACTCAGCGCCTCGAACCGGAATCGGAGAGCAGTTGCAGCGATGAGGATGCGGATGCGGATGCGGATGAAGAAGCCATCTTAGCCTCAAAAATAATCGACAAAGGACTAGTCTTCGAACACGAGGGGAACAACATTTCATTGCAAACGCCGGCGGAAATTGCTGCTTGGATAAAGGATCGAAAGAGGCAGTATCCAACCGCAAAAAGGATTTCGGAGAAGGCCAAAGAGCAAGCTGAGAAGAGGGCAAGCGAGTTGGAATTCCTAAGGAAGGTTAAAGGGTACACAGCAACGAGAAGGACTCATGTTCGAGAAGCTCCGCCTACTGCGGCTACAGCCGCCCCCACTCCTGCGGATACAAAGACTGCGGAAGAGCGGAAAGCTTCCATGGAGAAGCATCAGGCTGAGCTCCAGCAGCTGCGGAAGAGACTTCATGAGAGTCTAGCAATAAATAAAGCGAAAGCCGCTGAGACGAGTAAACTAGACGCATCAACATCAACGAACAACGCCCGAGCCATCAATCTCAGTCTAGGCTATTCCAGCGAGGAAGATACATCGCCCGACAAAGACGATGGCTCTGAGCTTGAAGAATCCTCTGTAGTATCAAGCTCTGATTCATCAGATGATTCATCCAACGAGTCAGACTCAGACAGCAATGCCTCCCCCGAGGAGCAGTCTGCGAAGATCCCTATACCGCCGATCGTTGTCCCACCTTCACCTCCTATGCCAACCGTTACCACTCCGAAGTTCACATACTGCATCTCCTGGAAGCAGTATGGGAAGTGCAAATACGGGAGTCGCTGTAGATATGAACACCCACGACGGGGGAATAAAAGGAAAGAGGAGAGGAAGCCGACGGGGCTTTTCGAGCGGGTAAGTTCAATTTCACCCCTAAACTCTGTATGGTTTGCTAACAAGGTCTTAGCTGGTTGAACAAGAAAGGGAACAAGCAGATCGGCTGGCGCTAGATGCTATCATGTATCTTGGTCGTCATGGATTCTTGGGCTAGGTATATAGAGTAGTAGATCAGTTCCTTACACGGACTTAATACCAACAACAGAGATGCTTCGAGAATATTCAGTGTTTTACTCTTCCTGATCGATACAATTCGAAGGACGATATTTATATGTAAGCTGGAGTGTGTGGGAGAGAGTATGAAGATGTGTATTGTATGTCTGTGTGTATGTATATGTGTGTAAGATGTATGTGAGATGTGTATGTGATGTGTGTGTGTATGAGATATGTACAGGTGATATATATATGACGGAGTGATTAGTCAGTGGCATATCCACGTGACATAGTGTCCTGCTTACATTATACGTCTAGTTTCTACTGGTTTTGCGTTCATAATCATTCTCGTTGCACTAGGTATTAGCTCTCGTGTCTGCGACTGTGACTTCCGCACCGGGGCTGGCAAAGGAAGGGTTCCTTCTCTTTCATTTGTATTACAAAGACAGGGTATGAGGGCGAAGGTTAGTAGATACAGTCTTGTTTAGTGTTCAAGGACGTCCAAGTCCATGCTGGCCACCACACTTGTGCTCTGCAGGGTGGCTTGAATCCTTTTGCCCTTACCCGAACTATTCATATAAGATAATCTTCAAACCATACCATCTCTAACGTTCTACGCTAGGTTGATGCCATCGTCTCCGCGCAGCCAACCATCACTGGCTTGACTACCAATGTTACACCATCTACCACCGCTGACGTTAGTGAGGATCCCAGCTCAACCTTCTACCCTCTGCTTACCCATAAAAAAACCTACACCAACCCCACTATAGATCTGCCAAATAGCGTCCTGCCAGCATCGCTGCAGCGCTGATCTCTGTTTTCTGGAGCTAACAGGAACGGTACCTGTGATATTCGTTTCGGCGATCCTAATCCCTTTACGACGACGAGACTACGACTGGGACCACGTCAACATTCTTACCACTGCGACGACGGTTCCGTTGTCGACTATTAGCTTGAATGTCTCTTCGACGACGACCGAGCTCGAGACGTCTAGCGGAGGGGTGAGTGCTGGTGAGAGTGTGAAGGCTACGTCTGCGAATGGATATGGGTCGAAGAGCGGAGCTACTACAGAGGCGTGACAAGTGTGGAGAATCTGAGGAATGAAGGGCGCGAATCGGCTAAACCTGAACGAATTTTTTTTCTCTCTCCTGATAGTGCGTTTGCAAAGCTAGTGTAGGAATGGTGTGAGGGTGTTAGCGCATTTACGACGTGAATGGCCTCTTTATACGGTGAGAAGGTTTTCAGATTGCTCATCGGATTTGATGAACATATAGATCTTGTCTAACCTACTTCCCTGGGTCGCGAGACGCACGGTGAGGCGAGACAAAGTAGAGGTACTTCGACTTTAGGCAATGGATTTTCTCTCATAAGAACTGGCTCTTACTATAGCTATACCGGAATAATTTCTGTACCCTCTTAAGATACTCTGCGCCCTGTTTGACCTGAGGAATACGATCCTATCCACACCTTTCAGCCTAAGGCGTGCGAGGCTCTCTTTCATAGAGATCTTGTGTCCTTTCCATATACCACGACCACAATACTTCTACAACTCTATGTTATTCACATATAGGTCCATGGGACCCTCGAAGACTTACTTTGGTGCCAAGTAATCAATACCAGCCCTTGGCTGGCGAAGCGCGCATGTTCATGCGAACTCGCCACCCCGGTCGGTACTTCTAATCAAAGACCTTCCAAATTCGGCTAGAACGGATTGATCCCCGAGACTGTGCAGACCGTCTGCTTCAAATCTTACAGTGCTGTGCACAATCGGCTTCCGGTTTTGTACGCTGCGGAATTCTTACACCGCAGCGCCTGCCTAAACGGTGGCTTGCGCCAGCCACACTCATCAGCCACAGTGATGACTAAAGCCTTGCTATCCAGCCGTACCTCGTGAAGCAGTCTCTGCTTCTGGCAAGCACACACAAACGCAAGCGGGATCTTGGAGACATAGTCAGATGGGGAGATCCGGAATATGAAAAAGAGATAGTTTCTAAGCTAGACTCAACGTGGCAGACAGCTTAGGAGCGATGGTCTAAAATAGCCTCCGTCGTTATTTTCCCTCCCTCCCTCTGTATCGGCGCAGGTTATCAGAACGATCGGATTCGGGTGCGAATCACTACCAGAGGCATATAGGAGTGCACGAGTGATAACGAATACCCAAGATTGAATTGACACCTATAGGCCTGGTACGAAAGGATATTGAAAAGCTACCTCATCTAACTAACGAGAAGACTGGCTTATATACACTAAGAGGGATGAGAGATAGCTAAGCCGAGGTACTACAGGCTCGGAAGGAATAGGGCCTGTATCGGAGTTGGGTAGGGAGCAGGTCGGTCATGTGATGGAACGATTGTTTGAATCGTTACACTCCACCCTTTCCTATCTGCTCTCATCCCACCACCCGACATTCTATCCTCAATCTTCCGCTGGCGCCTTGGCTAGCTCAGTCATGGGTACAAACATGACGTACTCCTCGAGGCTAGCCCATGAATCAGCTGGCTTTGGATCCTTCAAACTCTTTAAGACCGGTCTCCATGCAGGTATCTTCAATAGATCCATATCTTCATCACGCGTTAACAAAACCAGAACGTACTGGTAGTGAATCCTGACTCCTTTTAGGTTTTTAGGGATAGCGTCCTTGACCTGATTGAGTCCTTTGGCGAGGATGTTGTGATTTGGGTCCACAGTTAACTGAAGGAAGATAATGTAGATGTCTACCTTATTTCCCCCGGGCTTGCCTATAAAGAGAGCGGCATCCCAGCTTGCCCAATTCTGCGCGCAAGGAATAAGAAAGAGAATGGCCGAAGGGTCACCAGGCTGAAGATTCACCGCTTTTATCGCCTTTTCAAGTTCCTTCTTAGAGTATAAGCTTCCATCAGCGTCCGTTCCGATAGAGATCCATCTAGGTGTTGATTGTTGATGTAAACTAGCCCATGGCATAGTTACAGCATCTGAGGAATCTGATTCTGGATGCGGGCCGTCCTTTAAGAGTAACTTGTAGCACTTTGGCATTGCGTTAGGATCTTTATCTCGAAATTTCCGTAGAAACATGTTCTGAAATCGTTTCCCGGCGGCAACGCGAGTCTCAGGGTTGCGGAAGAGAATGGTTAGGGTCTTCCAATCATTTATCCATCTGTGTTTCTGCTGAATATTGATAACAACCTCAGAAATGCGCGGGGTCGCAAACGCAATAATATACCTACTGGTACTATTGTTCTTCCTCTCCATAGTGACTAGGGCACTTGGTATTGTCATGGCTGTCCTAGTATCGCGAATTAGATGTGTCTCGCTAGGCGCATAACTATCCGATAGCATCCCTTCAATAAGATCTGTTAGGTACTCCTGTTGATCCTGGTACCACATGCAAAGAGTTCCTTTCTCTAAATGAGAAATAGCCTTTTTGCAATTGGATTCGCAGAGTCGGAAATCCCTAGTCCATTCTTGATACATCCAATAGACAATTGACCTGTCAAACTTCCAAATTTGGGACCTAGATTAGGTTAACTTAGTTAGCCAGAAACTAGTATGACTTATCTAAAGATTTTGACGTACAATAGATAAACAACCTCGTGACACGAAGGCCGTGACGCAACAAATTGACAAGCTTTGTGTTGCTTTACCCAATCTTTTAAACCTTTCTTAGATAACATGTTCGGCGAAGTTACAACAATAATTCTGTTGCAGAAAGAGAGAGCATCTGACGGATATACATCACTACCGTCTGCGCTTACAAGTAGATAACATGGTTTCTCATCGATGTATTTCCAAGTGTTTTTCTCGAAGACTTCATGGACGCCATTATTATCAAAGACATACCCTAAGCCTCCGTTCATTGTTTTTAACTGGAGGATAACGCGCTGACCCTGGGCAATAAGGTAGAAGAGTAAGTATCCGACAAGCGCAACGCTCTTGCCTAGGTTATAGTTAGCTATGCAAACTAAGACATTAAGAGTAAGAATAAGCGTAAAAACTTACCAATACCTGGATTTCCTATAACAAGAAGCCGACTAGGAAAGGATTCGTCACAGAGTTGACTAATCAATTCCATCATCCATGGTTGAGCTAATAAGGTCTGTCTAATATCCCCACCCAAAGGAGAAAAAGGACGAGGAGGAGGCTCAGCGTTGGTGTAACGAATCGTAACGGTTCTTGATTTTGCTGCATCATTGTACGCTTTTCGCAGATTGCGCACTGCTTGCTTTACCTCGACATTGTCGTTAACCTCCATACCTTTGCTAGCGTCCTGAAGGGCTTTGCTAAGGGCTTCGCATGCTTCATCTAGGTTCGAATCGTTATCCTCAGGAAAACTGACAGATTCCTCGATGTCGATATCTTGCTCTCCGTTGTCGTAAAAGGTTCTAGCACGGTTATAAAATTCTGTCCACCGAGATGCAGCGTTAAACATCCCTACATCTCCAATCTGCTTTCTAATTCCTGTGATGTTGTTAGCTTGTAGTCTACGTGGCGTGCATAGTATGAAAGATAGTAACCTACCTATTTCTCCCTCCGCCATCTCACTTGCTAGCTTCGCGAGCCTCGTGCTAGTCACACTAGGCAGGTTACATTTATTTTCGAAGAACTCCACATTGCCAGCTAGATCCACAAAGTCATCCCCTGAGATGCCTCCCTCTTTGAATTTCTCAAGGTTGTCACCTTTGAGCAGGTTCGGTTGATATTGTTGGATCCACTTAAGTAGCTCATCTGAATCCCAGTATTTTATCATCTCGATTGTGGGCTCTTCCTGGCTGGCCTGCTTAGGGACATCTTCTGGTTTCGATTTCTTTGCGGGTCTTGTGTGGCTAGCCTGCTTGTGTTTATATTTTTGCTTCTTTGTGGTGACCATCTCGGTGGACAGGACGGCACAGCGGCCAATAGGCGTAACAAGTAGGTGGAAAGGAGAGATGGAGAGCACCAGCAGGTGTACGAAGCAGGTGCGGGAGTGGTAGCAGAGGGATGGGCAGTGGAATGAGAAGGCGCAACGGCCGACCAGTAGACGATGTTAGGGTCAGGACTGTAATATGCGGAGATGAAGAGCGGCAAGAAAGCTTCGTTGGAGATGTGACGTTGAAAAGCTTTGTTGATGAAGATAGGTGGCAAACAAAGTGTGACATCACCAGGTTAACAATGCCCAGGACGGTAAAAAGTTAGCCCGCGCCGGGCGCCCGCGCTGGAACAAGCTAAGGCTAATATGGCAAAGTCTCCGCTAAGCGTGACAGGGGTCGCAAGCGTGCAAAAACTGGAAGCCGATTGTGCACGGCACTGTACAAAGCATCTGACCTCAAAACTCACTCAAGCCTTCTGTAATTATCTGGTCAGTTGTCGTTGATGCATGACAGATTTTCAAACACCTTAATTGGAAATGATACATTTCTAATACATCCGTGCCACCGGAACGCCCTGTTGCTCTGAGTCTAATACTTCACTTCTACGCGTCTTCTTTACCGTCGGCTCTGCTGGTCCTGCTTGAGATGCTTCTGCTTCTGCTTCTGCTTCTGTCTCTGGCGCAATAGTCTTACGCTTACGTCCACGTTTCCCCTTGGCCTCTTTGGCAGTATCTTTTTCAGCACGCTTAACGCGAGCTTCCACAAGGTCCTTATAGCTCATGATCCTTGCCGTCCCTAGCACGACTGGCTTTGTCGACCGACGAACCTTCGCTTCATCGTTGATTTTCATCAAGAATCGAATGTGGTTGTGCTGAAGGAGACCCTTTGCAAAAGACATCTGGGCAGCTTTACCAAGTTTCTGGATAAGCCTATGTAGACGCCATCTACCCGTCTCGCCACAAGCGTGAGTATTTTGCTGGACAATCATATTCCGTAGCGACTTGAAGCCCTCCGCTGATACTGGCGTCTTAGGAGACTGTATCGCCCAGTCTTGCGGTTGGTCCGACCTTACCGGTTGACAAGGCCCAGGCATCACATTGTCAACCTCTGTGACTAGCTCAGGCGGCTTTGGCATAGACCTCAACACTCGATCTGGATTGAACGGAAACAACCCACATGCCGCGAAACCAGCCTTAATATTCTTGGGTGTCAAGGCTTTGACTCTCCCAGGGCTATACAGAGAGGTGAAATGCTCCTTACCTATCTTGTTTACGCCCCCTCGCTCTAGTCGTTCGACTTGGTCACGATAGGCTGCTTTGAGAGGGGCGAATGTAGATACATCGCATGGCTGTAGCTTGTGGGAAGTATGAGAGGGGAGACGGCACAATATGATGTTGTTTAAGAGGCAGAACTCCAGGATTTCGAGGGTTTCGTGCGTCCCGAACCCATCGCAGATTATCACTCGAGGTTTAAGTACTCCGGATGTATGGGTAGCTTGTGGCTTAGTCTCAGGGTCAAAAATACGCAGGAGCCACTGAAGGCTAAGGAAAGAGTCGGTGTATCCGGAATCCGATAATGCGTATTGCCATCTAGGAGTTTCAAAGGTACTCCAGTTGCTCCAATGGGTCGAAGCTAGCCAAATAACCATAGGGTTCAAATACCTACCATCGGCACTAATGCACTCGATCGCAGTTACGGCCTCACGCTTTACGCGAGCACCTCTATAGTTTCGCATATCGCTCCTACTTACAAGGACTTTCGTAGAGCCTAGCATGGATAGTATGACTCCAGTCTCGTCCATGTTGTAAACGTTCTCCGCTGAAACAGCTGGATCGTCTAATACCTTTTGGATGACTTCGAACCAGTGTACAACTTTACTGTATATATTCTTCTCATGGCGGTTCCAATCTAGAGCCTTAACTCTCCTCGCTTGAACCTCTGGATGCCGATCCTGGAATGCCTTTGACCAGTTCTTGCCTGGAGGCTTCAGTGGTCTTTCCGACTCGTTTCGATAACGGGCGAGACAGAAGGCTAGTGGGGGTATAAACTTTATTCGTATCGGTTGTCCGAGGTCTGATGACTGTAAGAGATACTGAACGAGGGCATCTTCTTCCCAGTCCGCAAGATACTGCTGACTCTTAGCCTTGTCTTCGATGGAGCGTCGGCCGCGTGAGCGATGATGGAGGGTCGAGGCGGGGACCTGGCTATAGTCTGCTAGGGCTCGATACGATTTCGGCATGTCAGGAGGAACGCCTCGGGCTAAAGCTCGACTGGCCTTATCCATACTTGTTAGTAACGCTGATGATCGTAGGCACACAATTCCTCTACACCTAGCTCATTCATTATATACCACTGTCCACATCCACCACTTCTAACAGTACACTCCCTTTTCCAAATCCCCCATCACTCCCTCTCCCCCTCAACATCCTCCTCGCCCACCCTCTTTCCCCTAAACCCCAATCCAGGAACGCTACTCCTCAGCGCCAAACTACTACAAACCACACTAATGCTGCTCAACGCCATGGCTAGACTCGCCCAAACCGGATCTAACCTAATATGCTTGACCCCGGAATCCCCCATACCCATGCCACCCTCCATACCCACACCATTATGATGCATGTCCATCGTCTTCGTACCTATCGTAATTGGAAATAGGACTCCGGCGGCGATAGGCATAGCGACGAGATTGTAAATGAGCGCCCAGCCGAAGTTGAAGTACACCCGACGAAATACGACGCGACTGAGGTCGAGCAGCGTGAGGAGCGTACCGAGGTGCGAGTTTATTAGTATAAAGGACGATGACGAAAGTGCAATGTCGGATCCCGACCCGATGGCAATAGACAAATCCGCGGTACTGAGCGCAGGCGCATCGTTGATGCCGTCGCCGACCATGGCGATCGTGGCGCGCCCCTCACCTTTCTTACTATGTTTGGAGAGAAAGGGCACGCGGAAGAGCGAGGTCTGCCGGTTTTTGGGAAGCGTGCGCTGGAGGTACTTGATTTTCTCTGCCTTTTGTTCGGGGAGGACACCAGCAATGATGTTGGAGGAGAGAATGCCAACTTGGGCGCCGACGGCGTTGGCCGTGGTTTGGTTGTCGCCGGAGAGCATCCAGACATCGATGTTTCGTTTCCTGAGCGCACCAATTACACTAGCAGCTTCCGGCCGTAGGGGATCAGCAATGGCGAAAGTGGCGGCGAGCTCCCATGTGTGTTGCCCTAATGTCTTGGTTTCCGATGAGGTTGGTTCGCGGCCCATTTCTGCAGAGTTTTGGGGAAATGGTGACAACACCGCGGCCAAGGCAACAGACTCTCCTCGAGACTTCCACGTTTGTAGGATTGAAGCATCGTCGATAGAGATTGGAACGTGATGATCAGCCATATAAGCCTCGTTGCCAATGATGGCAGTTAGTTCCCGGCCTCCAACCTTGAACGTTCCTTTCAATCCCTTTCCAGGGACTTCATCAACGCTGATAACCGCTGGTACTTGAAGCGTCTGACTATTGCAAAATGACACCAAAGCCTTAGCAATGGGATGGTTGCTGTTCTCTTCCAGCGCTTTGACCATACCAAGGATGATGGCATGATCTTGAGAGCCAGGGAGCTGATGGTTTGTTACTGCAGGGTCGCCGCCTTGAGTCAGTGTCCCTGTCTTGTCGAATACAATGCAGTCGAGCGAGCTGGCTTCCTGGAAAGCCTCTCCTCCTCCTTTAACAAGAATCCCATGCTTTGCAGCCAGACCACCTCCTACGAAAAGAGCTGTTGGTGCAGCTAGGCCAATACCACATGGACAAGCAATAACGAAAACAGCAATAGCAAAGCGCAGAGACCAAAGAGCCCAACCTCCGGACCCTTCATTCTTCCAGTCTTTCGGGATTGCGCCAGAAGTTCCCAGAATGAGCCACGTTACCCACGTAATGATAGCCATCAGCACAACAAAAGGAACGAAGTGACTAGTGATGGTATCTGCAACTCTCTCAACGGGAGCACGGCGTGTTTGGCCTTCTCGAACTGCGCTAATGATTTGATCGAGCATCGAGGTTCCAGACACAGTCGTGATCTTGACTTTGATCGGCTGGCCTTTGTTGATTGTGCCTGAGAAGACGGTATCTCCAGCTTCCTTCTTTACGGGTCTGGACTCTCCGGTAAGACTGGACTCGTCGAAAATAGCGTGGCCTTCAAGGATCGTCCCATCAAACGGCGGGGACGTTCCGTGATGGACTCGAACGAGATCACCAATCTCGAGGAGATCAGTTGCGACCTTCACATCCCCCTTCTCGGAATCGACCAAAGTGGCTTCCTCGGGCCGCAACTTGCCCAACGATGTGACTGCATCGCCAGTCTTGGCCTTGCTGTATGCTTCCAGGAAGCGTCCAATCAAAAGGAACATTGTCAAGAAGACCACGGAGTCAAAATATGAGTCCGTCATGGAGCCTGCGGACTTCTTCGTGGCAGCTAGAGCCAGTTCCACCACAGAGGCAAAGTAAGCGATGCTTGTACCAAGAGACATGAGCATATTCATACTGCCGAATCTGTAGAAACGCTGGAAAAAAGGCGTTCGACTCCCCGGCCTCCACATAGCTCGTATCTCTTTGATCGCTCGGCGATGGAACGTGTCTGCTGCAAAGAAATACACTGGAGTAGCGAGGATGAAAAGAGCCCAATTGAGTCGAGTGACATTGCCGATCCACGTTGGCTGCATGACATATTTGCGAATAGGGTCAGTGGGTTTTGCTAGACTCATGAAAACGATACCGAGGACGAAAGTGGGAATGGCGACGATGACTGAAAGCGCAAGGCGGAAGAGCGTTCGCTTCCTTTCGCGTGCATGCATCTCCTTGGCACGTTCCTCAATCGTCGGAGGATGATATACAGAAGGCTTGAAAGAGGGGTCGAGGCTCGTAACTGTTTCAAAGATGTGACGTATAGTAAAGTTGGGCGAGTCCGGGATATATATGATGTTGAGAATAGGCGACTTCTGCGACAACGGCGGGTCTTCAAAGCCGAATGTGGACTGCTTGCTGTACGTATCGCGGAGCTTTCGGGTAATGTTCTCTGGACAGTGATGACAGAACATACCATCGATGCGAATGCTGATGGATCTTTCGAGAGAATCCTGCTTTTCAGCATCCTCAGAAATGACACTGTCGAGCGTGGCATCATATCCGGAATCCTCAATGCTCTCCTGGATTTCTGGCAAATGATCTTTTCCGGAAAAGATAATGGTAGCACTGTTCGTGACCAAGTTGACGTCCACCTTCTCGATCCACGTATGTGGCTTCAGCGAATTTGTGACATTTCCCACACACGAGCTGCAGGTCATGCCGCCGATGGCGTACGTCGCTCGCCACCTGTCCGTACGCGACTTGTGCAACGGCGCACCTCGGAGGCCGGGAGATGGGAGTTCTGCGAGGTTCTCAACAGTAGCATCAAATCCAGTGTCTTCGATTGTGCTTACAATCTCTTCCACGCCATGGTTGCCGTCGAAGATGACTGTTCCACTACACGTAAGGAGGTTGACATCGATGGATCGAACCCAAGGCAGTTTCTCAACAGCGTGTGTGATACTGCTCACGCATGAGCTACAGGTCATTCCCGAGATACCCAGCGTTGCCTTGTAGAAAGTCAAGGTAGGGACCTTGTCTACTACGACGAAGCTGGCTGCTGCCGGAGATTTCGGACCGTCGAGGGATACGCCATCCAGACTGGTCTTTTCCGCGGTAATGATGGCAGGCTCCGGTTTGAGTTCGTTGATTATCTCTAGGGCAACTCCTCCGGCCTCCGCCATGCACTGCTCACATTGCTGGACATGCTTCTGCCGTTTGTGCATGTCTGGCTCTTGCGAATCTTGCGTGTGGCCACGTGATCGAGTCCACTTGGAAACGGCTTGTTCCAAGCTGGTCTGCCAGTCTGCGTCGAGCTCGGCGGGATTGCGCACTTCGACTGGGTCAAGCGAAGCGCTTTGGTCTTGAAATATGCTGTGGATCTCGAACCCAGCCGCTTCTAACGATCCGGAAATATCGTCCACGGTAAGGGAGGGCTTATGGCGAAGCACCACGGAATGCGAAACAATAGACTTGGAGATGAACTCGGGAGCTGGGTCGAGGGCGCTTAAAGATTCTTGAATATTTGCCAGGCATGACGGGCAGTGCAGATTGGATATGAAAACTGTGGTTGTCACTGTCACTGGATATAGCGTGCGTGATTTGGTTGTGGCCATCTTGTGTTTGTGGTAGACGTGCTGATCGGTCCCTAGCGCGTTGTGCAAATTAATGGAAGTAGATTCGCTGGGTGTCTGTCTTGAGTGAAGATGCGTGTGGTTGGGTAGGTGATACGGCGAGTGATTAAAACCGACGGTACGACCGGCACCGTTAATCTAAGCAGTCGAGGTATCAAGCGGGGCGTAAGGGGTGTGAACAGGGCAGCGACGACCGAGCATATGCGTGAATCAAGTGTGTGTTCAGAGATAGAGGGTGAAAAGGAAGGGTGGATTCTAAGCGGACTATATTCGTTGAAAGAAATGGGAGTGGCGACACCCACGACCGCACATTTCACTCAGCAGCACAAACCACGCAAGTGAACGCACAAACAGCGCGAGCGCCAAGACCAAGACGGTGTGTGACTCAGTAATAAACCATGTAAAGTGATACGCCTTTCTCGCACGAAGGCTGGGCAGTCACACCCGTTTAGCCTCGCGGAGGAACTGAGCTGCTGATGCCTTCATTAATGAACTCTGGAATGGTAGAGCCTGAAGCTTGATACAGGAAGGAAACAAGCTTTCGGTTGCGAACGCCACAGCGCATGGGGAGGCTGGCCAATCACCAGCCTCGACACTATCTATTTCTTGTGCGTGCACTTCACGTCACAAACTCGTGAGGTTCTGGAGTGCAAAAAATTGCCCTGCTCATGTCCAAACTCTCGTGGGCGAGCAATCTGTGTCTGTTGTTGACGGAGATTTGTGTTACTTCGTAAATGCAACTGAGACTGACGTGTGGAAACCGTGATGAATGATGCAAGAACGTTCAGGTCTTCCTAGCGGTTACGCTAGGACTTTGCAGCGTTGCGTTGATCCTCCTGCGATCTCGCTGGTATTGGATAGCTGTCTTGGGAAAACTCACGAAAGGAGGCCCAACTGCGACCAACAAGAGACGATGCGAGGTACACGAGCAGCTCGAGACAATCGATTCTACCCACATTCGATTCTGCCCGCCTTCGGACACAGCTTCTGATCAAGTCATGGCTCGACCAAGGCAGAATGTTCATGGATCAGAGTGCTCTGCAGGCTCGGCCTCGTGTCCACTTTCTTGGATAGCGATGCGGTATTCCAGTTCGGCTATTTTGGCTTCTTTGGTCTTGACAGAAAGTCTCACAAGCTCCTGGCCTTTCCGTAAGCCTTCTGCTTTGCGGGCGTGCTTCGAGAGTATGTTCCTGAGTTCTGTCTCGGTCTGGCTGCTCAGACTGACGTTTCCCTCGCGAAGAACGCTGAAGACATCGCGGACCAGGTCGTCCTTGGCACTCAGCCCAACGTCTTTAAATCGGCTGGGCGTGGGCGTATTGAAGGGAGACGATGCGGGTGTAAGCGTCTGGCGCGTGTCGTCCTCGTGCTCCTTGAACTTGGAAGGAGTGAGGAGCGACCCTCCAGGAGCGGCGAATCTTGTCGGAAACGGGTCGGTGGGTGGCGCACGACGTTCCGTCTGAGGCGTCTGTAGTCCACGGGCAGGTACATTGTCGTCTTTGACCCACGGGAGTCTCCGTCTCGCGGGAGTTGTGTAGGGGTCGGTCCTCGCAGCTTTCCTTGGTGTTTCAGCGGCGGCCATGGCATCATCTAACTCGTTCGCGAACGATGCATTCTCTCCTTGCTCAAAGGCAAATTCATCCTCCTCCTCTACAGCCGTTCGATTTCGCTTTCTTGACTGTTCCGCAATGGGCGTATACGGAGGCGGGGGCTCTGGCGCGCTGTGCGGCTTGGAGGGTGTATTCGGGTTGGCATGACTGGGTTCGGCGCGGGAGTTGTTCAGCAGCGCGCGCTCTTCTCGTGGCTTCGCATCGTCATCCCAAAGGAAGAACTTGCAGCGGGTCGAGTCTCTCTGTGCTTTCTGGCAGGAGTAGACTGGTATCAGTGTTAGCGTCGCTCGCGAGGTGCATAGACTTGTGCGAACTTACACCAACGGCCTTTGTTTGCTCCCTCCTTCTTCGTTTGGAAGTGCACCGCAGGCTGTGGGGGGTTGCAGTCGCCTGTTCCTCGGTAAGAATGAGAAAGATAAGGTTTCCAGCAGAGCACTCACAGTTCCAGACGCCATTAACAAACAGCCCTTTCGGAGACGCATTGTAGTTGGGTCGACGGCCTCGGCCTCCTCTGTAGCCTGACATTGCGGTGGTAGTCGCGGGACGTTCTGGTGGTATGTGGCGAGGGCGTGAGTTGACAGTGCGATGCGAGTCGTGCGCGGCTTTTGAGTTTGGGTTGCGAAGGCTGGGATGGCCCAAGCTCCGCCTCGCACGATATGGCATGTCAGGCAATTCATCACCAAGCTTTTGTTTGCTTATCATGGCAACTCCTGAATCCACCAAGAGCCCAGAGGGACCAATTTACTTTTTTTACTGTCTTTGATGTATTTGCTAGGAGATGCTATGCAGCTTGCCCGAACTCAAAACATGTGAACTGTCACCCAACGTAAGACTGACAGTTCATGCGGCTCCTCCCGAAAGCGGGGCTTGGATCTGCCGACTCCACAGCATCTTGCCCCAAATCTTGCGTCGCGCACCTCACCTCTTCCTTGTACCTCGCGCGCTGCATACGCCGGATACGACGATGCTCACTTTAGCTCACGCCCAAGTCCGAATGCAGCGAATAATCGACGCCGGGAAAGGTCTAGAATGGCGCAGGCCAGCCAACGCCACACTTTGACAATATCTAATTTCAGCTCCTCAGACCTACCCTCGCATGCTCAACCTTCCGGAGCTGAAACATGTCTACATTATGAAGTTCTGATCCCTTACGACCCTCTTTCTTGGATGCCACCGGCTCACATCGCTGCCTTCGTCGGAACCGAAGCATCCCCTCCGCCGCCATGCTTGTGCGCTCGCTGCGGGGGTCTCCCGTCTTGCTCTTTTTTTTCATCGTCTGCGCATTCCTGGTCTGGATCTTCAGCCAAGGTCCTGCCCATCCTTCTTCGCCTGCCCCTTCGAAAGTCGACCCAGTTCCATCGACCAAGCCGCCAAAGCCCCCTCGCATCGCTGTCGTCACCTTCGTTACCGATGAGAAGTCATACGCCCATCTCTCGCTCAAGAACAAGGACCGTAAGTGCTGCCAGAGCCACTACCCCATCTCAGGTAATCCTAACGTAACCGCAACAGACTACGCGCGCCGGCATGGCTACGACTTTGTTGTCGACTTCGAAGCCCACACCCAGCGAGGCACCACCTACTGGAAGTTCAACATGATGGAGCGGTTGATCAAGACCAAGAAGTGGGACTGGGTATGGTGGGTGGATTTCGACACCCTGATCACGAATACGGATATCAAAGTCGCAGATATCATCCAGGAAACCTTGCACAATGCCACCAACCCTGACAACATCGACGTCCTGACCACCCACGACTGGTAAGCAGCAAGGCGTGAACATACAAGCCCAACCATACTGACACAAGCATGGCAGCAACGGCCTCAACACCGGCTCCTTCATTTTTCGCAGCCACGAGCGCTCCATCAAGTTCCTGCACGACACCTTTGCCATCGCAGACGAAGCCAAGAAGACCTCCGACCATGGCCTCAGCGAGCAAGACGCCATGGCGAAGCTCATCGCCTCCGACAAGAAGTCCGGCGACAGGACGATGCAGGTCCCTCAGTGGAAGCTCAACGCATTCCCGCAGGAGATTGCCTGTTTCGACCAGTCGGAGCGAGTCTGGCAGCCGGGCATGTTCGTGATTCACTTCGCCGGCGCATGGGCACATGTCAAGGGCGACGATCCGACTGGCCAGCTTATGACCAAGTACAAGAGCCAAATCATTTGGGGGGATTGGAAGGAGTTCTACGAGTGATGTGGGTCTGCGGCGCTATCGTGCGATGATGCTATGCAGAAAAAGGTCACCAACGAAGAACACGCAACGAAAATCTCCCAACAAGGGTCAACGAACGAACGACACGCATCGCAGACCTCATAATCAATCTACACGATCAAGTTCTGCGATCAGGTGTTCATGGATTTAGGTGGTAGTTGGGTATATGCAGTCAAGTCTTCGACTAGGGTAGACTTCAATCTCCTCTCACCGGGGTCAAGTTTAGTGGAGGTAGTCTTTGAAATAGTGAATTTATCACCTCTCTAACCTTGCTCGCGAGTTTGCGCATTGAAAATAGTCGCTCAGGTCCATAACAGGCTAGTCGCCGATCCGGCATGACTTCGGTGCTACAGCTCCTCCACTGTCAAGACCTCGACTTTTCCTCAACCGCGCACTTCGGCGTTGCAGGCATGGCTTGCACCACCCAACCATGCCGCCCTCGACGCTTCCCGCGTCCGCCTACGAAGCACTCGAGCTTCCGACCTCCACGGTGAAGATTCTAACTAACCCCAAGCCCACCGATCCCGCACCAGCCTCCGCCGCATCCCCGAATCTGCTCCAAAATGAGCCCACACAAACCCATCCGCTTGCAATGAACGAGTCTAGCATCACCCTATACGCCGAGCTACTACTTCACATCCGCACCGTCACGCTCTTCGCGTCTCTCCGCACCTTCCACACACGCGAGACGAAGGCTCAACTCTCCGCTGATGGCTTCTCGATTACGGTTTCGCATGAGGGCGAGTCGGCCACGATTCGGCTTCCTATAAAAGTACAAGGTAGAGGTGATGCCGCACTCTCGCTCCCTGCTTCTCCGCCGAGCAAAGAACTTACCCTGCGGTTGCAGATGGAGGAAAAAGAAGGTACTGATTTCCTAGGTGGGATGCGGGCCGAGGAGCGGAAAGCGAATCTTGTCCCTTGGGACGGCGCCTCGTTGAACGCGATGGAGGATGTAGAGCTTGTCTGCAAGGCGTGTCGTGGAGTTCTGGTAAGGAGGGGCAAGATGAGCGAGTGGAGAGACCTGCCAAACGAGAATTGGGCGGAGATGATGGACTTTTGGCACTGCCATAAGCCCGACGAGCACCATTTGCACGACCACACGCACGAGGCGGCAGCAGGGAAGAAGGGTTATGCGGCTGGTAATCGACTGCAGGCTCTTGCCGGCGTTGGGTTTGTAGATCTATCAAGTTTGCTGCTGAAGGAGCAGGACTGCGAGGGCGTTCAGGTAGGTCACGTCTCCACTTTTGTTCATTCTTGCTCTTTATATCTTCGATTTATTCGCAAAGCGTCCCCGGGCGCAAAGAAGGCGATCTCAGCCCTCCCCATGGCAGCATCGTCGATACAAGCCCCCCAAAAGAAAACAAACTCCGTACACGAGCTCGCAGCATGTGCGCGAATCCTCTTCCTTTCGGTCGACGGGTACGCCTGGTTGCCGAGCAGAGCGGCCCGGTTGTTTCACTGCCTTTATACACCCAGAGGTCATTGGGACTGGCAGGATAAAATTGGGTTACATAGCAATGCATGCATTCTTCTCATACGTACCACGACCTACTTTTTTTGGCGTCTGCATTTATGGCCGTCTATGTGAACAGGGCTGACTAGATCTAGCTTTCCAAGAAGAATCCAGAAGAACAAAATACATCCCTCGTCTGCAAAACCTGCGCCTACGACCTGGGCACCCCAGACCACAGCGCTTCTGGTTGGCGTATCTACAAATGGAGCATCGGTCTCTTGTCCGCCTCCTCCCCTTTCACAACCTACTCTCCCCAAAAATGGATCTCAGCCCGCCTCCTCTCCCTCATCGAGAATACGGGCGTGCGGAAATTCAACGTCCACCCACTCCTCCCCTCCCCTTCCACCACTGTTTCTGGGCTATTGCTATGGGTCTTCACGCCCGACCTCCTCTTCTCGTCCTCCACCCAGCCAAAAGAACCGAGGAGACAAGACCCCACGCGCGCAATGAAAATCTTCTACGAAAGGAAGACGTGGGCGCCGTTGAAGCCCGGGGAAGAGGAGAAGGTGGGCGTGGAGGACGTCGAGTTTCCAATGGGATTGTATGAGGCGTTGGAGGGGGCGTTGGGGGAGAGTAGGAAGGTGTTGCCGGGTAGTGCGAGGACGTGGAAGGGGTGGGATGTTGGGTTGTTAGAAAGATTTGACGTCGGTGAGACGGAGACAAAGATACATGATCAGGTATAATATTCCGTGTCCTTGTGTTGGGAAGGGACTCAAAGTACAAGGTGCGTCGGTAGTGTTAATTGGGGAATACTATAATTCATAACAACTGGGTGCAAAAACAGCCTAGGCTATACAAACTGTTGTAGTTCTCAGAGTGAACATGGGAGGACTTTCATCTAAGCAATTCTGGAAAATACGAAAAGGGGTATAGAGAGCAGGATGATTCTAGTAGAGAGGGCAAGAATGTTCCTCAAATATACTTCATCTGCTCGTAGACCTCAGAGTCTCAGATAATTTTGAAGGCCACATTATTACAAAATATATACAGTATCTACTACTGCCCTGTACATCTCTCAACGCCTCACTGCCCCTTCTTCTCCCTCTCTCTCTTCTCCTGTTCGACGATGAACCTCACACCCCTCCTGACCCCCTCATCCAAATCCACAATCGGCTCATACCCCAACCTCTTCTTCGCCTTCTCAATACTATGATACTTATGCATGGTACTATACCTAACCTGCTGCCTGGTCAAATTGGGCGTTTTACCCAACACCCAAAACACCCACTCCAGGGCGGCGCCCACCGCAAACGCAAAATCGTACTGCAAATGCCACACCGCGGACAGCGGGAGTGTATCCCCGCCCTCGTGCCACACCGCGCGCGCAAAATCCCAGAAGTACACCGGCTGCCCGTTTGTAATGAAGAAGGCCTCGCCGTCGACTTTTTCCGTGTCGAGAGGGATGGTCGGGAGCAGCGCGTGCGAGTGCAGGAGCGCTTGCACGGCGAGGATGTGCCCGTACGCCACGTTCTCCACGTACGTGAAGTCGAAGAGGTTGTCGTTGGCGCCAACCTGGAATTTATTCTGGCCTTTGCGTAACGCCCCGACCATCTTGGGGAGGAGCTGGACGTCGCCTTCGCCGAAGATGCCCGCGGGTCGGATGGCGCAGGTGAGGAAGTTGGAGGGCGTGCGGTTGGCCTCGAGCACGGCGGTCTCTGCGTACGCCTGCAATGCCTGTTAGTCTAGAGTTCCGACTGAATGGATTGAATTACGCGCGACCGACCTTGGTTGTGGTGTAGTACTCTGGTTGCGCCGCGCCCGTCACCAACGGCCACGTCTCATCCGCATTAACGATCTGCGTCTCAGTCCCCAGGATCACGCCTGCGGAGGAAGTATACACGAATGCCTTGACGCCCGTTTGCTGCGCCGCCTTAAGCAGATTCTTTGTGCCATCAACATTGACCTTGTCGTGCATCTCATTCTTTGCATTGAAGTGCGGGGACGCCGTGTGGATGACAGCATCTGGCCTGATTTTCTCGAACAGCGATTTCACGGTTGAGAAGTTAGTGATGTCGCCGTCGTGGTACGAGATGTTGGGGTGAGAGCTGCGATTTAGACTTGTGCGGAGGTCGACGACGGAGATCTGGGTTTTGGGATGGAGGCGCGCAATGAGGTTTACGATGTGCCCGCCGAGGAAGCCACAGCCGCCGACGACGAGGACTTTACCCAGCGATGGGGCTGAGTCTGTTGTTGAAGACATTATGTTGTACGCAATTGGAGAATGTCGGTTCTGAGGTTGTTGTTCCGGAGAAACTCGACTGGCTGTCGCACTGGGGCATTGACCCCCAGCAATAATTTATGCAGGGATTCACTATTACCGTCTCACCAAGGAGAACGTACAGAAAATGCTCTACTATAGGTGGAAACAGGAGTTGCTAAGCCAACCAAAGGCTAGCACACCTTGATGGGGACTATGGATACCCATTCACAAAGGAGTGGTCGGAACGGGTTGGCCGCCCTTCCTACTAGCTTATCCGCCTTCAACACCACTTGCCTCTATCACCAATTTGTGTTTATAGCTTGCAATCTTAGAAGTATATAAGGAGAGGGTTGTAACAGGAAGTAGGCGGGGAGGAAGCTAAGTCAAGACGTATTTTGCTAAGAAAGATTCGAGTATAACTGTAACAGGCTGGCTATGGCCTCGTGCCCGTTCCCTGCCGCCCACCATAGCGACGTCCATCCATTCTCATCCTTTGAGTCGACCTCAGCATTGCCTGTCTCGAGCAATAGCTTGACTATAACCTCGTGCCCCTTCATTGCCGCCCACGATAGCGGCGTCTGCCCATCTTCATCCTTAGAGTTGACCTCAACCTTGCCCGTCTCAAGCAGCAACTTGACCACTGCCTCGTGCCCCTTCTCTGCTGCCCCCGATAGCGGCGTCTGTCCGTAATCATCCCTGGAGTTAACGTCAACCTTGCCCGTCTCGAGCAGCAGCTTGACTATAGCCTCGTGCCCCTTCACTGCCGCCCACCGTAGCGGCGTTCGTCCAGTCTTATCCTTAAAGTCAATATCAACCTTACCCGTCTCGAGCAGCAGCTTGACTATAGCCTCGTTCCCCTTCATTGACGCCCACCATAGCGGCGTCCGTCCATTCTTATCTACAACTTCAACGTCAATCTTGCCCATCTCGAGCAGCAGCTTGACCACTGCAGCACAGCCGTTCTCTACAGCGCACCACAGTGGCGTCCATCCATTCTTATTCCTAAATTCAACGTCAACTTTGCCCGTCTCGAGCAGCAACCTGACTATAGCCTCGCGCCCCTTCATTGCCGCCCACCATAGCGGCGTCTGTCCGTCCTTATCCTTAGAGTCGACCTCAACCTTGCCCGTCTCGAGCAGCAGCTTAACCACTGCCTCGTGCCCCTTCTCTGCTGCCCCCGATAGCAACGTCTGTCCATAATCATCCCTGGGGTCAACGTCAACCTTGCCTGTCTCGAGCAGCAGCTTGACTATAGCCTCGTGCCCCTTCATTGCCGCCCACCATAGCGGCGTTCGTCCAGTCTTATCCTTAAAGTCAATGTCAACCTTACCCGTCTCGAGCAGCAGCTTGACTATAGCCTCGTTCCCCTTCATTGCCGCCCACCATAGTGGCGTCAGTCCGTTATTATCCTTGGAGTCGGCGTCAACCTTGCCCGTCTCGAGCAGCAGCTTGACCACTGCCTCGTGCCCCCTCTCTGCTGCCCACCATAGCGGCGTCAGTCCGTCCTTATCCTTGAAGTCGGCATCGGCCTTGCCCGTCTCAAGCAGCAACTTAACCACTACCTCGTGCCCCCTATCTGCTGCCCACAATAGCAACGTCTGTCCGTAATCATCCCTGGAGTTAACGTCAGCCTTGCCCGTCTCGAGCAGCAGCTTGACTATAGCCTCGTGCCCCTTCATTGCCGCCCACCATAGCGGCGTTCGTCCAGTCTTATCCTTAAAGTCAATATCAACCTTACCCGTCTCGAGCAGCAGCTTGATTATAGTCTCGTGCCCCCTCATTACCGCACAACATAGCGGCGTCCGTCCATCTTCATCCTTGGAGTTGACCTCAACCTTGCCCGTCTCGAGCAGCAGCTTGATTATAG